>JAEIFV010000255.1:0-389997 GCA_018904265.1 Lordiphosa collinella
TGTTTTCCCATTTGTTTTGATAGTAGACTGAAAATAATAAATAAATTGAATTAGTTAATTTGCTTATTTACTGGTTGTAATATTTGTACTAACCGTATATATTTTATCCACACAAAGTGTCCACGAATCAGCTGTTGGTCCATCGATGAATAGCAAGTTTATGTGAAATTGCCTTTCCACTTCATCACAGTAGAGTGGACCAAAGATAGAGTTCGCTTCATTATTATACCCAAACACATTTAAGCTATAGGGGTTTTGACTCGCAAATTTCTTTATTTCACGAATTTGGAATGGGAAATTTTAGTCCTGTGAAGTCGAGTTTGATGGTGTTGTTAACATAAATTACAGGTGAATTAATATCCACTCTGTATGATGAGCATCGTTGAGGGTTCTTAATTGAGGGATAGAAGGAAGAGAGTATTGCCCACTTGAAGCAGAACACGTCTTTATTCTGCACATTTATGACGGCCCCTCTACTTCGAAGACTTGATGGAAGATTGAAGTATTGAGATCCTCACGATCACACTGTAGCATGTTCACCCTCCACTCTGATTATTCGGGTCAAAGTCCATCCACTATCCTTTCCTGGAACTCATCCATTCTTGTTTTTATTGTTGAGACGTGTGAATCATAAAGTTCTATTAAATTAGAACCAATCGTAAAAAGATTCATTTTACTTTGAAACGATTTTTGTCTCAACTAGAGTATCATGCTCTTTAACTAACATGTACTCAGCGAATAGTTCAAAATTGACTTTTGATGAAGTGTGGACGGTTAATACTCTTTCCAAATGAGGGAGTAGGGCTTGACCCGCTTCATTAAGGAATTCATCTGGAATCCAACAGCAGGTCCCTCATTCATAAACATATAATGAAGGATACGTCCCTGGTATCCATCAGTAATCTGTTTTTTATTTGGCCATCCACAGGTCGGATGGCATTTTTTTTTGTGGCTTTCAGCATACGCACATGGTGCGCCATTGCACACCTGCAGGCAAGTCAATGTTGCAGGAGTTGAAAAGAATGATATTCACGTTGAAGAACATGATGATTTTTTAGTTTTAATTTAGTTAATTGAACAAAATTAATTAAATCAAAGTTTGAGGATTGAGCACAATTGTTTTTTTGATTTCTTTACTTTCACTTTTCACTTTATCAAGATTTTCTGATTTTGTTGGTTTTTTATATTTTTGATTTTACCACACTGAAGTTGAATAGAAGGTTGAGAAGACAATTTTGTTCGATGGACAAACAAGAACTGAATCTTATAACCTAGGAGTTCGCACGAAGGCTTGATCAATCTCTGGATTTGGATTTGTAAATAGAATAGAATTAAAAAAAAAGAATAACTTTGGTATAGAGACCTTTTCCATCATTTTGAATAATTTTAATTGGAAGCGTCGCACGACAGTTGTGCGATCTTACCTATCACCCCATCCCTTGTGTGTGGTGGTCTCACGGATGTAGCGGCAATGAGTAATGTTTGATCGTTTGACTGGAGTGTGACCCATTACCATTCATCCAAAACAATATGCAGGTGGTAAGGAGTGACCTTTCTCATCATTTTGTATAATTTTTGGTATGATGCACGTTAGGTGGAATGAGGGAACCCTATCACCTCAACCTTGACTGTGGTGGTCTCACGGATGTTGAGCACTTCAGGTGGCGTTGATCGTTAAAGAGGAATGAGCTACAACCCCACCCCTTGTGTGTGTGTGTCAGGTGACCGCACGTGTTTGTGTGATGTGTAAGCGCACTTGATCGGCATGAGATAACCTTAATTGGTGGAAATATTGTTGTGACCCGCCACCCCACCCCTTGTGTGTGTGTGTCAGGTGACCCCACGTGTTTGTGTGATGTGTAACCGCACGTGATCGGCATGAGATATTTCTTTTGATTGAAATATTACGTTTCTGTGGTGTGTCGTGTGATCACTTCCTCCCATTCACACCTTTATGGTGGAATGGGGGATCAATGGGGCACTTTTCTCACGAGTCCTCACGTCACGTAATCAGTGACCCTAATTAAATTTGAATATTAGCGGGTTTTTAATGATTTTTATTGACTTGTTACCTCTGGAACCACTAATTACATTTCAACACACGTTTCTCAAGCGAGTCCTCACATCACGTATTCATTGACCCTAATTAAATTTGAATATTAGCCGGGTTTTATTGATTTTATTGATTTGTTTTACCTCTGAATCCTAATTAATTGCATTTCAACACACGTTTCCTCAATGAGTCCTCACATATCACGTATTCGGTGACCCTAATTAAATTTGAATATTACCCGGGTTTTTATTGATTTTTATTGATTTGTTACCCTGAACTCCTAATTAATTGCATTTATTAGGAACCCTTGACAGGCTGGACAGGTGACCCTAATTAAATGTAATTTATTACCCCATTTCCCCGGAAGTGTGTGCTGGAAGTGAGGTTTTCATACTATTGCCATGTCTAAAGACGCAGGTCTCAATCCTACATATTCTTTCCGGTGGGGTGGTTGAGGTGAGCTAAATTGTGCTCATTTTAAGAACATTCGGAACATTTTGCTGAAATATTTGAGAGAACATTCTGTTCATATTTTGAGATGAAGAAATCTTTTTTGACCACGTTTTCCCTCTGTGTTGTTAATATGTATGTATGCATATTTCATGTATTTTAATTTTTTTTACAAAATACACAGACTCCCTGAAGAAGGCAAAAAAATTTGGCGAAACGCGTACGATAAAAAGCTGAGCCAGAAATCGTTTTGACTGCAGTGAGGGAAGAGAAACTAAACCCCGAATAAAACCAACAAATACACAACGAAAACGGCCCAACATAAAAATCAACACGTTATCCCGACGATGTTAATCTTGGTCCAGAAATTGTGTATTTACTTTTACCCGTATTTGATAAGAACTATTTTAATTTGCCGCCAAACAAAACCTAACATAACAAAACCGATTCGAAATTCGGAACATGCCCGATCAATATTTAAGCAAACTTTAAAAAAAAAGAAGCGGGAGTTGCAGTCGAGTGCCCCGACTACAAAGTACCCTGTTCCCTTGATTTCGGGTGTGTTTTCCCTTACATACACACACACACCCACCCACACACCACCCAACACACACAAACGCATGCAGCGGCCGCGCGCGATAACTGACAATGCAAGACCCCCCTCCCACAAGCAAATTGGTTCGTATATATCTTCGGTGTTTATTGTCCGATATAATTGATCTTTTCAGAATGATAGGTATTGGTGAAGGTCTATTAAAAATGTGGCCTGACAGTTTTTATAAAAGGGGGAGGGGGAGGAATTTTGCAAATCTGAACCAACTGTGTTGAATCGGGTATACACTATGGGGCCTAGCAAAGCCGAGAAACACGCGTTCACACGGACAGACAGACAGACGGACAGACGGACAGACAGAAGAGACGCGGACAGACGGGACGGACAGGGGGACAGGGCAAGACTCGGTGTTGACGCGCTCTATCGAAAACAAAGAAGTTTTGCTAATTAATATGCTATTTAAATTAGGAATGCGTTAACTAACAACTAGCTTTTTATACTCTGTACCAAAGGTACATAGAGTATAATAAGCTTGTGCAAAAGCCATGTCCGTCTGTCCTTCAGTCTGTCCGTATGAACGCACAGATCTCAGAGATGGTAAGATATAGAGGTTTGACATGTATGGGACTTATGCTTCTTATACTTGCAGGCAGATCAAGTTTATTTTTAATTTTTGCCACGCCCCCTCCCGCCCCCGCAAATTGGAAAAAACGCCATATCACCCACAGTTTTATAGATAGAAGGTTCGTTCTTTCTGGACACATGTAGTAATTACGATTAATAATCAATCCGCCAAAAAAATGGTAGAGATCAGATGAACGGTTGTCGAGTTATAATGAAAACAAACAAATATGGGTCTCAACGGTGATGGGCAGCACTTCACAGGTACAGAGTATGTTATAGTCGGGCTTGACCGACTTTCTTTCTTGTTTTCCATACAAAAATAGCCGTTTGTGGGCTATTAACGCATAACGCAGTCCTAGAGTAAATGTTGTATAAGACTTCGCTTAGGACCTTACTTTTTTAAGGGAGCTATACTATATAGATGTCCGATTTCTATCAAACTTAGTGGAATCATGGAAAAGCTTAACAAACTAACAATTACAAAATTTGGAGGCGATTCCATTTAAAACAAAGAAGTTTTTCTCACTAGACCTTCATTTTCTCATTTGTACTACAGCTATATGCTATAGTCATCCGATTTTGACAAAACTTTGTAGAATTGTGTAAAAGTAAATAAAATAATAATGACGTTTCCATTGAAAACAAAAAGTTTTTCTTACTACAACTAGTTTTTCGACCGATTGTTCCTATGTCAGCTATATGCTATAGTCATTCGATCTGGCCGGTTCCAACAAATGTGCAGCGTTTAAGTAATAAAGGCTACGTGCAAAGTTTGTTGAAGATAGCTTTCAAACTGACGGAGGAGATAGCATAGAAACAGACAGACGGACGGACAGGGCAAAATTAACTCAGCTCGTTATGCTGATCAAGAATATATATACTTTATGTGGTCGGAGATGTTTCCTTCAATGCGTTACAAGCATCCGGACAACTTTATAATACCCTCGGTAAGGGTATAATAAGCAGACTTCAGACTTTGAGGTGTTAAAGAAAATACCAGAGTATGAGGGAATGCTGAACTCGGCCTGTTCTAAAGCGTTTCGATAGAATATTTTCGCTGTAACACTAAGTAATCGAATAAGGGAATATAAAATTCGGCACAAGCAAAGTTTTTTTTAACCCCTTATTTTTTCAGCTTGCACATTTTTTGGTCATCTCCGGTCGGGCTTGACCCGGTGCTTAAGGAGCAGCGACCTCACTCAATGTTTTGCACTTTCAATTGCCCTTCGCGGGTCTTTTATTGGAATTTTTGCTTCAGCTGGAAGTGGCATTTAAATGCAGCTCACTGCGCTCAACCCCACATTGAGGATTGGCCCAGAAGATGCCCTTAAAAATTACAATCGCTGACAGTGGCACGTTTTGGGCTGTTTCCTTGCCGCTGCCGTGTGTGCGTTTTATTTACATGCGCGTATTTGTTGTGCGATGTCAATGTGTAGGCTTTTGGCTTGGTATTTGTGTTGTCATACGTGCGCACACATAAATATTTGCAATTACATATCGTATTTATCAAAAAGTGTGTCATCAAAGGCGCCTGCTAGGATTTTGGTCTGTCCCATAATTGTTTGTCCTCACTTTGCGCACACCCGGTGGACGGACGGGGGAACTGGGGGAAGTATGCAAATAAATCTCTGAAAATTCGTAGCTGCCTGCCTGCAATTTCCCTGTACATTATTTGATTTTGTGTACATTTGCATTTACATTCACCGAGACGGGACCAAAACACATGGCAAATTGATTGCTTTTACGGCTCATTTTGTCGACACACTTCGGCGCCGTTCGATGCTCGTTAAGGCATTTATTTCACCTTTTGCCACATAAAGATAGCGCGCAAGTGTTTCGAAGATATGAACAGACGAGCAGCGGGGCGACAGCGATGGCATTACCGTTGGTATTTGCGATGCGGTGGTGTCTGTGACGCGATGGTGCATATTTCCATAGATCAGTGTGAAAAGCTTAAAGTAAACGAATGACCGTAATTGAATTAGTTTCACGCAGTTCATGGCGTGTCAACCTATGGAGTGGGCCTGGTTCTTCAACATTCCAGTGTCGGCATTGGACTGCGTGAGTCATAAATTGATTTGGCCACCCTCCTCCAGTGAGATCCTGTCTATTACAATCGCACCTTTCGACGCCTTGTTGTAGCACCATGCCAATGCACTTGGAGAGCTGCGGCTTCTAATTCGTTTAACGTCGCTGGGGCGCCGCACCCCGCTATGAATTGCTGAGGTGTTTTGTATGGCGGCTTTCAGCGGGGCGCTTTGCGTGCAGGACGCAATTTATTGCAACGCTGTGAGCACTTTCACCACGCCCAGACCCCACCCATTCATCAAATGGCTCTGGTTCCACACATTGTAGTTCAAATTTCAATTGCAAAGCACACGCAC
Source organism: Lordiphosa collinella (assembly GCA_018904265.1). Classification (NCBI taxonomy): domain Eukaryota; kingdom Metazoa; phylum Arthropoda; class Insecta; order Diptera; family Drosophilidae; genus Lordiphosa; species Lordiphosa collinella. The sequence continues at coordinate 6,065 of JAEIFV010000255.1, forward strand.
AAGGGTCGAGTGCGTTGCGGTGGTGGGGGTAGGCGCACCAAATTAGTTTACATGTTCTTTGTGCGACGGCGCCCCAAAAGTATGCAGCAGAGCTTTGTTCACTTTGCGGCTCACGCCCCAATGTGGCACGGCACAACCTTCTTCGCCTTGCCAAGGGTTTCCTGGGTTGCCGTCCGCACGCGGCGCTCACAAAAATGATTTAATGGCCGTAATGTTAGTTGAATGGTTAATTCACTTACGTTTATGGCCCCGGTGCCCACCCGCATTCGGACTTGGCCTCTCCTGGGAGCCATCGTCGAAACATATGTTGGACTGCAGTGAGGTTGCCGGCCTGCTTCTGGTCGCATGTGTAATTACGGCTTAGATTTTATGTTGCCGGCTGGGTGGTGCGTCTTTAATGTGTTTATAACGTTTGAGTAATGCGAGTCCTTCTGCGGTTCCTCTGGGCTGGGGACTGGGTGCTGACGTTGTGGGCATGGCTGATTTGAAGCTTTTGTGTTTTTAATTAGACGTGAAAGCTTTGGGTTGTTGATGCCCTCGGTTCGTCATCATTGTGTTTTGAGAAGTGCCATCAATCTCTTGAGAGGTTGTAGCCACGCCCCCCGACAGTCCATTTATTATGCGACTGGGCTTGAAGTCTGCCGTATAGTTGTCTCCCGCACAAATTTCGCATATGAGTGCGAGGTGGCAATAAAAACTTTTTCATTAAGTTGAAGAAAGCAAACATGGAAACCATCACATACTTGCTGGCGACATTTTTTCCAGGCTCTTGAATGCCAGACCACATCTGGGCCGGAAGCCTGGGGGCCGCCACACCGCCCTGATGGACTCAAATTCCTGAGCGTAGTTTATGAAAGGCATTTCACGTCAAAGTCAGTCAGCAAAAGTGACAATTGGCAATGCATACATTTGTCTTCGGGCCTGAGTGGGTGGGTGTTGCTGTCCTTGTAGATGTAACGCACGCGACATGCATAACAAATCATCTTCCATCAAGTTTTCAATCTTAAAGTACCAATTTGGGAAAAGTTTTGTTTTTGTAATGCCATCGACACATGTTTTTTTTTTCGCATCGGTATAAAATCAAGTAACATTTTATGCATCTAAAGACTTTTAATTTACAATTTAATTTAATGTGCTCACCAAGGAGTGTATGGCCACCTATAAAATAGGATATATGAAACAATAAACTGACATTGCGCTCACGTCCTACCTCCTCAGTAGCGCCGCATGGAAAATTTGTCAACAACAAACGAGCCAAGGGATGGAAAATGTTGCTTTATGATTGGCGAGAAAATAATTTTAAATTTTTCGTTTTTATTTTGGGTAATGCGACTTTAATTTAAGTTATAAAATTAGTATGAATCGTAACACTTATGCCACAGCTAACAGATTTCCGTTTAACATCATTTTAATTCAAAACTAATAAGGGAAATTTATAAGGAAATTTTTTTGTGCGTGATGCAACCCTGTTTTTGTGAGATGGACAATTATTATGTGCCCAATTGGACCAATTCTCTTTCCCACTAAGAAAATTAAATCTCTTGAAGTTCTGGGACACCGACGGATTTTTCGAGAGATTTGCAAACCAACCGAAGACAAAATCTCTAGAGATTTCCAGGACACCCCCGAATGTAAGAAATATCCATTAAAGTACCGTTTATTATTTTCGGTTCTCACTACAGCACATTCTTGCATTTCTGAATTGTGGTGTCGGATGCAACTTTTACTCCATACAAAAATCATAGAAGATAGTGATAGCAAACAAGTTGCATCCAATTTGAACGTACTTGCATTTGAGACTTTTCGAGTAGTGACTCGACAGGGTATCGATAATTTTGCCTATCGACCACTAACAAAAACAAAAAAACAGCTGTTAAACTTTAAGTGCAAAAATAAAAGAAAATCGGAATGGCAAAACGAGCAGGTAAGATTAATAGCACAGTGTTACAAAAAAAAACCTAAACATACTTTTCACGAGACCCAGTACTTCTTGTCGGGTATAACATTGCCTCATACTTGATTTCTTCCTAACGCCCCGAAAATCTGAAGCTATGGCCAAAAAACCGTTTTTTGCATTTTTCACTCATTTAAATTATAATAACTCGCGCTTGGACTGACATATTGTTAGTAGCCTTGGAAATACCGACAGAGACGAGAGGAATCTAAAGTACGACAGTCAATGGTTTGACAGATTTAACGTGATAACGCTAAGAAATCTGGGTTACAGATCTGTCATTTTCTCCTTTTTTTTTTAATTTCTACTTTGGCCACCACTGGTTTCACTATTTTAAGTTAAGTTTTATTATATAAGCCCATTTAATTCTCCGTTGAACAAATGTTGTCCCAATCAGTGTTTCAAAACTTATGAAATTTTTCACTGCTTTAATTTTGATTTTGCTTTTGGAAAAATCAGTAGCAGTAGGCGGAAGCAATTCTCATAAGTCGAAATCGAAATGTTGCTTTTAATTTTGATATTGAAAAACTCAGAAGCATTAGAAGCAAAATCAAAAATGATATTTGTCAAAAGCGACTGATTTGCGCTTCGGCAGTTGTGTTCGGAATAAAACTGAAATTTTTGACAAATGCAAAATCAAAAGCAGCAACAACAAATTAGCCTTCGTAAATGGAACTGCAGTTGGCGGAGACCATGGTGGGACTGCCAAGTGCTAATCGCTCATTGCAGAGCAGAAGAGATTTTGGTATTGTTTTTGTAGTGTAGACAAAACTCACCCACTAGACCGGAAATTGTGGTGCGGGGGTGGTTTTCTGAATGAAATTCGGCTTGTGATCTGTTTCAAGTGGAAAATCATGCAAGGATCAAACCATAAGCGGAATTCTGAGTTATTAGATATCCATGGTACTAAAACCGCAAAAGACTTAAGACACTGCTTTTAACGACCACAATTGACCAAAGATAGTTAGCTATTATCCAACCATGGTTATGACAATACTAAACCGCTATTAATCTATAGATAAAAGTGAAAGTATGTTTGAATGTTTGTATGTGTGTATGTTTGTCCCATATGGGCGTCTAAACTGCTGAACCGATTTTCACGAATTTTTCACAGTAAGTTCATGTCGATCAGGAAAGTGTCATAGGCTATGTCTCATGTCTGTGAAATGGTCCAAAAACCGCGAAATTTGAAAAATTATACCGTTCATCCGATTTCAATGAAAATTTGGGAATGGTTGAACGCTTGCTCGGGAAGATTTCTATGTAGAAGAAACCGCGAAATTTGCAAAATGTTTGATTGTTATAAAACTTTGGAAAATGCTTGGACGCTTGCGCTTGAAGGATTCTGATTTGAAGAAATGGGCGGGAAATAATCCAAAAACCGCGATAATTCAAAAACTATACCGTTCATCCGATTGCGATGAAATTTTGGTCAATGGTTATACGCTTGGCCGTGAAGGTTCCTATGTTTCAAAAATCGAGAAATTCGCAAAATTATAACAATCATCCGATTGCAATCAAACTTTGGGGAATGAATTGAACGCTTGCTCGGGAGGGTTTCTAAGTTGAAGAAATTTGCAGAAAATTGTCCAAAGACCGCGAAAATGATTAATTTGCGGTTTCGGTAAATCTTTGGATAGTAGATCGACGATTGCCCGGAAAGGTTTCCAAGTAGAATAAATGGGCGTAAAATGGTCCAAGAGCCGCGAAATTTGCAAAATGTTCGATTTTGATGAAGCTTTGAGGAATGGTTGCACGCTTGTCCGCGAAGGTATCTAAATTGAAGAATTGGGCCGGAAATGGTCATAAAACCGCGAAATTTCAAAAACTTTACCGTTCATCCGATTGCCATAAAACTTTGGGCAACGCTTACCCGTAAAGGTTTCTAAGGTCGAAAAATCGTGAAATTTGCAAAATAACCTTATGAGTATTTATGAAAGCGCTTAGTGCTTATATTATAATGCCGGCGTTGGTAAATGGAAGCTGTAGATTACACGGTCCAAAATATTGCGTAATTTGCCAATTTTTGATTTGAGCCTGGATTATTGCGAAGATTTAATAGACGGCAATTGTAGGCGGGTAAATAGAAAGTATTAACCAAACGGTCAAAAAGTCACGAAATTTGCAAAATATTCATAATTTTAGATTATCATGAAGACGTGTATATAGAGAAAAAGATCGAACGGTCCAAAATGTTTATATCGACATGCAGCCTGCACTTGATTGAATATAATCGTTCTCTTAAGAATCATAAGAACCCGGGCGACGCTCGGGTATTCAGCTAGTAAAATATAAATATAAAAAAGTTTCCTTTTTTTTTTAACATAAAAATGGAAAAAAATTGACAGTTTGTGAGTTTTTTTCAGGGACCGAACAAATCACTCCTTTTTATATAATCATATTTTTTTATCTAATCAAAAATTTTCAAAATAATTATTATTTTCGGTCCCTGGTTTTTTTACATTTGGCAACTTTGAGTTTAAAGGGCCCTGGCGTACCCCTCGCAGTTCTCTCGCAGCATCGCTTATTATTTTCTTAGAACATTGCATTGCTTGGTTTTTTTTATTCAGAAAATGTAGTTTAAAACGTTGTACCATTTGGCATTTCCCAGCCTAATAGTATGCAATTTTTTTTGCATGATTTCCCATATTTTTCGGAGCTGTAACTTCAAGGGTTTCAGCGAAACTTTGAATTCAAAAATTAAAGCAAGTTTGTTTGAATATTTAAAAAAACATAATTATTTACATTTAAGGCTTGATTCCAGATAGCATTAAAATTTATTTCGGCACAATACTTCATTCAAATAAGACTGCTTTTCATAAGCGTTCAGAATTCAAAGCAATTCAAAAGTGTTTCTATTCATGTGTAGTCCGACATAAAAATTGATTTTCGTGCGTTCTGGAAATCAGCCTTTAAAAAAAAATGTTGTGTATTGTTATTTTGTTACCGGGGGGGGGTGACTTGCTTCTTCATGCAAATATTGTGTAATAGATAGCCCCAATTAGAGCAATCTTTTAAGAACATTTCGTTAAAGATTTCCGCTTTCTAGCTAGGAATCGGTAAGGACAATGCATCTTAGATCTGTGTGTTCAAACGTTCAGACAGACGAAAGGACAGACTGAAGGACGGACATGGCTATTTGGACTCGGCTGTTGGTGCTAATCAGGAATATATTATAACTACTTTATATGGTCGGAAATGTTTCCTTATCCCTGTTACATACATTTGGACAACTGTATGATCAAATTTTTGCCATTTTAAATGGAAACAGGGTATAAAAAACTATGCTAGCTATTTATATTGCTTCTTTGAAAAATTTCCAGCTATTTTTGAACTTGGATCTAGCTTGATGAGCCCCTGAAGAGTTGGCAAAACTGCTCCTAGGACTGGCATTTTCGGGCGAGGCCCGTGCAGGTGGCAACCCTACGGCTAGTTTTGCATAAAAGCGAATCAACATGGTGTTCGTTCTGACCGTGCAACTCACAGTGTAAATTCAGAAGAAGAAATATTAATTTCCCTGTTTTTAAATATGCTTGTTTGGAACATGGTTTGGCTGTCTACATATTGTGAATGCAATCAGACTTTTATTAGGCACAATTTACATGCAGAGCTTGCCGTTATATTTTTTATATTGAATTTTAAACAGCTGCCGTGCCAAGTGACAAGGGAAACAGTGGGTGAGATTTTGTCTGTGTGTGGCAGCTGCACGAAATTGCCGCAATATAAAAATGTTCCCCAGCAAATTGAGAAATAATGCAAATATTAAGAGCAATAAAGTTGCTTCAATATTAAACGAAAACAATGGAAATCATTTAAAAATGCATTTTTTTATGTCAATTTTCTAATTGACATGCCACAATGACTGCCAACATTTAGGCCTTCGAACATTTCGCATTGGCGGATGCGGATGCGCACAATTATCATATGGGGAGAAGGATGGAGCATCCGTTTCAGGCGCCGTTTCAAATTAATTACGCCAATGCACACGAACAAGAACTGGAACAACAAATGCGGCGCATGTGTCACTTTTTCAATTGAGTTGCACAAACACACACACACACACTTACACGCACGCTCAGGCAACCACAAAACTTTACTTACCGCCTGGCTGAGCCCCTTCAGCATTGAATCTTGCCCCTTGTTCTGGCATTTGCAACATCCGCTGCAGACAGCAGCATTTGGTAAACTTTGGAATCGGAAGGGCTTGGGCCAACAAGAGAAATGCAATTATTTACTGTTCAACAAGTTCTGTTAGATCTCAATAAAGTGTAGACGGAAGGTAAAAGGTACGGCCTGCGGCAAACATGAAGAAAACAAAGCAATTATCGCTATAATCATGTTGCCATCTACTCGTTTATTAAACGATTTCGGTACAAAGTCTCACTTAAACAGGAGTCTGGCGATATGCCTGGTCGAGCATGCCTGGAGAAACACTGCTTATAGCCAGAGAATTAATTAATCAACTTGATATGTGTGGCTTTGTGTGTATAAAGAGCAATATGCCAAGAAACCATGGTGTTGAGCAATAAAGCAAATATGCAAACTACATCTGTGTGATACTCCATGGGGAAGAACACTCAGTGGGGAAGTGGCATTTGTCCAAAATGGCTGCATCAAGCGAATGAAATATGGTATCGGCAGCTTACCAAGACCAGCTTGAACTTACAGACATCCTTACTATTAAAAAAACTAAAACTGTCTCCTAATGAATCATACATGCTCGCAGCTCTGAAGTTGCAATAGTTACTGAGTGAACCAGGAGTAGCCGGCATTCAGCATACAGCGTATCAAAATGTGTATTCATCCGCTTAATGGAGCGATAAATGTTTTCATTTTAATTGATTTTTCTTGTACCACTTGTACCACTGACAGACGGCAGACAAAAGCTTCTAGCGAATTGGTAGAATTGTTTGTGATTGCGATTACATACGATTTGTCAAGGATTGCGTATTGAAGCGGACCGATTCTACCACTTCGAAGACACTTGTATAAATATCCTTTCTGACATGAATAAGGCAGTTGCGTTTGATTTAAGATTAGTGAGTAACGACATACAGCACACGAATTATGCTTTTATTTAGATTAAAAAACTTGTATTTTTCAAGGAATGTTTTGTTATAAAATGTGTGTGTAGCTTATAAACAACCTGCCCAACTCTTATATACCCTTTGATCCGGGAGAACAGAACTTAGTAACTTTGTCCCTAAGCACACAGAAAGCGGAGAAGAGCAGAGCTAGAGGAGCTTACGAATTTTACATACAAAATTCTCCGCTCCGCTAAGCTGTTGGTGTGCGCCTTCGCTATGTGCCCTATGCGTTTGATTTCCCAAAGCTGATGAGCTACGCCCCGCTCAGCTGTCTGTGTGCGACAGGTCTTTATGCTCAATATACAGAACACTAACATTACGTTACGTTAACTGAGATGTCAACAAAAATCGGTCTTACGGCTGTACTTGGACTGTTAAACCTCTAAAGCAGCGATGTCCAAAAATTTGAAAAGGCAGCCACGCGTGGCTGGCAAGTTTGATGATTGTGTGTGAGTTTGGACACCACTGCTCTAAAGCCTAGTACGGAGAACGCCAAACTTTTTGTGCGCACAAACAAGGCATTTATTGCGGGAGTGGATCGTAAAAACACATTAGTGTGCTGAGACAGCCAAAAATACCAAGAATAAGGCGTTATTGGTAATTTTTAAACGTACGGTCATACTTTTCCCCGGCTTACAAAACAATTTTATGAGGATTTCATATCACAACAATAAAAAAATTTGTATGCGAAGCCAGGAGGCAGTTACAGATTTTGTATTACAGATTTTGTATCTGAAAACTCAAGTTTTCATTTATATCCGCACAAATTGCCTTGGATGAGGAAGGCAGAGCATACCAGAAGCAGACGCTAGCGTCTCAGTTGCCATGTTTGAAAGATTTGCTAACGATGTGAGTATGCCGACAAAGCTAAGAGAGATTGTAGGATCTAATGTGATTTCACCAATAGTTCGAATCACAGAAATGTTCATTCAAAACTTCCAAATGAGCGCCAAACAGTTTTAATTGGCTCCAAAACAAATCACCCGGCGCTGACGCGATACGAATCTGCAAGCGTGCGAGATCCATTATAAATGTTACACATTTTCATTATTTATTGGTTTTTATTTCATAAACGATAGTACATATATATTAATGTGGTTTCTCTTCATCGACATTGGCCGGTGCAAGCAACAAACTTGTTGCTGCTCTTTCTTGACTGTCTATGGCAACTGAATCTAAATACTCAAAAGGCCCCAAATAATTAGCTTTTTTCTTCCTCATGAAAGCGCTTCAATCGAATTTTTATTTTCTTTATTTTTGCTCTACCGACCGTCAAAATAAATAAATTTAATTATTTTGGGCGCACAAACAAAACTCGAACAGCTGTTCAATTAAATCCACATGCACAGAGTAGTTGGTAACGCGAGGACTCCAGTGTGGATTTTACCAAACCCCTGTTTGCTTGTCAGCATACTAGTCGCTACAGTTTTACAGTGTCATTTTTATATGAAGATTTTTGTTTGCGAGCGCTTTTTTGTGTTCTCCGTACTAGGCTTAAGTAGCACTAGCAAGACTAACTAGCAAGACACTTAGAAAAACAAGGGATGAGACACTTAAATTCTGATAGAAGGGACTTCTGAAAGCAAAGGCAACTTCATTGTTAATGGTTCAAGAAAAAAATCTACAAAATTCAGTAAACACGAACAGGGTCATTGGGAACGTAATATCAAGAAATCGCGATTATCGTTCAAATGGTTAAGGTACCTCCAGAAAGGGTCAAACCTAAATACTTAAATATCTTTAAAACCGCACGGTAGAGTCTTATTAAAAACTAAATGTATGATGGCATAATGGGCTATTGCATGTCCCTAAGAAATGGTACTCGTCAGTCAAAAAACCGCGAGATGAAGTACCATTTTAAGATTTACCCACGACCCACACCATATAGATCATAAACAAGACCGAAAAATAGACCAAACTACGTTTTCGGTTTCACCAACGAAGCCTTGGTTCACAGGTTATGTGCATTTTTGTACAAGCAACTGCCTTAGATCATTGACCATTCAGGGTATTAATTCTTCATTGACCGCAAGAAAATTGGGTAATTGATTAGTAGAACAATTCACCGAAAATTCTGAAAAAAATCCTCGATGGACTGCGATTACAAGATTTATGGCGACTTCAGCTCGCGGGGGACTTTCTCGGTTCAATGGTAAAAATTATTTTGAAGTTTGCCTTAAGTGGGTTGACCCGTGTGACGACCGTTTTTTACCTGTTTTTTGGTAATTATTTGTGAAGCGCGATTAAAACTTAGAACTTTGATTTTTACCATATATTAAGTGACTATTTAAGTACATTTAGAAATTTTTTGAAGTTAAAAATATTGAGAACTTTTCGAGATAGAGCGCGTCGAAGTAAGTCATGTTACAACGAGAAGGCTAAGCTAGCTTCGGTTTTGTCGAAGTTTTAATACCCTTGCAAGTGCTCGCATTGATATAATGATTTCGACCAAATTTTGCAAAATAAGTTTGAAAGCGTATATTATTAATGATATCCAAGTAAAGCATTGTAACATTGAAAAAAAAGTTTTTTACTTTGACATATTTTCCGACCGATCGGTCCTACGGATGCTATAATCATTCGATTTTGAAAAAAATTTGTAGAATTAGGTAAAAGCATAAAAAAAAAAAAAAAATCAAAAGTTCAAGGCGGTACCATTTAAAAGAAAATAGTTTTTCTTACTAAGCCTTTTTTCAGACCCATCTTTTGAATGGGAGCAATACCATATAATTGTCCGATTTTCATCAAACTTAGTAGCATCATAAAAAGGAATAGAAAACCAATAAATACGAAGTTTGGAGACGTTTCCATTGAGAACAGAAAAGTTTTTCTCACTAAAACTAGTTTTTCGACCGATAGTTTCTATGGGAGCTATAAGTTATAGTCATCCGATCCGGTAAGAAGACTCTGTGCAAAATTTCAGCTCGATAGCTTCAAAACTGAGAGACTAGTTTGCGTAGAAACAGACAGACGGACAGGCAGATAGACGGACAGACAGATGGACAGGGGTAAATCAACTCAGCTCGTCACCCTGATCAAGAATTTATATAGTTTATGGGGTCGGAAATGACTATTTCTATGCGTTGCAAACTTCTGGGCCAAATTATAATACCCTTTGCAAGGGTATAAGAAGGTACTGCACTAGTCAACACGATTCCGGCCGATTGGTTGATCCGATCTCAAAAAGGAAAAGAATATTTTAAGCTGAGTGACCTTAGCTGTGAGATGTACTAGGATATTTTGAACATATTGGAAAATAAAAATTTTATAAGACTTTAAATAAAAAAAAAATCTTATTTTGCCTGCTTTGTTGCATAAAAAAACGACGTGGCATTTTATAATTATCCTAGTTCATCTCACAGCCCCACATTTGCTGAACATACCCTTTCAATTTCAAGGCGATCGGTCAAGTCGTTTTTAAGAAATCATGACAACAAGTTGAAATGTGGCTTCGAGAAAAACGCGTTTAAAAGTTGAAGAACGCTCTGCAGGGCGTTCAAACGCATTCCTTCCCAGCGCTATAACTTTCTAACTACATCGAATACCGAAAATTCTTTTTATTTCTAAACATTATGCACTCTATGCAACCTGGATGAAAGAGAAGACGTAGCCCATTTCATGGCGCGATGTCCGATATTAGGTGAGCACTGACCACCTCGAAAATGGACCCAGAACGAGAAAACGGAATGCTTGGATTACTGAACGGATCCAACTGGCCCGCTCTAATCTCTTATCTTAGGGAGACGTACAAATATAGACAGGAGTTCATTAGAGATTTTTAAATAGTGTCTTGAGACATAACAACTGCATCCTAGGGAGAATTGTTATGAATCAAAGCAACTATCCTTGTTATAATTGTATTGTATTGTGATACGTAAAGATTGCTAGTCGTCATTCTGTAATAGAAGTATATAAATGTAAAAATTTTCAAATAGAAAAAATCAATTGTTAATTTAAGTCCTTAAAAGAAACGGCTAACGGCTTAGGCCAAGCTTTTATTATTATTATTAATAAAATAGTACTACTACTACTATTCTACATTAGATATAGATGCGATTTAAGAAAATTTATTTTGGATTTTTTGAAACCATCACACGGGTCAACCCCTCAAATGACATTATTCTTTAAAATATTATATATGTCGTAGATTTCAGAAATTGCTACTTATTTTGAATGTTAACTATGAAATGTTAATAAAGACAATTATTTAACAGAGTCGTTACATTCTACCAGGGTTACCACTGGGAGCAAGGTGTCAGACAAGGATTGCCTGTGCCGAGCATGGCCAGAGTGTTGGTTAGTATTTAGTGTTGAAAGTGTACACTGACAGGTATGAAAGTCAGTGACAAGCATGGAAGAAGCAGAGCACCAATAAGGTGACAGACGACAAGTTTTCCGGTTGATTCATTCTGGTTGAGTTAGTCAGAGAGTGCTGACGTGTACTCGTAAAAGAAAACTAAATATTCAAAGACATTTCTCTGGACTTGCTGTGCTACCAGTGTATCTTCAATGGACCGTCTTTGACATCAGAAGTGGGATTGGACGATGCCTCTCCACCAGTAAATTCTGGCAATATGTGGCGTGAAATTCTCGAGTCTCAAAATCGCAATTTTCTGGAGATAATTAAGGCAATGCAAGCAACTAATGCTGCCTCGACCTCGAAGAAATGCATCACGTTGCCAAAGTTCAACCCAGACATGGCAGTCGCAGACGCAGCTGCCTGGTGCAAGACGGCGGACATTATATTCAGCGAAAATCCATTAGAGGGCAGTGAATTAGTGATGACACTGAGCGGCTCTTTGGAAGGAAGCGCCTCGCCATGGCTTTCGCAAATCTGCTACCCAGCAATGAAGTGGCCAGAGTTCCAGGAATTGTTTTTGCAACGCTTCGTGGGAGTAGAGACGTCAGCAGCCATTCTTATGAACATCTTCAATGGACGACCGAACCCTGGCGAGTGTCTCTCGGTATATGCGAGCCGTCTTGTGACGTCATTGTTGGCCAAATGGAAGACTGTAAATTTAGAAGAAATAGCTGTCTCAGTTGTGCTGGCGCACGCTTCACAAATGGATCGAAGTCTGCAACGCATGCTGTTAACAACGAACATTAAATGTCAAGACGAGATGCAACAACACCTAAAAGCCTATGCTTTTGGAAAATCCAACGAAGGTTCCAACTTTAGCAACCCATTGGAACCAGACCGGAAGAGATTTAAAGCGACGTACAGCGTTAAATGTCACCATTGTGGAAACCTTGGACATAAGATGGCCGAATGTCGCAAAAGAAAATTCGAAGAGAAGTCCCTAACAAACAGTAATTCGTCAAATAACAATATGTCGAACAACAAGTCATCCGCAAAAGGACGTTCTGCTATAACGTGCTTTAAATGTGGCGAGGCTGGACACATTGCTTCATCATGCACAAAAGGAACTTTAACTGGCGGCGGTGGACCAAATGAGAAGAGAGTGAACATCTGTACCGTTGCTGAGCCAAGATGAATGCTGCGACAATTTGGTGAGCCCGTTCCTTTTTGTTTTGATTCTGGAGCTGAATGCACGCTGATCAAAGAGAGTTGTGCAGAAAAATTTGCTGGGAAAAGAATCAACAATTTAGTGATTCTGAGGGGCATTGGGGATAATCCTGTATATTCCACCATGCAAATTTTAGCTACTGTCAAAATTGATCAATACCCGATAGAATTGTTATTTCATGTTATTATGGATAAGTGTTTGAAATATGATGTAATGATAGGCCGCGACATTTTGGGAATGGGATTTGGAGTTTCTATTGAGATTGACAAGTTTGAAATGTACAAAACCAAAACAGTCAATGCGCTATTAAAAGAGACAGATATGAGTTATATCGAGTATTTGAATAACGATGATACCTTAAGTATTACAGATAAATCTCGCTTGATAGAAATGTTGCAAAACTTTGCCGAAAAGTTTATTGAGGGTATCCCTCAAAGCCGAGTAACAACAGGCGAACTTGAAATCCGTCTCTTAGATTCAAATAAAACCGTTCAAAGGCGTCCGTATAGGCTAAGCGTAGATGAGAAAGAACTAGTAGAAGTAAAATATCTATATAAGTCCCCGATGCTCCCTTGAGTCCATCCTAATGGTTAAAAAAAAGCGGCCCAATGTAAACGAAGGAAAATATTTTTCTAGTTTAGACATGGCAAGTGGCTTACACCCTGATTCCATTGAACGCACCGCATTTGTCACACCAGAAGGACAATATGAATCTTAAGCGATGCCTTTTGGATTGAAAAATGCATCCTCGATTTTCCAGCGCTCAGTTATAAGAGCATTAGGTGATTTGGCGCAAACGTTTGCCGTCGTCTATATAGATGACGTATTAATTGTGGCAAGGACAAAGGAGGAAGCATTTGAAAGGCTACAGTTGGTCTTGGAAAAACTATCTCAATCGGGGTTCTCTTTCAATGTAACAAAATGCACTTTTCTAAAAACCAGCATAGAATACCTAGGATACCTGGTCGAGGCGGACCGACCACACGAAGGCAGCGCTAGGCCAATTGCCACCACCGCAGACAGTAACACAGGTGCGACAATTCATAGGTCTGGCTTCATATTTCAGACAATTCGTACCAAAATTTTCAGAGCAGATGAAAGCATTGTATAATCTAACCTCCAAAAATACCGAGTTTGTCTGGAAACCAGAACATGAACATACTGCAAAAAGATAATCTCAATATTGACTAATGACCCAGTTCTAACTATTTTTGACCCAGAAAAGCTTATTGAATTGCACACAGATGCAAGCTCGATAGGACTTGGTGCTATTTTTTTGCACAAAATAGAAAATAAACCAAGAGTTATAGAATATTACAGCAAATGTACGACAATGGTAGAATCGAAATATCATTCATACGAGCTCGAAACCCTTGCAGTGTATAATGCAGTTAAAAATGCAGTCTATACAGATTGTAACTCTTTAAAAGCAAGTATGAAAAAGGTAGACCTGACTCCTCGGGTTCATAGATGGTGGTCATTCCTACAATCGTTTGATTTCAGTATTGAATATCACATGTCACATGTTGATTTTTTTTCGCGGAATCCCCTGGCCGTAAGTTCCCCATCCTCATTCAAAACTATTGAAAAGCGCATAAACATTACTGAAATAACTGACAACTGGCTTCTCGCCGAGCAGCAGCGCGATACTGAGATTACTTCCGTCATTTCTAAATTGCGCAACAATGAATTGGGAGAGGACATGGCAAGGACTTACGAATTAAGATCAGGAATGTTGCATCGAAAGAAACAAAGAAATGGTAGAACAAAATGTTTACCTGTAATACCTAGAGCATTCAGATGGTCTGTAATAAACAACGTGCATGAAGCAATTATGCATTTAGGCTGGGAGAAAACTTTAGACAAAATGTATAGCAACTACTGGTTTGACAAAATGCCTAAATATGTAAGGAAGATTGAGGAAAATTGCATCACCTGTAAGGTTGCGAAACCACCATCAGGAAAGCCACAAATTGAAATGCACCCCATCTCCAAAGTTGACATACCCTGGCACACCGGCATATAGACATAAGTGGGAAATTAAGTGGTAAAAATGACTTAAAAGAATATGTTATAGTACAGATGATGCCTTTACAAAATTGTACATCTGCATCGTACACTAAACCTTGATGCAGATAATTGCATCAAAGCGGTCAAGGAGACCATCTCACTATTCGGAGTACCGGCACGATATAGCCGACCAAGGCAGATGCTTTGCTGGTACCAAATTTAAAGAATTTTGTTCTATGCAACAAGTTGAGTTACATCTGATTACGACAGGAGCCAGTCGAGCAAATGGTCAAGTAGAACGTGTCATGAGCACTTTGAAAAGCATGTTGACGGCGGTTGAGACTGGTCAGCGATCTTGGCAGGATGCTTTAAATGATATTCAGCTGGCAATTAATAGCACATCTAATCGTGTAACAAAGTATAGACCTTTAGAATTGTTAATTGGGAAAGAGGCAAGACCATTAGGAATGATGACAATGGAAGTGAGAGCAAAATTGATAGGAACTGACAAGAATTGAAGCCATTGACAACATCAATAGAAACGCCAAATACGATAAGACTAGGTTCGACAGAAACAAAGCAAAAATTGTAAGACATAAGGTTGGTGATCATGTCCTACCAGGGCTGAAGAAAGAAATCAAACAAAGTTGGATCCCAAATTTAGGGACCATTCGTGGTAACGAAATTTTGATGGAGACAGGTACCAATTAAAATCGTTGACAAGTAAGCACACATTTAAGTATGCGCACGAATATTTAAGAGCTTTACCAAGCAATGAGGAGTCATATGAATTGATAGATGATTTAGAAGACGAATTGAGGATGATTCTGAGACTATCGGTCAAGATACAGGGCACTAAGAGAGTGCGAATAAGCTCATAGATGGCATGGCCGCACCACAGTAGTCACGCCGTGCACAAGAGCCGATCATGGCGTGCTGAAGCGGGTGATATTGTGCGGGGGTCGGAGGTTGAAAGAGACCGTATGGATCCGCTCCATGTTAGCGTGCTGGCAGCAAGAGCCTATAGACGTATGATGACACAAAGAAACGAAAAAAAGATAAAGTAGATTGACCGATAATACCTTTCATTAGCTTTTGCTTGATAAACTAAAACTAAAATTAAAGTTGCCTCTAAAAAGCCTCAACAAATACAGTTTAGAGTATTGCATGATCACAGCCTAATGTTACACATACGAGGACGTGTGAAGCGTCAGGATATTTTGAATGTTAACTATGAAATGTTAATAAAGACAATTATTTAACAGAGTCGTTACATTCTACCAGGGTTACCACTGGGATCAAGGTGTCAGACAAGGATTGCCTGTGCCGAGCATGGCCCGAGTGTTGGTTAGTATTTAGTGTTGAAAGTGTACACTGACAGGTATGAAAGTCAGTGACAAGCATGGAAGAAGCAGAGCACCAATAAGGTGACAGACGACAAGTTTTCCGGTTGATTCATTCTGGTTGAGTAAGTCAGAGAGTGCTGACGGTACTCGTAAAAGAAAACTAAATATTCAAAGACATTTCTCGGACTTGCTGTGCTACCAGTGTATCTTCAATGGACCGGACCGTCTTAACGCTCTGACATATAGTTATTTCTATATAATACTTTATATACGATTCCGACTATGAAAATTGCGCTTGACATAAGATGAAACTGCTCTAACTATTGTCCACAACACCAATTTGAGGTATACTCGTAATAGTTCAAGGCGCTTTTTATACCCTTCCAGAGGGTATTATAAAATTGTGCGGATGTTTGTAACGCATTGAAGGAAGCATCTCCGACCACATAAAGTATATATATTCTTGATCAGCATGACGAGCTGAGTTCATTTAGCCTTGTCCGTCTGTCCTTCTGTCCGTCTGTTTCTATGCTATCTCCTCCGTCAGTTTTAAAGCTATCCTCACCAAACTTAGCACGAAGAACCGGCCGGTGCTGCCCACAAAATTGTTTGTCTCTCTTTTAACTTGCTTATTGTACATTTGATCTTTACCATTCCTTTGTGGGATCGATAAATAATACTGATTACTTAATATGACCAGAGGGTACGAAAAGCCAATCTATAAAACTGTGGGAGAAATAACGTTTTTCCAATTTGAAGGGGCTTGGTCAAAGTTGAATATAAATTTGATCTGCCTGCAAGTATATATTTACTAGAAGTTTTTGTCCCATGCATGCCGAACCCATATCTCTTACCATCTCTGAGATTTTTTTGTTCATACGGACAGACAGTGGGATATGGCTAAATCAACTCGGCTGTTGATGCTAATCAAGAATTTATATACATTATAGGATCGGAGATGCTTCCTTCTGCCTGTTACATACTTTTGCACAAGTCTAATATACTCTGTGTACCTTTGGTACAGAGTATAAATAGACGGAAAAAGCGTAGCATATTAACTTATACTAGCTTCGCCCAGTGGTAGAAATTCGACCGTTTGCTTTCACAAAGTTTTTGATAAGCAAAAACAAAGCATGCTGTTCTCACCTATCTATGTAATGCGTGTGTGAATTGGTACAACTTTTAATTCGTTATTAAACAATAAAAAAATTGCAATTAATTTATTTCGTTTGCAATGGCCACACCACATCATAAGAACATTTGGTATATTTTTTGGGTTAATTAAATTTGTTTTTTCTAGGCTAAAAAGGAGACTGTACTCTTGTATGATAAATTCTGAGCGTATTAATATATAGATGAAAGCTACAAATTTAATTTGTAGACTAATTGAAGCATTGCTTTTTGTAATTAAAAAGGCAGTGAAGCCTTTTAAGGCCCTAAGAACCGGGTCGGGCTTAAAATTAAACAACGCACAAGAGAATGTTAATTCAAATTTACTCAAAGACAATGAAAGTATCTTTAATTAATAAGCTGTAATCTAAAAACTTCTTTCGACAAATAATTTTAGCTAAAAGGAAACACCATGAAGCTAGTTAATGGATTGTTGTCCCATCCGTTCAACTAATTGACAATGGACTCTAACTACAAGTGAAAATTGCACTTGGCACTCATAAATCTTCAAAAATCACCGCACTGATTAACCTACGACAAATGCGTCCTCTACGTGTTGAGAATGCTGGAATGATTAAGTGGCCCGAGGTGGATATGAATGCTCCTCTCGGCTGTCAGTGCCGCCCACAAAATTGACCAACATAGAGTTGTACAATTTCTGTGGTTGACCTTTGATTAGCAACAATAAAAGTGCTGATTGCTGGCCTGATTGGCTTACCATTCCTGGGCCCAAATTATGTAGATTTGATGAACACATTTTAGATTGAAAATAGACCCAAACAATATATGGCACAATCAAGGCAAATGAAACTAGCAACTGGCCGGTGGAGCGGCTGGGGCAACGTGAGGCCAACCTGTGGGAGTGGGCGGCAGGCAGCTTGTTGTGCAATTTTGATGGCCCATAAAGTTGACTTTGTAAATTTAGTGGCCATTTGCCGGCAGCGCTTTGTGAGTTGCTTTTCAGTTCGGTTTTTATGTTTGATTTAACGGCAGATCGAAGCTGTCATTTAGTGTTTGCTTTTCATTTTGCGTTGCTATGTGATTTGTAGCCGGTGCAGGAACTTCGAACGACCCCTCGTCTCCATGCGCCAGTAGCTGGTCGAAAAGCTAATGTTTTCCTTTGGAGCGCAACAAAAAGATTTATGTAAAACTTGACGCGCAAAGTTCAACAAAAGCAAACAACATTTTTTCCAACGAATTCGGTTTGTATTTATTTTGGCGCTGTGTTTCTTAAATATGCAAATTCTACGATACCATGCAGAGGTTTTTTAAGGACCGCACATAAATTTCTCATATGCCATAGGAAAGCGAGTAAAAGTGATTTCCTTGGAAGTCAAGTTGCCTGAAAGGACACAATAAGAAATGGCCTCGCATTTGTCAAGTTAATCTGTTCCTCCGATTAAATTCTTTAAATTTCCAGATCGGGAAATTAAAGACCTCTCCATTAATGCACCACTTACCCATGCCAGCCTTTAACACTCCGAGGCCACTCGATCAGAAATTGTATGCTCAGCGTTTTAGTGGACAGTGGGCAGTTTGTACTGATGTCGACATCGCCGAATGGGCAAAGTGTTTCGCATGAATTATTCGCATGTTGCCAATTTGCGGACTTAGGTTCAAATTGAAAATGATTTACACTCATACAGACAATGTTCTGTGCCCAATGCTTGTTGATTTCGTTTGGTGTTGCTGTTTAATGCGTATTTAATGACACTGGAAATGCCCAGGTTTTGTGGTGCTAAATGGTCAGTCACTTTCTAAGGCCATTTGAGAAAATCCCTGCTAACTCACTGCCAAAAATGCTCATGAATGAGGCTGCAACCATGATTCCTCAATGTAAGTCGTAGACTTTTGAATTCATCCATAAGGAACACTAGCTTGGTTTTGGTAATTTTCAGCTCATGTTGCCCTTCGTTTCCCATTTCATGGCCAACTGCGTTGCCCCATGCAAAATCCCACATTCCACTGCATGAGCTAAGGGTTAGGGATAAGGCAATGGATGGGAGAATGGCGCCCAAGCCACCAATAATACTCACAAAATGCTTTTTCGGTTTGATTTCGCTTTCCTCCGGCTCCTCTCGCTTGCTGGCCATTCATGAGTTTTCATTTCATTTTCGCTTATTGCTTACACTTTGCGTTTTGCTGTTGAGCTTCGTATTTCTAATTTTGTTTGTTTGTGTGCAAGTGTGTGTGTGTGTGTGTAGATTTCTCTTTCACAACAAAATAGTTTTGGTTGCTGCCCCTGTCTGTACTTGGCTCCAGCAGAGACAATGATGGTTTGAGGGAAAGGGGGGGGATTGCGATATCTTTGCATATAAAATAAAAGCTTTGCTGAAATTGAAAAACTTTTCCAATATGTGTGGTATTTTTCGTTTTTTATTGTATTAAATGTGTACGTATGCATACAGTTTGATTGTTTCACTTTTATTATTTCTTCGTAGGTTGAAGCCAAGGCTAGAGGCTGGGGCGGGATAATTTGGATTTCCCCAAGTATGCAGCTGCTAAAAATGCACCAGGTGGAATGCAATCCCACCTCAAGCTCTAAGCCTTGGAAATTAGAACTCAAAAATGCAGGCAACAACAATATTTTGGCATAAGAGTCGGGATGGGATTCAACTTTGAAACAGGATTCACGCTTGGCAAAAAGGAAAGGTGAAGCAAGAATGTGAGCAATTTCAAAGACTTGCAGAACTTTCTTACGTTAACTAGTTAAAGCTCCCATTCAAAAACTTCATCTGACATGGATGAGATAGGAAACAAAGAGAGTTTATTCGTGCAAGACTGCATCATTGGTTTTATTCTATTAGCTCTTGCTCTTTTCATTCAGGAATATTTTACGGACACACAAGGCATAAACATCTGGATTTCTGAACTGTTAACTACAGAACACAAATCAAAGTCAGACTATTCTCGATATGTGGTAATTTTCTCAAAACAAATCATCTGCTCTAAGCTAGTAAGGATGCTGGATTTGTATTTTAATTATTGTATTGCTTTGATTATGAGAACATATTTAGTTTCATACGAGGTGTGTTCAAAAAGTATCGCGAATTTTGTGTTTTTTCAAAAATTATTTATTTATTCATGAATATCTATTTTGTCCCCTTCAAAGTAATCCCCATGAGATATTATACACTTGTGCCAACGGTTTTTCCAATCTTCGAAGCACTTCAAAAAATCATTTTTTTTTATCTTGTTCAGCTCCTCCTTCGATGCCGTCTTTATCTCGTCAAGCGTAGCGTAAGGTCGTCCTTTCATGGGCCTCTTCAGTTTAGGGAACAAGAAAAAGTCGCAGGGGGCCAAATCTGGGGAATACGGTGGCTGCGGCATCATTAGTGTGTTGATTTTGGCCAAAAAGTCGCGCACAAGCAACGATGTGTGAGCAGGGGCGTTATCGTGGTGCAAAAGCCAATTTTTGTTCTTCCATAAATCCGGGCGCATAACTTGCAGGTAATATTCTTTATTGACCGTTCTTCCCTGTGGCAAGAACTCATGATGCACCACGCCCCTGCAATCGAAGAAAACTGTCAGCAAAACTTTCACATTCGACCGAACTTGGCGCGCTTTTTTCGGTCTTGGTTCGTGCGGCAGCTTCCATTGAGATGATTGAGCTTTGGTTTCCACGTCATAACCATAAACCCACGATTCGTCACCAGTTATGACCCTCTGGAGCAAATTTGGGTCGTCGCGGACAGAGTTTAACATCTCATTAGCAATCTTCATGCGATGCTGTTTTTGGTCGCAATTGAGCAATTTTGGTACGAATTTCGCGGCGACCCGTCTCATGCCCAAATCATTGATAAAAATCGAATGGCACGAGCCAATCGATAGGTTTAGGTCCTCAGCAACTTCTCTAACGGTGATTCGACGATTGGCCAATACCATTTTCTCCACTTCATTCATTTTTCGTCTGTTGTTGAAGTGTCGGGCGTCCGGCACGCTCTTCGTCGTTCACATCTTCTTGGCCTGCTGAGAACATTTTGTACCACCGATAAACGTTGCTTCGGTCCAAAGTAGCTTCTCCGTATGCCACAGTCAACATTTGGAATGCATCCGCGCACTTAATTTCGTTTTTCACACAAAATTTTATACTGGTTCTTTGATCCATTTTTTTGAATAGGTAAAAATCGAAGACGATCAAAACACGTGCAAGCAAAGCAGCTGTCAATTAAGTGAACATTCAAAATGGCCGAGCTTGTCGGCATAAGTGAGAGACATGGGTACCAACATAACGCCACAAAAAAATCGAAATTCGAATATACGTAACCGGCGAAAAATCAAAATTCGCGATACTTTTTGAACACACCTCGTATATGCTGGATTGGCAGAGGTACAGGCCATGATACAATAACTACAAGTTTGACCGTCGAACCCAATGGATGAAAACACACACAAAAACATAATTTTACATAATTTGTATACCCTTGCAGAGGTTATTATAAAACTGTCCAGATGTTTGTAACGCATTGAAGGAGGCATCTCCGACCACATAAAGTATATATATTCTTGATCAGCATGACGAGCTGAGTTGACTTAACCCTGCCCGTCTGTCCGTCTGTTTTTATGCTATCACCTCTGTCAGCTTTAAAGCTATCTTCACCAAACTTTGCAGGAAGGTTTTTGGTACAAATACGCTGCACATTTGTCGGAATCGGCCGGATCGGATGACTATAGCATATAGCTGTCATACGAACGTCCGAAAAACTAGTTCTAGTGAGAAAAACTATTTTGTTTTCAGTGAAAACGCCTCCAAATTTCGTATTTCTTATTTTATTATGCTTCTCCATGATTCCACCAAATTTGGTCGAAAGCGGGATGCGTCCTTCTGGCTGTTACATGCTTTTCCACAAACTTTATATACTCTGTGTACCTCAGGTACACAGTATAATAAGTGGATAATTTGCCCATATGTGAACTTCTAAAAGATGCAATGGAACTTATCTCTGACCATCCTTAACACCAATACTAGACCAAATGCTTATCAAAGTAATTTGGTTGCTCACTTTTTACTTCACTTATGAGTATTGCCCGGATATATATGCTAAAAACAAAATTAGTATTACTACCAAAATCTGTTTAAAAGAATATAAGTATATTCTTTGTTCGATATATATTTCGGAAACAAATTGTCCCTGAAGAACAAGGTACATGTGAACAAGGCAATTATTTCACCAGCTTGGAGATACGGCCTGCAAGTATATGGAATTGCAGCTAAGACTCACCTAAATAGGATCCGAGTCCTTCAAACCAAATTACTGCGCAGACTATCGGGAGCGCCTTGGTACATGTGCAGGAGAAGGCTGGATAAGGAACTGGACATCCCTATGATAGGTGACGTCATCAACAAGCAATCTGCTGTCTACCTAGAAAGACTCAGAGGACATCCAAATCGGCTAGCGAGGCGTACGCTGCGGAGACGAAAAATAAATGGCGTCAGAGCCGAAAGAAGCCTCAAGAGATCATTTCCATCGCAACTTTCAAGTCGAAAAAATTAAAAACCCCCCACAAAAAAACAATAATAACACCAACCAAAACATTAAAATGAATCTTACACTACTAACACTAGATTGTAAGTTGCTATAAAAAGTAACAAAGTAAATGTATTCAAAAAAGGAAAACCGACTAAAGCGTTTACTGGGTTGACGTGAATTTAATCCAATGGCATGCTTTGTTGAGTGATTAAATGTGAGTGTGAAGTATTGTGTATGATCAAATCAAGATAAAAGTGGTTTTTGCAGTTTTCTGGTACGCATGCTGTGAACTGTCATTTTTAAAACGTTAGACAAAGTCAATATTTTCATCATTCATTGACCGAAATTTAAATCTAAGCTTTTTGAAATGCACTATTTATTTATAAAGGATTTTCCATTAGGGTCATATCTATTTAGTATCTATTTGATATCTTCGTGAACTTTACCATTTGCGTTTACATAAAAATACCAAATTGTTGTCCTTAATGGAAACCCCTTTATAAATAAAAAGTGAGTTTCATATAGCTTAGATTTGAATTTCGGTCAATTATAATTTATTCCAGCTCTCCAAAAGTTACCTCGTTTTGGTTTTGGCTTGTCAGTGGAATGAAGACCACATTTCAAATCATAACTGCCGCACAAGTCCTGTGCAAAAGTTAGAGCTACATATCTATTTAGGTACTACCACGGGCAAAACAAATGTAACCAGAGGTTAAGAGTCAAGCGTGCTCACTCACACCGCAAAATGCAGATATTCAGACATACTTTAGGTGAGCACACTGTTTTGGAATAGCAACAGGAACTTTGGCAACTTGTAAGTTTGTTTGCCAAGCGACTGCTACGATTGTTTGTCTTGGAGCTCAGCGTTACGGAAGAACCCATTCCCTACAACAACAATCATAGCCGTGGCTGAAAGTGGCACAATAACATGGCACCCCCACTCACCTGGCTCAGTCGCTTAATTGTGGTCAGGTTTTGGGTAGTTTGCACAAACAGGAAACCATGCTTTTTGGACTTTGGCTTGTCAAAGGCTTTGGCAGTCTGCCTACTGACGACACGGCCATTTAAGCCATAGTTAGGCTACCGTTCATATGTTAATATGTGAGCCTAGGGTTGAAAGGTGTGCGCCGACCTGTGCGCCTTCTTTTGTTTGCCTCTAATTAAAAGCCGCACACATACTTCACCAAGCTGGCTCACAATTTAACACTGTCACGCATCGTTTCGTGCCGGCTTTTGTGTCCGACCTTCTGCCTAAAAGGTAAGGCTAATCACTAAACTAGATGGGCATATACGCACGCCTGGCCAAGAGTTACAATTAGACTAATGAAAGCGGCATCAGACTGCGTAATTTTGTGGCTAATTTTCATTTGTGTCTAGCGTACGCAGACGGAAACGTTGCCTTTAGTCCCTGCTTTGTTTGTTTTATGCATCCATTTGCCTTTTACCAATTAAAATAAATTATAATCCAATTTACCCCAAAAAAAAAAAAAAAAAAAACAAAATGGAATTCGACATGCGCCAGAAAGGAAGTTTACACAATTACGCCCAGATTTATAACATTTTAGACATGACAACAACAACAAGTCAGAAGTTGCCACGATTCATTGTCTCTGGGGAACCAAATTCATTTGCGCAAAATGTGAAATGTAAAATACTTCTTATAAAAATGCCCTCAGCCTTCGATGGAGATGTCGCAGACAGACGGTCTGTTGTTCGTCTGAATTTTCGCCTTGTCTCTTTTGCTTTTCATTTGGTTAAGTTTTTTGTTCGCTTTTGTGTTACCGTCGCTTTAAAATATTTTTTGCAATCGTTTACGTTGGGAAAAGCGAAAGCATTTAATGGATTTAACGTTTAATGATTTTCTCGAATCACCAGAGGAATTTTGTGGCGCAGACTTTACATAGGCTCTAAAAGTAGGACACCCAAGCAAGTTGACCCAACACTACATCCAGAAAATTTGTTTTGAAGATTTTAGAAAATCTAGCTTTGAAATGGGTTTACCCTTATTTAAGAAAATTTTCCTAAATTGGTGAAATTGTTGACCTGAATTTTAAAAGAACTAACCACTTTAAAATAATATGCCCAAAATTTAGAAAAAAATTCCAATAAAGACGAAGACAAGTTTTTCTGAAATTTAGAAAAAAAAAATCTAAAAACAAGAAAATATTTTAATAAATTTTTGGAAAGATGCTTGCAGTAACAAACTTCGCGAAGTTTATGTGCGTTGTCTACGCATTCGTCGATAACTTCAATTCGTATGTGTCTATGTGTTGTGGCCTCCATTGGACTTTGCACTCAGTGAGCAGCCAACCGCCGCCACGTCTGAAGCAGAAGACCAAAAATGTTTGCATATACAAACAGGAGTTTTTGTTGTTTTAAATGAATCATGGAGAGGCTGCTCTTTGGATAGACATTTCAGGCTCAAGATCGTAGATGAGTGAGGATTTGGTCCCTCATGAAACGCGTCTGATCAACCGGAAGCCTAATTTGTTGTGGTGTGTGCCTCTGTTTAAAGTTATGAAAATAGCAAAACAAGACCTCGAGCCAGTAAAAACTGCAAGTTAACAGTATAAAGGTCATTGAAACAGTCATAAAAATGTATGATTTATTTTTAACTTTCAGTGAATGGAAGTGGGACTGAATACAAATCGTATGTGTGGCATTAAAAGGAGAAATATCAACTTCAGCAACTGAGGCAAAAAGTTCTGTGTACCCGCAGCCCTTGAAAAAAGTTTTAAACCCGACAACTCTGGGGGATCTATATTATAAAGATTTTCTATTAACTTTAATTAGAAATCGTTTTGAACTTTGAAATATATCCAAGCTAATAAAATAAGTTAGCCAATAATAAGACGTTTCCTTTAAACAAAAATTAGAACTCGCTTTTCGACGATCCGTCCTACGGAGCTGCTCCAGTCATCCGATTTTGACCAATCTTTGAATTATTAAAAGTAAATAAAATAATGTATACCAATAATAAGACGTTTTCATTAAAAAAAAAAAGTTTCTCACTAGAACTAGTTTTTCGACCGATCGTTCCTAGGGAGCCAGATCCTTACCGGTCCCGATCCACCACTTTTAGAGTAGAGGTGGTCCAGATTCAGTGTACCATGATAAGGACCGTTTCCACTACAAAAAGTTTTTCTCACTAGAACTAGTTCGACCGATCGTTCCTATGGCGCATGTCTATAGTCATCCGATTTCGACCAAACTTGTGAATCATGGGAAGGATAGAAACTAAGATACCTTTGGGGCGTTTCCTTAAACAAAATTTTTCTCTTTAAGACAGTCCACCGTCGGTCCAGATGTCAGCTTTGCTATAGCCAACCGGTCCGGCCCGGTCCGACAAATGTGCACCGGCATTGCTCCAAAAGACTTTGGTCCGCTTCTTTCGAACAAGTAATCAACGCACCCCAGCTGCTTTGATTAATTTTTATAATATGAAGATAAAAATAGGAAAGTTAACCGCCAGTTTTAACCGGCTCATTGAAAACAAAAAACTTTTTTCTAAGACGACCCTTGGACGATTAGCTTTTCTAGGGGCTATACTATAAAGACGTCTGATTCGTTAAACTTGGTGCCCATGGAAGCAGAATACACGTTATTGCGAAATTGCGCCCATTAACAAATTTTCTCACTACTCCTTTTTACCAATTCAATGAGCTACTATAGCCATGATTTTTAAAAATTTAGAAAATGTTCCGTATATTTTTAAAAACGACGTTTTCTTACTACTTCCTTTCTTTCCCATCTTTTATTTGTAAATTATAGTTAATGAGCCAATTAGACGTTTCCACTAAAAAAAAAAGTTTTTTTAGAAATTCACCGTCGTTCTATGGGACTTTCTAGTATTTTCAGACCAAACTTTTTTAAAAAGTTTATTCAAGAAAAAGACGTTTTCATTAAAAACAAAAAGTTTTTCTTTTTAGAAAGTTTTTCACATCTTTTATGGCATATTTTATCTTTCACACTGTGTTTTATAAAATAAGAGGGCAAATGTTAAAAAGGGCGATTTTCATTAAAATTCAAGAAGTTTTTCTGACTAGAACTACTTCTTCGACCGCGTTCCTAGGGAAGATATGATAGAACCGATTTCGCCAAACTTTTAAAATGTGTACAAATAAGAATCCAATATACGTTTATTAAGTTTTTCGCACTGACGAGGCTTTCGAGATTTGTCAATAAATTATAGTCCATTCTATTTCGTTTCTGTGTTATAAGACTCCCCTCCCATCTTCCCCCTTTTACCAACTTTAGCCCCCCCCGCCCCAACCCCGCCTTCACTCGACGCTTTCTCTGCGTACAAACATTAAAACCCGCAAGTGTATAAAAATATCGGAATGTATAGACAATTTAGAAAACACCAAAACTAAACAAGAAAAAAAGTCGGTCGTGCCCGACTATAACGTACTCTGTACCTGTGAAGTGCTGAGGAGTGATCACCGTTGCTACCATAATTGTTTCTTTTTCTTATAACACGAATATCGTTCATCCGATCTTTATAATCAGCGGATCGATGAAGAATCCCGAATACTAAATATGTCCAGAGGGTTCGAACCATCTATTTATAAAACTGTGGGAGATATGACATTTTTTACATACATATACATCATATACATGTCAAACCTCGATCTCTTACCATCTTTGAGATCTGTTTGTTCATACGGACAGACGGACAGACAGACAGACGGACGGACAGACGGACACTTTTGCACAAACTGAATATACTCTGTGTACCTCTGGTACAGATTATAATAATTGATCACAACAAAAGTAGAGAGGAGGATGGTGGGTGTTGGCGCAAGCCCACCACCCTGCATATAATATTAAGAAAGCAATTGTCCATTTATGTATGTGTATATATGGTGCTTCTTAATTTTGAGTACCATCGACCATAGATGTAATTATATTTCTCTTTTTTATGAAACGCACTTGCTACCAGCCAAGTGTTAGCCTTACGAATTTTGGAGTGGAATGTCCGTAAAGTGTACCGATCGGTACGACCATGCATTACAAGTCGTAAGTCCATCCATCACCAGGTGCACACTATAGTTCTTGTATTAGACTAGCGCTGTGATGCATTACCTTCCGTCGACGACGGATTAACGCTTAGTAACGCATCTGGTGGTTAGGCCTTGTAGTGTCTTGACACCAGCAGAGCTTCAGGGCAGTATTTAAATCCTTAAATATTGTTTGCCATCAGGTGCATTTGGAAAGTGCCATAATATTGTTGTGTGTTAGCAGTAAAGCTGGAATTTTCCAAGGGTGGGTTTTAGAACATTTTTTGGTTCCTTAAGGCCTGTATCCAGCACTGCGGAAAATTCCTGCCAAGAATTTGCTATTTATTTTGAGTTTGTGGAACCCAAGTAAAATATTTTGGCGAAGTTTTAATTTAAATAAACTTAAACAAAATAACGTTAAACCAACTTCAGTCTACCATTGTAGATTAAATTTCTGTACGACGTGTCTAGTGGTTTATTATTGATTGAGCGCTCTTCACACCCCCCCACAAAGCGGGTGCGGTCCACAAAAAAAATGTTGACCCCAATAACTCCAACCAAAATTTTAAAGATTTCAAGCTCATATTTTGCAGTGTAGTACTATCTCGACTAGCTGGGCCCAAATTTTTATCTACAATCGTTTATTTCAAAAGTTACATTACGATCACATTAGACTTGCAGTAATAAGTGCCAGAGTTATCAGAGTTATCGAAGTCGGGCTGGACCGACTTTAACTTACGCTCTCGTTTTCATATGAACTTTGGCAGTAATTTTTTGATTTTACGTTTCTGGATTCCCGGCTTTAGACTGGACTTACACGGTGAAGCAAACTGCATGAAGTTTTACAAAAAGCTCATGCCTGTAGGAAAGAGGTGTAGATGGGCAAGCGACACCACAACACCTCTCTCCTACAAACGAAAGCTTTTTCGAAAACTTTATGAAGTTGGCTCCACCGTGAAAGTCCAGTCTTAGTCCTTAGAATGTGTATATTTTTCATGGGGTTGTTTTAACCCCCAAAGACTCCACGTGCGCTTCCTCTTGTTGAAAAAATTAGCATGTGTCGCATATGTTAACTCTTTAAAAAAAAAATATTTCAAAGTTTCAATAATATTTTTGGGCCTAAGAATGGGTGATAAAAATGTGTAAAAATGATTTTTTGAATTCTATTGTGAACACTTACATCATATATTTATTTAACCCTTCCCAAACGGTTAGGCGGCTATTGAGAGAAATCAGTTCTTTGATTTAACTTTTCGCCGTTGTAACCAAACTCCAATAGCCATTAACAGACTGCAAATTTAGAAGAGTGACTTTCTTATGGATGTTCATCAAACGTTCAAATTGATTGCTGATCAGAGCAAGCGCAGTTTTAGTATGCTTATTTCGCTATGCCCGTTGACAGAAATGTTTACCTACACATTTTTTCTATTGAACCCTTTGAACACAATCGATAAAATGCGATAGCGTCGAATAAACGACATTCTTGTTGTCCACCAATACCTGTTGCAGGTCATCTTATTGAATGTTCTTTGTTGTCATTTGGCCCATTCACCTATGAACGCACAGAAAATGATTGGGCAAAATGTCCGTTCTTGATTGATTGAGAATAGTTCTCTTTATTCTGACACATTCACTGCTCTGCAGCAGGTCAAATGTAACTGAACCTCAATGCCGTTTGCATTTGACATCGATACTTTTAATTAGGCAATTCCGAGTGTTGAGCGTTTGATAACACTGGGCAACAAAGTTCAGCAAATTGAAGGTTTAGTGGTGTGTCTGTTCTCGAAAATGGTCCATCACGTCTGTATGTTTGGCAATTTATTCTAAAAGTTGCTTAAAATGCCTTTTTTGGCCCTATTTACGGGGGTGTCCTGGAAGTCTCTAGAGATTTTGTGTTCGGTTGTCGGTGTCCCAGAACTTCGAGAAATTTAATTTTTTTAGTGGGAGAGAGAATTGGTCCAAATGGGTTCAAAATAATTGTCCATCCCACAAAACAGGGTTGCATCACGCGCAAAAAAATTTCCCTTATATTAGTTTTGAATTAATTTGATGTTAAATGGATATCTGTTAATTGTGACATAAGTTTTATGATTCACGCTAATAATTTAATTTAAATTAAAGTCGTGTTACCCAAAATTAAAATAAAAAATTTAAAAATATTTTCGCTCCAATCATAAAGCAACACTTTCCAACCCTTGGCTAGTTTGTTGACAAATTTCCCATGTGGCGCTACTGAGGCTGGCAGATGGCGCCACAGGTACGACGGTTTTGGCAGCCTGGTTTTGCGAAAAATTATTAAAAAGCAAACCGGGTGGCTCAGCGGCTAGTGTGCGCGACCGCTGTGCCTCGGAAGATCTAATGAAAAGTTTTTTTTCTTTGAATAAAACTTTACACCCGGCTACACCTCTTTGCTGTTGGCGCCAGCATTGCAGTAATTAGCCATGAAAAGCTTCTCAAAACTGCCGTTCGGATTCGGCGTTAAACTGTAGGTCCCTTTCTCTTGTGCTAAAATTAGAAGCGCACAAGCCAAGAGATTGAGAGAGGCTCAGCTTTGGCCCTTTGGGGCTGTGTCATCTTGACAAGCTAATTTTACTTTTACTAAATTTCAATTTTAAATCAAATTAAACATATTATTTATTTGATGCAGCCTATCCAGTAAAATAATGTTGTTTACATTTCCAAAACTAATTTTGCTTATCAAAATAATTTTAGCGGTGAATTTAGCAAAATCTCTACCCAAATCACTAGAGATTTGAAACCAACCAAAAGAGATTTCTAGGACACCGAGAATTGGCTTTGGGTTGGAATTTGGTTGGAAGAGATTTCTGGGACACCGCCGATTAACAGGCATTCAATGGATATTGTTGAAAATTTTAATTGGAATTCATGCAAATGACTGGCCATCTTTAACGGTTCCAGTTTATGGTGTGAGTTTGTCAATGTCTTGCCGCACCATGTCAGATTTGGTCTTCCCCACCAGCCGGAAATGTTAGCGATATACATGGCTTCTTTCTAGGGGTATTCCCCTTAAGCTATACACTTCAACCAAGGAGCAGCCAGAACAAAAAACTCCATGTTAAACAAGTAAGAAATTCGGACAAGCGCGACTATAATATACTCTGTACCTCACAAAGTGTGTGTAAAGGTGTGTGCAGTGCTGCCCATCGCAGTTGCGGTCGGAGCTGCCCATCATAATTGTTTGTTTTCCTTTTAACTCGACTACCGTTCATCCGATTTTTACCATTTCTTTGGCGGATCGATAAGTAATCCTGATTACAAAATATGTCCAGAAGGAACGACCTTCTATCTTTAAAACTGTGGGAGATGCGAAGTTTTTTTTTCAATTTCCGGGGGCGGAGGGGGCGTGGCAAAAATTGAGTAAACTTGACCTGCCTGCACGTTTAAGAAGTTTTTGTCCCTTACTTGCACATCCTCTATCTCTTACAATCTCTGAGATCTGTTTGTTCATACGGACAGGCGGACAACGCTAAATCGACTCGGCTGATGATGCTGATCAAGAATATATATACTTTATGGGGACGAAGATGCTTCCTTCTGGCTGTTACGTACTTTTGCACAAACTTTAAATAATCTGTTTATTTTTGGTTCAGAGTATAAAAAGTATAGCATATATCACGGCGCGCTTCGCTACGCCGCCGTCAGTCAATACTGGATCAGTGGAGCTATTCAAAATCATCTCATAAAGCCGATATAGTTTTTCTTTTCCGACCGCGCTTGGGTAACATTACCGTTATCGTCATCGTTATCATTAATGTTATCGTTACCGTTATAGCTATCGTAACTGATGTCGTTATCGATACCGTTGTCGCTTTTATTGATTTCTTTATCGTAATCGATACTCTTATCGCTATCGTTATTGATTTCTTTAACGTTATCGTTATTGATTTCGTTATCGTCATCGATAACGTTATCATTATAAATTTCGTTATTGATATCCTTATCGTTATCGATATCGATATCGTTGTCGATACCGCTATCGATAGCTTTTTTTCTATCGTTATTGATAGCGTTATCGCTATTGATTTCTTTATCGTTATCGATACTGTTTTCGGTATCATTACCGCTATCGTTATTGTTATCATTACCGTTAGCGATACCGTTACCGTTAACAATATCGATACCATTATCGTTGTCGCTATCGTTATCAATACGGTTATCGTTATCATTATCGTCATTTCTTATACTATCCTTACAAACGGAGTTTAAAGCCAGTCGGATGAAAATAGGTTCTTTGCATGCAGAGTTTTCCATAAGTTTCTGACCCTAAGGTCAAATTTTTCAATATAAGAAAATCACTTCACAAATTATTTCACTTACTATCCTTACAAGTCGAGTGTCAAGTCCATCGGATGAAAAAAATGTACCCATACAAACTTTTGCGACGCTTTTCCGGAATTTTCCGACCCTACGGTTAATTTTTCCTACATCGGAAAATCACATTTCAATTTATTTCCCTTACTATCCCTTACTATTCAAGTCAATCGGATGAAAAATAGACTTTTGATTATCGAACTTCCCGGGAATTTTCCTTGTAGGCGGATTTTCCGAAATCGTGGAAATGAGTGTCCAATTATTTCGTATACTTTGCTTAAAAACCGAATTTCAAGTCATTCGAATAAAAAATAAAATTCTTACCTACAATCTTTTCCGACGCTTTTTCGACTTTTCCGGGAGGAATTTTCCAAAACCCCGTCTTAGTACGCACTTTCACTTTCACTTAAGGATACTCCTATCCAAATTTCAGCTCTCTATCTCTTACCGTTAAGGCTGTGCAATGATTGCCAATCAGTCAGTCAGTCAGGACAAACTCTTTTATATTTATTGATATTGGTATTTCTCAGTATATATACAAGAAATAATAGATTTTAGTTCTTTGAAGACGTATCGCACCCTGCCGATATACACATTTGCTTTATACACATTTGCTTTCGGTATCCATCGAACACCACGAGGAGGCCATTGCAATAGCAATGGGGTCGATATATGAATAAAGACCTACGAGTCGACTTGAGTTGCTTAAATACTTATCAATTAAGGTGCTGTTGCATACTTTTGCACAAACTTATTATACTCTATGTACCTTTGGTACAGAGTATAATTAGGAGAGAGAGAGGGAGAGAGAGAGGATTGGCATGCGCCGCAGACAAAAAAAAACCTTTGCATTTGCCAGAGCTAGAGATGGGCGTACATCGAAAACTACGCGGGACTCCGGAGTGACCAGAGTGTCTTTACATCACTGTGATTGCTTAATATTATGTTAGAATTAAAGAACTAGACTATTTTGAAATTATTTGCAATTAAAACAATCCTCGTCTTAGTAGTCAGATGGGTATCGGGCGATATATTTGTCCCGCAACCATCTCTAATTTCTCTCTCTCAATATTGTGTATGTGGGAAAGGGAAGGGGGAAAATGAGAGCGTCCCAGTTAGCTGCAAGAATCCAATTGGATCTAATGAGCTAGCCATAGCTGTTAGGTTTTGTATAGGATTTCGTTGTTGGAATTACTCAGACAATATATTTGCAGGTTTAATTCATTTAAAAGGTGGAATTTTTGGCGGGGTGGGGTCATCACACCCACAACGATCCAATATGAATCGTTAAATAAAAATTTGTCCTAAAATATTGTTGGCTATCACTTTGCTGTGTAGTCGTTGCTCATATATACATACATCTACATACATATGTATGTGTTTTGCTGCTGCAGGAGCAGCCCACATATATTGAATTTTCGTTTGCTCATATCTTTACTACCGTTCATCCGATCTTTACCATTCCTTTGGCGGATCGATAAATAATCCTGATTACTAAATATGTCCAGAAGGAACGAACCTTCTATCTATAAAACTGTGGGAGATATTACGTTTTTTCCAATTTGGGGGACGGGGGGGGCGTGGCAAAAATTGAAAATAAACTTGATCTGCCTTCAAGTATAAGAAGCATAAGTCCCAAACATGTCAAACCTCTATCTCTTACCATCTCTGAGATCTGTGCGTTCATACGGACCGACAGACGGACAGACGGACATGGCTATATCGACTCGGCTGTTGATGCTGATCAAGAATATATATACTTTATGGGGTCGGAGATGCTTCCTTCTGCCTGTTACATACTTTTGCACAAACTATTTATACTCTATGTACCTTTAGTACAGAGTATAAAAACACCACGAGGAAAAGACAAGCCAAATTATTTTCTCGGAATGAGAAAATTAAGACAGGTTCTCACCGTGATGACCCAAAACAATGCACCTTTTTGATTTTAGTCAAAGTGAATGTTAGTAGGCTCAAGGTCGAGGTTTGATTATAGTTCAATAATCAACCAGAAATTCAACAGAGAATACATTTGAACATGAACAGTACACCGAAAAATTTTTTTCTAAAAAACAAAATCGCCTTGAGAAAATCGCTTATTTTTTGTCCTATGGTTAACTATCTTTACTTTTAGAAAAGGCTTTCTACAAAAATACAACTTTATTTTTCTAAACAAGGTGTTAATCAAATTTAGAAAAAATTTTCAAATAGGCCGTTTCCACAAAGACTTTAAAGGTCGGGTGGTTTGATTATAGTTGCTGCTGCTCCCACACCAAGCTCACCACCTACTTTTGTGTGAAAATTTTTTAAACAGAGAATACATTTTGAACATGAACAACCTCACTCTACACACGCATACACTCACTCACCGATCAACAGTGTCGCGCGGACTGCGAGACAGTAAAGAAGCAATCAGACCGTGGTAGAATGGCAGACAGCCGGCGCCGCCAGTCGTGGGTTCGATCCCATTAGGCTTGAATTAATTTTTTATTTCTCTTTTTTTTTTTTTTTTTATTTTGTTGTTTTTAAAATTTTCTATATTTTATTAATATTTTTACATTTTTTTTTTTCCTTTGGTCTCAAATACGTTTTTCGTCAAACGCGAGCTCGTTACTCAAGCATCGTTTCTAAAATTTAGCAATTATTTTCTTGTTTTTAAGTAAAGACGCGTGCATCGTTTTTTCTTATTTTTGGTAAAGACGAGGCATCGTTTTTTTGCCTACTTTTAGGTAAAGACGAGCATCGATTTTTCTTAATTTAGGAAATTTTCCCAATTTTAGGGCTCATTTTTAATGGTTAGTGTTTATTAAATTCAGGTTAAAATTTCACCATTTAGGAAAATTTTCTTAAATTAAGGGCAATCCATTTTATGGCGAAATTTTCTTAAATCTATAAAAAAATTTCTGAGTGTAGCTGTGGCTGTGTAGACGGCCGTGTCGGCTGCCGCCATGGCAAAGCCTTCGTCAGTACACTTTCAGTTGCTGTCACAGTTGCATTCTAGCTTAAAAGCTAGTTGAAAGTTCGTGCAAATTTTGCGCTCTTGGAATTCTCAACTATTTATTTGCCAACTGGGTAATATAAATAGGATTTGCAAATGGCTTGTTGGTGTGACAGCAACTGAAAGTTGCTAGTCCGACCACGACAGCGCAAGACAGAATGCCTTTTCTTCTCCCAAGTTCCTCGTATTTCATTTTTAATATTTATTTTCAAGAAATTACAAATCATAACAAAAATGGGCAGTGTGACCATAATTTGTGCAGGTTTCTAACATCTGCCCACACTGTGCCAATACAAAAGAATTGGGCCTTTGGTATTTTTGTTTTAAAAGTAATACTTTTCGAAAATATTAAAAAGAGAGTTAAAACAAAAGTATTGGCTTTCTAAAAAGCGCGCCTAAAAAGGGACAAAAAAGAAATTTTAGGCAAAAAAATCTAGACGCGATGGAGTATCTCCGAAAGCAGATTCGTGATCAGCATACAAAAATCATCTACATAGAACCACCACCAACCCTTCAATTAACTGGAAAAGTCTGATTTTGTTGCCTTGTGAAATTGTTGTGTCCTATCAAGGATACTTACAAACATGATGCATGGGCCAATGCAAAATGTCCTTTGAGCGGTAATTAGTGATAAAAGCAATTAAAATAGCAAACTTCAAAAAACAAATGCCATGCCAATCTGGTTTCACACAATCAAAGTGCCAGACGCTGTGCTAAAGCTTTAGCTATAGTTTAATGGTGAATTTTTAAAGCTCCAGTTCCAAGCAGACAGCAAAATTCCGTTGACAGACCAGGGAAAAGTCTCTCTACTCAAACTTTGGCTCTAAAGTGGGAAAAACTTTTGCGGTGATAAGCGTCGAGTGACTGGCCTTGTCTGTCTAGTGGCTGCTGGTTTGTGGTGTAGCATAAAAGTATGCAACAGTTTTTTAGCTTCCGCGTTGTACCCAACTGGTTACTCGAGCTTGTTGCCGTTGTCCTGGCATTGTCGCTGCCTTTTGCATCTGTTTTTGTCGTCATATCAGTTTTCGTCTGAATAGACATGTTATCTATACACAATAATGCTTAAAGTGAGCTTGGCAGAGGCTCTAAGGTGTGACTTTTGGAACTCGGCATGTTGCGAATGATACTCTCAAAACCTCAGCTCAACTCGTTAGCCTTTCCAGGCGGTGAGCACAGAGCATTGTAGTGCACTGCTTCCTTGTTATTTTTTATCCTCCCTTGCGCCATTGTGTTCACACAAGCTATGGTCTGCCCTCCTTCATGGATAGCTCGCATTGTATGTAAACTAAGTGCACATCTACATACATTCTTACGCAATCTTACAGGTACAGCTCTATAGTACATCGACTCGTTAGCCACATTTGTTTTGCCCATTCACATTTTTATTTGTAGATTAATCAACAGAAACAAATCTAAATGAAACTACTGGCTAGCAGCAATATTCAATTCAATTGAAATTTAATTTCAACATGTTTGCCGTAGTTTCCGTACCAAACCCATTTATTATGGCACAATGCACTATGGGTAATTTCACGAGTTTGTGAGGCCAAAATTAATAACTCTTAAACGAAGCAAGATATTTAAGTTCGGTTTTTTGCATTGGGTTTATGTAACCATTAGGTATTAGATTTAGGAAGAACGTGGGCGTGGCACCGCCCCCTTTCTGAACAAATAAACTTGTTTTTATTAAATTTTAAGAAAATTTTTTTTTAATATGAAACAGCAAATATTGGGATAGTTTTTTTTCTGTATTTATTTGTCAAAAGTAGGCGTGGCACGCCTCTAAGGCGAAGAAAAATCTTTTTAGAAAAAATAACCCAAGCGCATTTGTCCTGCAGACCTGCAATGAACAATAATTAAAAATATCTTGTATGTAATGTGTTCTATATACACACCTTTTATAAAAATTCATGCTCTTCGTTTTCCAGTTCAATATTGCATGGAAATTCGAAAAGATTATCAATTTCAAAAAAGCTGCATTGATCCTCCGATGTGTCGTCCGAATTAAAAGAGCTTTCCAATAAATTCAAAACTTCAACAGGAAGACACATTCTCTTCTGTCGCTGAATTCTCCTATCCAAATTCACTGAAGATATGATTGGATCGGAAGTATCTAATGCTCTCTGAAACACGTCTGTGAAATTTAGTATCCTGTTTCCTTTTCTCGCGTGATGAAGGCGATCCGACTTATAATATTTGTACCGCGATTCGGCTCCTTCCTCTCCAAAATATCCAACAGGAAGAACAGTATTTTGAATAATGTCACTTGAGTGAACCAGAATCTTGTGTACTGTTGCGGTCATTGGCAGCCAAGGATATTTGTCGATAATTATTTCTGCAATCCCATAGCAAAAGGCTTGAAATTTCTCAACAGCTATTGGCAACTGCCATGAAAGGCATATTAAAATT
The DNA here is from genome assembly GCA_018904265.1 of Lordiphosa collinella. Lineage (NCBI taxonomy): Eukaryota > Metazoa > Arthropoda > Insecta > Diptera > Drosophilidae > Lordiphosa > Lordiphosa collinella. Next base: position 43,370 of record JAEIFV010000255.1, read on the forward strand.
ATTCTGAAATTTTCAATTAGCTGCTTATCGATGCCGGTGATATCTGAAATTATTTGTGGCTCACAAAATGCACGACGAGCAGTGATTCCATCGTTTGTACTGCCAAATCCTCCAACTTTTGGTTGGTCAACTTTCAACAAAAGGTGTTCCCAAAAAAGATTCTGAATTTCTTTCTTTCGCTGAGAAACCTCTCTCTTGTCGTCTTCCTGTGAAATTCTCCACTTCAAATTCGAAGACTCGTATCCAGCTGTGTAGAGGACTTAATCCGTACTTTAAGTGGCTGAGGATTGGCAAAAACTTTGCACACTTGAAATGTTTGTTTTTAAGGAAATCCGAAGGTTTGGATCTGCAAATTGGGCAAGCTTGAGATGACCTGGTGCCCGTCAACACATTTAACACCTTGCCATCAATAACCATTAAATATAGCTGAAACTTAATGTAAACAATCTTTCCGCTTTGCAAAACAATTTTGCATGGTATCAAGTTGGATATTTGCTCTTTTAAATATTGATCTTCCTTTAAATTGCAGTCCTTGCTCTCTTTGAGGAATTCCAGCTTAAACGGTCGACAAAATCGAATGGATTGTGTTGTGCGATTGTTCCATAATATATTTTTTGATGCATCAATCAGTCGTAAGGGAGTGACTGTTGTAGCAAATATACTTGAGTCATATCCAAAATGTTCTCCTTCTAAAGATCTTTGATTATATGTTAGTTGGATTGCCCAGAGCTCCCATCGAATCCGTAGCTTAAAATAAGATCTGGCGATAAAAACTCTGTACCCTGATCTTGCATAATGTTTTCAACAACGTCTTCTTGCAAATCAACGAGCCAACTAGCTGTGTGTGCCAAAAGACTTTGAAGCGATACTTATGCTTTTGTTTCACTTATAATATCAACGGGGCGGCATTTTTTTTTTGCTCAGCAACAACATTATATAGCGGTTATATATCGCATTGGTTTCTTTTAGATTGCGCTCTAATAGCGATGTATTGCTCTTTTGTGAAATTTTGATCCACAAGCAGTGCCAATGCCTCGTTAGGAGAGACAGCTTCCGGCTTTTTGATCGGCGCGATTAATGCTTGGCGCATATAATTTGCTTTTTCCGGACATATCGACAGAAGCAGTAAAACACTTGCAAGGGTGTCTTGCCTATTCTTTCGAGCAGCCACGCTTGCAGCATGAATTAATAAAGCTATGTTGCCTTGCTCAGATCTTGCAAGATCTGCAGCGCGCCTTCTGCGCGACCTGTTGCTCTTAGTGGTGTATGGTAGCTTCGGTCGGCCCACTGGCTTTAAGTTCTTGGCTAAATTTAGAACTGTTTGGGAACTAAGACAATCTCCATGAATGCGCCGAAACTGCTTTAAATAATATTTGCATTTCGCCCACATTGTGCTCAAGCGGTAGCAAAGTTTTCTGCTTGTATGCTCTAAAAGCTCTCTTTGATTTTCCAATTCCACTTCAGGTATGGCACCTTTAAAAAAATTAAGAACAGCGTCCTCCTTTGCCTTTCTTCCGGTCGCTTCATTCCACTTTCCGAACAATTCTGCATTGGCAAATTTGAGGTTAGGTGCTAAAAATTTAAATTTCACCAAAAGTGGTTAAAAGTGTATTTTTAGACAACAATAATTTGAAAGAGAATTAAATACTCTACAGCACACAATATGTTTCAGCAATTGACTCCTCTGGACTCACTTTAAATACCTTTTTAAAAATGAGACTTACTGAAAAAATTTCGTTTGCTAGACTACTTACATTTTTACATTACTAAGGGGACACCACGATCAATTTCTACATTTGACACTCACAAACACATAGTACAAACCACACTGATTGGAACTCATTTCAAAAATTGTCCAAATGTTGATTAGTTTTTCACTTGTTGGCACATTCAAATTGCGAACAAAACCGTACAATTTGTAAAGCGCGTGCTTTGCAAATACAACCCTGTGTTTAACAGCTGATTTCTTCGAAGTGACGCCATCTATTGAGATTTCTGGTACGCAACATTGAAGAACCATCTTTTGTTAACGATTTGCAAAGAAAATATTTCAAATTGGCGACTTTCAGAAAATGGGTTTTGGCCTCACAAACTCGTGAAATTACCCATAGTGCAATGGCTGCATAGAAGCAACAGTAACGGCCATTAAAAGTTCTTTATTTGGGGTATAAATTTGATTTGAGGTCTTAGCTTCGGCACTAGGCATCAATACACTTCAATTAGAACAGCATTTAAAAGTTAGTCAGGTTTATCAAAGGCGATAGTCAGAGATTAAAACCTTTTCCATAACCAATTAGGGGAGGCCCAACCCAACCTAACAAGAACAGATATTCCTTAAGGTGAGTACCGAGAACGTTCGAATTTTCCTTTAGCTGTCAAATTCAATATAAAACAAGAAGGGAACTGTAGTCGAGTGCCCCGACTACAAAATACCCTGTTCCCTTGACTTCTTGTGTTTTCATACACATATACACACACTCACACATACACCCACCCACTCTTACATACGCACACCTGGTGAAATTGGTAAGCAGCTACTTTGAGAATCGTACTCTGGTTTACGACACATCGGACGGACGGAAATCTTACGGAGTTACAGGCGGCGTGCCAAAGGGCTCAGTCATAGGATCTATTCTGTGGAACGTGATGTATGACGGAGTTCTTCGACTACTTGCACCGATCGGCGTCAGCATCGTAGGATTTGCAGATGATATTGCTATTGTTGCAGTTGCCAAAAAACCGGAGGATGTCCAGCGGAAAACCAATCACGCCATAGTGCGGGTGACCGACTTGCTTGAGGTTAACGGGTTAAGTCTGGCTCCCTACAAAACCGAAGCGGTCCTTATCAGCAGTAGGAAACGTGTAGAAACTGCCCACATAAGAGTCGGAGGCCAGCACATTATGTCGAAGGAGGCTATAAAGTACCTGGAGGTTATGCTGGACCATAGGCTAAATTTTAAAAGCCACGTAGAGTACGTGGAGGAAAAGGCCATCAAAGCAACGACTGCCTTATCAAGAATAATGGCGAACATCGGTGGACCTCGGCAACATAGTAGATGGCTGATCTGCAACGTGGTAAGGTCGATCATCATGTACGCAGCACCAGGAGGTGCGCTCTCCGAGTTATCTGCAGCTTCCGGACAGAGTCAGAAGACGCAGCCCTGGTACTGGCTGGAATGGTGCCGCTGGACCTGTTTGCAATGGAAAGCAGGGAGGCAGATGACCATTGACGAGAGAGAACGGTGACGCAATGGCAGGCGAGGTGGAGTACTACCACCAACGGCAGCTGGACAAGAAGACTGATTGCGGACATAAGGCCGTGGGTGGGTAGACTGCACGGACAAACCGACTTTTACCTAACACAGCTACTGACTGGACGTGGATGCTTCAAATCCTATCTCTATAGGTTTAAGCATGAGACAGATCCGTTTTGCACACACTGTGCGCGGACCATAGAAGACGCAGAACATATTTTCTTTGTCTGTCCGAGATTCGCTGCGGAAGAGCTATGCCTAGGTACTGGGAGGCCATTTACAGTCCCTGACTTTATGGACATCCTACTTAGCTCGCAAAACAATTGGAATGCTATTCACCAAATCCTTGCGTCGCGCTGAACGACAGCGCAATTCGAGTTCAAACCCTAGATAGGAATCTGGTGGAGGCCTTCGTGCCATCTCCCCCCTTGTGAAGTAATACTTAGCGGTAGTTCCGCAAGAGGGAAACGGAGAGTAAGGGTGGTTTTAGTGGGTGAGGAATTCCGAGTCCCACACTTCTTGGCTTTTAATGCTTTCCCCCCTATAAAAAAAAAAAAAAAAAACATACGCACACACGCACGCGCAAACGCGGTAACTGACAATGCAAGGCCCCCCCAATCTCCCACAAGCAAAATCGATTCGTATATAACTTCGGTGTTTTTTGTCCGATCTTATTGATCTTTTCATGAGATAGATATTGGGCCTTACTTGATATATTTAAAGTTTGGAAGGTCTATCTTAAAAACTGTGGCTCTGACAGTTTTTTTGCGCTTAAAAGGGGGAGGGGAAGGAATTTTCCAAATCTGAAACAAACTCGATTTGAATCGGGTATACACCTACCTACATGCAACAATTTGTGGCTCTAGCTCTTATAGTCTTTGAGATCGACGCGTTCATACGGACAGACGGACGGACGAACAGACGGCTTTGCGACTTATTGACTGTCATTGCAAATGCCAATCTAATAGAAAATTGAGCACGTTTGAATTCAATTGGCTCGACAGTGAAACACATTGCAATCCGTGGCATCAAAAAATTTTCAGCTAGGATTTTGCCGTTCAAAATGGTAGCATCCATAATGTTCTTCAACTTATTTTTTCTAATGACCAATCGCGTGCCATTACACAGACGCGGTGGGTTCAAGTTCCGAAGCAAAATTACCAGAGACCCAACATTCATTCGAAGAAGGTGTGGTGACAAGCCTGGCAAAGTCCAGTGAGCACACAGAAAAAATTGCTTTGGTTTATTCTACCCATCCGAAAAATAAATTTACTGCAGAATATTGTTACATTTTTTTGGTTTTTGTTTCTTTTACTGTATTTCGGGTTAAAAATAAAATATATTATACAAATACAGTAGCGAACATAGAAATCCGGACACCTAGGTATAGCCTCTATATGCAAACTTTAAACGGGCTTAAAATATGTAAAAAAGGTTCAATCGGCTTGGATGTTTTTTCGTGTTATCTAGTAAGTATTTAGTATTAAAATACCGCCCAGTTTATTGTGTCCTAAGCTTTAGGTGCGAAAAAAAAAATGAAACATGTCGAAAATGACTGAAGCTGATAAAGGTGCCATATTGGCTTTGCGATCGGAAAATTTAAGCCTCCGCGATATAAGCGCTAAAGTTGGCTTTAGTAAATCTTCTGTCGGGGATTTCTTAAAGAATTTTGGAAAAACCGGAACTCTGAAGCGAAACCCTGGGACAGGAAGAAAGAAGAAGACCAACGACCAGGAAGATCGTATTATAAAGCGCTTAAGCATGGCCAATCGATTCAAAACTGCAGAAGATATAAGATTCGAGTTTGTTCAGTCGGAAGGCGTCGATATTAGCACTCGAACAGTACGAAGACGCCTTCAGGATGCAGGACTTAATGGGCGCAGACCAGCAAAAAAAACGGTTTTAACCGTTAAAATGCGTAAAAAACGGCTACAATGGGCTAAAGAGCACGAGTCTTGGACATTAAACGATTGGAGGAACGTTATATTTTTAGATGAGTCCAAAATAAACCTCTTTGGTTCCGATGGTATGTCCTACGTGCGACATAAAGTCGGAGAAAGGTTCAAAAGTGAGTGCCTAGGACGGACGGTCAGGCATGGTGGATCCCATATGGACTGGGGATGCTTTTCTTACTTTGGAGTTGGAGATCTGGCACTAATTGATGGAACAGTAAACGCCAAAAAGTACCAACAAATTTTGGATCTTGTACCATCTATTGAGGAGCATCTTTCGTATGCCGATGAAATAATTTTTCAGTTCGACTCTGCTCCTTGCCTTCGTGCAAAATCGGTAAGTTATATTTTTTCTTGAAATTTCTTTATTTATTGTATAAGTGATACCTAAGCTCTTAACTTTTTAATATTTTTTCTTTTTTTTAGATTACAAAATATTTGAAGCGGGTTGGAATAACTTAATTGGACTGGCCAGGCAATAGTCCTGATTTAAACCCGATTGAGAATCTTTTGCATATTTTATAGGTGAAAATAGCGAAAAAGAAACCCAAAACTATAAAAGAGCTTGATTCAATCGTGGAAAATGTTTGGTACAACGATATAACCGTTGAAACAATCCAACATCTAGTGAATTCTATGCCGACACGGATAAAGGTGGTCATTTAAAAACAAAGGAGGTCCAACAAAATATTAAAAGCTAGTTTTTTAAGTTGTATAATATTCCATTAAAAGACATTATTTTCAAATAATTTGTAACTTACTTTCGAAATAAAAAAAAATGGTTTGTTTGAGTTCCTCAGTTTTTGAAAAAGTAGTAGTAGTAGTATTTATTTCAAAATTATTTGGCTTGGCAATGCCGTTAGCCATTCTTGTGGGTGTTTTACATGTATACATTTTTAGTGTTTTATTTATAATAGCTTCAGTTTAAAATTAAAAATCTTCTGTTATTATTTGACGCCTGTACTTAAAAATTTCGCTTATGTAAGAGCCTAGCAGCGACCAGTTTGGGCCATTCAGCAGATTGACAGCTGATTCAGCTGTCAGGGTGTATGTACCGAAGTAGCGGAACCTCATCTCTTTTAGTATCGGGCATACAGCAATAAAGTGCAGCACGTCTTCTCGTTCGCCTAAATTGCAGAGGGTACAGGGATCATCACTAATGTGGGGCTTATAGCCCAGTTGCAGCATCTCGCATCTAGCTTTAAATATGATGCTTATTGTGTTGGTCTCGAAGTTGTCACTGAAATAATTATTTTCACCCAGATTGTAATCCAAATTTTTGTATATGAGCCTAACATCACTGCTCCGGGCCATATTCTCACATCGGACTCTATGTTCTGCATCCATATTGGACAAAACTGTCTCATGTGATATTCGCCAGTTTTCGATTTCGTCGATGTTGTTTCCCCTTTCCGTATTCAACAAAAAGCGATTGCCATACTGCAAAACATTGTGACTTCTCCGCAAGGAGGTGCTTTGCCATAATCTTTGGAAGTCTTTGATCTGGGAGCTGCATTAGTTTTGCCATATATTTAAAATGCCTGCTGAGTGTAGAGTGATGAAGAGTGGGTAAGCCGGTTTCTAAGTGCAGAGCGTAATTGGGAGTGTTCTGCGGGAGTTTGAATATTTTTTTCAAAAACATGCGACTTAGTTTTTCAACTTCCTCATACTCTTTTAGTCCCCATACCTCTGACGCATAAAACATAATAGCACCCGATGTGGCCTCAAAAAGTTTATATTTGGCGCTTGCTTTTATTTGCTGTTTCCCGTGAAAAGATTTCCATGTACTATTTATTGCCCTTGTGGCTTCTTTGCGTTTGTTGGTGAGGTGCCTTTCCATATCCATATTTTGAGTGAGAGTCACGCCTAGGTATTTATACTCCTGTACAACCTCGAGTTGTTCGTCCTTAAGGAACCAGTTTTCTTGTTTTGATTTTCGACCCCTGTCATCTCGCACAACGAGAATTTTTGACTTTTCACAGTTTATTCGGAGTCTCCATTTGTCGCAGAAGTCTGCAGTCTTGTCTATCATGAGCTGTAGTTCTCCCGGGGTTTCCGCCATCAGCACCATATCATCCGCATACATAAGGGTTTTTACATGTTGTGTCACCTATGACCGCACCGCCTGGTAGCTCTGTATGTAGGTCATCAATATAGAGTGCGAACAATAGCGGGCTCAAAATACATCCCTGTTTGACTCCAGTGTTTGTTTGAAACCACTCCGAGCATTTGCTGCCATCCCAAACTGACGTGGTATTATTGTCGTATAAGCTTTTAATCGACTTTATAAATTTAGTTGACAGTCCCAAGTTGCCTAGCTTAAACAGGAGCGCTTCTCTATTCACAGTGTCAAAAGCTGCACTAAAGTCCACAAAAAACAAGTAGAGCTTCTTTTTCCGTTCCAGGTATGTTTTCGCAATTGTGGTTAGTACAAAGATGGAGTCAATAGTGCTGTATCCCTTCCTGAAACCCGCTTGGTACTCGCTTAGGAGCTTATTTTCTTCTACCCATGTTGTCAGGCGCCTCAGAAGAACTGCTGCGTACACTTTTGCCATTGAATTTTGAAATGATATTCCTCTGTAGTTAGCAGGTATTTTGGCGTCACCTTTTTTATATATAGGAAATACCAGATTTTTCCTAAAGGACTCGGGGGCTATTCCCTCTTCGAAAATATGGTTGTACGTTTCGGTGATGCTGTTAATGAAGTTCGGTGTAGCGTTCTTAAGAAACTCCGCTGGTATGCGATCGATTCCGGGTGCCTTCTTATCTTTACAGTTTCGAAGAGCCATCTCGACTTCGTAAACTTGAATGCTTCTGTCCAGAAAATGGTTTGCAGGTGTTGATTAGCATGAGGGACCTGTTTGATCTGATGTGTAGAGAAGCGCGTGAAAGTGTGTGGCTAGTGCAGTAGTGTCGGCTTCTATTTTTTTCCTTTCGCTGCGTCCATTTAGTTTCCTCGCCAGCTCCCAAAAGTCTTTGCTATTTCTCACGATGTTAAAATCTTCCTGCATTTTATGATAGTGGTTTTGCTGCTTACTCTTACACAAATTTTTTAACAGTGTGTTTGCCTGTTGGTATTGTATGCGTGTGTTTAGCGAGTCGTTTTCTCGGGCGGCCAATAGTGCTTTAAAAGATGATTTTCTCGCTAGCTCGCATTGGGAGTCAAACCATGGCTGCACATATTGCTTGACATTTGCTTTTCCAGTGTTTTGCATACACTTTGCTGCTTCAATTTTTGAAAAAGTATCGATCATTTTAATTTAAGATTTAAAAAAAAAAAACATCATTCGAAATAAGAGTTGTGTTGGTTAGAAAATACATTCGTTTAATAAGTTTCATACAAATTTTCTTGAAACAATAAACACAATTTAAAAAAATTTACCAAACGAACATTTTTTTGCCTGTCCGGATTTCTTTGTCCGCTACTGTAGAAGCTTTTACGTTATTTCGGTATATGCGTTTTGTTGTGGTTTTTGGTGCAAATAGTACAAATTTCCAGTTCCCCTTTAAAATTGATCAGCCGTTGAATTCCAACTTGAGAATTACAATTGGTCTAATTAGTGCTAATTGCAAAAAATTATTGGGCTATGCTTAATTCAATACAAGTAGAGTCTTAGAAGAAGAAGTGTCAGTGATTACTCACTCCACCCCCCGCCCACCTTCCCAAAAGTTATAACAAACAAAACAACAATATAAAAATTATATAATATTTAATGGTTTCATCAGTAACGAAAGAGTTGACTCTATAGTTGACTTTTCCTTATACTTAGTGTTCTTTGTCCACTTAAATGGATCGAACTTAAAAGCAGTCTTTAAATAAGTCTTATTTGGAGATCCTTGAAATTTTGCGTCTATGTTGCATCAATTTTTAATGTCCTTATTCTTGCTTCACGCTTCTTCTGAAAGCTCTCCATTGAAACAAAGAATGTTTTATAGTTCGGAGCATGAAGTAAAACTTTTGAACCGATGGGAGATAAAACCGGGTACTTGTCAATCACTCTTTCGTTTGAAGAGCATAGTCACCAAATTTTACTGTTTATCTTTAGCCCAATAACCAACAAAGTTGAGACTCTATTTATAATCTTTTTCAATTCCCGAATGTCGCAGATATTCAGATTATTGAAAATTTTCTGCTTGTTGCCTCATTCAATCCTTCCTCCACTCTTGTTTATCTACTTTAACCCTTTTGCCTGAACTCATTTTGTAATTTTTTCGTTATCTTATCTTTACCTCTTTTCAATTTCATTTTTTTCTCTAATCTGTACTAGTAATAAAATACTCAAAATCAATATCCTATTGACCACTCAATCCTCCTCCACTTCTTTTTTAAAATATCTATTATTCACAACAACAACAACCACCAACCAAACCAAACAACAACACACACTTTTTTTAATTGATTTTACCTTTCGTTTTCCTCCCACCTTACGTTGAATTAAACTTTCTTCTGCCACAGGCGATTTGTTCATCCAAGATAACTTGAGTGATTGAAACGGCTTTTTAATCGTTTTCAAAGCAGCACTGTTTTCAGCTGCTTCTGCTGCATCAAAATACTTAGTGAGCATACACTTTTGTTGGTACAGTGTATAATATAGTAGAGCTTGACCAACTTTCTTACTTGTTTTTATTCAAAATAATATACAGGCAATTTATATACAGGCATATGTTCTTCGGAAGGCAGGAACTCTCCTGTGGTTATGGGGACGCTTGTAGTGAGGTAAAGTTGCTGACCGGTTTAACATGGTAAGCCCAGCGCGATCCTGGCTTACTGCTTCTGGTTAACGTGAGCGGCGATCCTTTCCCTGGGACAAATAGGGGGCGTTACTTCGGGCTTGGCACCCGATTAGCGTCTAATTCATTCGCCAATGAAAACAAAAAAAATGCCTCGGATACGGACCACCATCGATGACGACCCACGCAAACGTTTTAAGGACCACGATATGTGGATTTGCACCTGGAATGTTCGCACCCTCAACAGGGAGGGTGCTGATAAACAGTTAATGAAAGTACTCGAAGAATATTTATCAGACATTACCGCACTCCAGGAAATGCGATGGACTGGACAAGGGAACACGTCGAGAAAATCATCAACCAATGCCCCGTGGGAGATCTACTATAGCGGACTTGCTACAAAGCACGAGTTTGGGTGCGGCTTTACAGTCTGCGGAAGACTGCGTTACTTTGTCATCAGCTTCATAGCTGTTAACAAGCGACTAGCCGTACTCAGACTTAAGGCAAAATATTTAAATATTAGCCATATCTGTGCTTAAGCCCCAACAGAAGACAAGGACGCCGCGACGAAAGACGAATTCTATGAGTGCCTGGAACGAACATACCAGCGCTGCCCTTATCACGACATTAAGATCGTGCTAGGCGATTTTTTAAAAACTTCTCGTTCTTTTTTGCCTTCAAACCTTTTAGCGTCCTGCCTTTAGCTGAGCAAAAATCCAACCCTGAGTCTTTTTTCGTCTCTTACCTGCCGCGGGTCGCTAGCTGCGGTGGTGAACTCTAACTTCTTTTTTGTCTTTTGGCAATGAACTTAACATAATTTCTCCTACTATTTAATTTTCTCTTTTCGTTCAGATTTGCAAAATATCATAGTTTGTTTGCTGCTTGGAATTTTTTTTTCGATTTTTGCTTTTTTTCTTGTTTTGAGAATATCGTCCTAAAGATTTTTAATTCGATTCTTTAAGATACAGCCTTTTTGACCCAAGTGTCTTTTGCCTCACTGTATCACAGCCCACACAGACACCTCCTTTCTCACACACACAAATCAATGACTTTTAATTTTCCTCCAGCCTTCGGTCGCGGTGAACAGAGCAAGGAATTAAATTTTTTTCCTGACGCATAAATCGGGAGAGAAGCAGCTTTTAGTCCGACACTCGGCCGATTTATCATGCACGATGAAACCTCAAAAAACGGAGAGACGCCAAGAGATTTTGCTGCGGGCAGGAATATGGTCGTTAGTAGCACAAGATTTAAACACCGCGACAACCACAAGGCGACGTGGAGGTCCCCTGATAATAAAACGGAAAACCAGATTGATCACGTTGGGATAGACGGAAGGCATTCATCGAGTGTGCTACGAGGGCCGTCCCAGAAATGGCCGACCTAGCACAGTAGTGTTGGAAAATGTTCACATGAAATATTAAAAAGGGGAAGTACCGACTATTAAAAGCTTAAGTTAGAAGTTTGGTGCCCTTACCTTGGACATTTTTTTTTTGGTCGATTTTAATCGTTTACAACAATAAAATATTGGGTGGCTGAGTTCGTAATGGGCGTCCAAATGAGGTGACCACTTCAGAAATGGTGGCCAAAATTAAAAAATGTGTATTGAGTGACCGGCGATTGAAAGTTCGTGAGTTAGCTGAATGTGTAGGAATTTCAAAAAGTGCTGTACATGGCATATTGACCGAAAAATTGGACATGAAAAGGTTATGCGCAAGATGGGTGCCGCGTTTTGCTGACTTCAGAACAAAAACGCCGGTTCACACCTCTGCCGTTGCAATGGCTAAAATTATTGAATTAAAATTTGAATTGCTACCTCATTGCTTGAGCTCCCCTTATTCGCCAGAGTTTGCTCCCTCTGATTATTTCTTATTTCCAAACTTGAAAAAATTGCTCGGAGGAAAAAGATTTGGCAACAATAAAGAGGTGGAGCTTCACAGTTCTTATTATAAAAAAGGTATCGAAGCTATTGAACATCGCTGGGAAAAGTGAATCGACCTAAAAGGCCCCTATGTTGTGGAAAAAAAAAAAAAAATATGATACATTTTTGGGTTTTAGTAGTTAGGTCGGCTATTTCTGGCACCGCCCTCTTATATACTTATGTGGTCGGAGATGATTCCTTCTATGCGTTCCAAACTTCTGGGCAAAACTATAATACACTTTTCATGTGTATAAAAAAGAACTGCTTAAAATGATGCTTACATAAACATAAATGTAGGATTATGAGTATCCAGTGATTAATAATGTTTTTATACTCTGTACCAGAGGTACACAGGGTATACCAGTCGATATAGCCATGTCCGTACGTATGAACAAGAGAATAGAGATAGAGGTTTGACATGCATGGGACATATGCTTCTTATACTTGCAGGCAGATCAAGTTTATTTCAACTTTTGCCAGGCCCCCTCCCGCCCTTGCAAATTGGAAAAAATGTTGTAACTTCCACAGTTTTATGATAAAAGGTTTGTTCTTTCCGTACATATTTAGTAATCAGGATTATTTATCGATCCGCCAAAGGAATGGTAAAGATCGGTGAACGATAGTCGAGTTATAAGGAAAACAAACAATTATGGGCAGCACCGAACGCAAATGTGTGTTGGGCAGCACTTCACAGGTACAGAGAGAGTTCTTACTTGTTTTAATATACTTAACTTCACAACTTTATGAGCAGCAGCTACGCTCGTTCGACATTTACGACAGACTCTCGACGACTGTTGCTCTCATTGCTCTCTTAGCGCTGCTGTAGGTTGGCTGCTCTAGACAGGGATGCCACCCTACATCATTATTGAAATTCTTAATGAAATATAAAAAGGTTTTAATAAGTAACGAGTTCGCTGGCTCGAGGTCAAGAAGTTGCGTTTGTTCAAAACATAAACAACTTTTGCATTGAGTAACCAAAAAGAACGAGGTCAAACCTTTACAGCTGTTTCGTGGATATTCAATCCAATCATCAGAAGGCGTTTCGCTAAATGACACCTGATCGTTGAGCCAATTCCGTGCAATCAGAACTTTAAACAGTTGGGAACTGCAAAGCGCAATGAAAGCAAAATAGGACTCTCATACAGAAAGCCATCCTTAATGGATGTCGTTGCATAGCTTCGAGCAAAAGTTTCTAAATGAGAAAGCTTAGAGCTTTCTAGCGAGCTTAGAACTGCGCGTTAAATTTGAATGCCAAACATTAAAATAGCATGTGTTGTTACTGATGAAACTTTTTTTTTGGTTTGTCCCACGCTCTTTTTGTTTTGTATATGCATAAGTTGTTTACAGTTGCAACATCGTGACCTCGAGCCAGCGAACTCGTTACCTTATAAACATTAGAAAGGTCGCCAAATAAATTGGTAAAAAACTTTTTAAAATTTCTTAGATATGTTTTTTGAAGTTATTGCCTAGTAGGAGAAGGCATTTTTCTTCCAGTATTCTACTGGACGTCGAAAACAACCTCTTGCTAATGGCCGAAGATGTGGGCACAGTTAAAACTTGTCCAGCAAGCTGTTGTAACAGAGGAATGTTCTTGTAATTTTTCCAAAACTATAAATACTTGAATTGTATTCCATGTTTTTAAAATATAAATTAACTTGCTCTGAAATGATATCAGTTCACTTTGGTGAACAATCTGCGAATTCAGAAAACCTGAAACCCATATTAGAAAACGCCGGTTGCTTATTTTTTGCTATACTCAATGTTATATAGTCGCAGTAGGGATGGGCGCGGGAAAGAAATTTGATCCCGTCCTGGTCCCGACATAAGCTATCCCTTCCTGTCCCGATCCCGACCTGAAATTTTAAATTCAGTCCCGTCCCGCCTGATCCCGAAGTTTTTTTTCGGGTCCCGCGGGAATCTATAATTTTTAGAGTTTCCGAAAAATGAACAAATTAAAGCAATTACAAACTCTCGCACGAATCTTCTCTACACCGGGCCACATATTAAGCAATAGGCGCATAAAGCATACACTTTTTAAATTTACGAATCTCACACTTACAACCGAATCACGAAACCGAAAAATATTTAATTCAAAATTTTTCCCAGCGTCTAGTGAACTTAGCCCGCCTAGAGGCGATCTTGGGAACTAGAGGGTTAAATCATGACAATTAACTTAAGACTATGATTACCACTTACATTAGCAAATTTATTTTGCAACCTTAATTCCGTAGTTCTTTTTTATTCAAAATACTACCACGCCCAGACATTCTCTCTGAGTCATTAATCAATGCCTTTTCAGCAAACACCTTTCAGCAATAGCAAGTCGACCAGTATTTGGCTCAGGCAGATTCATATAAAGGTTCCCACCTTGCATAGTCAAGCACTATAGTGCCGTAAATAAGTGTCCATCAGAGCAACAAATTTTCCCACTACACAAGCACAGTATCACACCCAATACTCTGTCTCCGCCCAGTACCAGCCAGTTCATCTCCATTCTCCGCCATCTCCAACATTTGTCCAAATAGCATGCACTATGCACGTTTCCGTTTCCGCTTTTGGGCTTTGCAGGCGTTGCAATTGTCGCTTGTTGCAACGTCAGCCGCCGCTGTGTGGGTGTAACAGTCTGGCGCACATGGCACATACATTATGCATAACTAATGACTGTTTAGTATATTGTTTAATTTATCAAGCATGAATTATTTATGTCGATTTGTGTGTCGTCCAATAAAATAAAGTGCATTGCGAAACTTGTACTTTGACTACAGAGTTGCCCTCCTGAATAAATAGAAGTACACTTAGACAACAATTTAATTCTCAATTAAGTGGAAAATTTTGAATACTGGAAAATAAGAAAGGAAATGTTTGGCTGTAGCAAGAGTTGTGATGTAAAAACTAATTAACGAAGTACCTGACTTACTCGTAGAGTAAAAAGTGTGTACTAAAGTGGAATACTTTAGTACATGTACGTCTGTCCGTCTGTCTGTATGAACACCTAGATCTCGAAGACTAGGGGTGCTAGAGCCACCATTGTATGTGAACTCCTATTGTCCCTACGCAGATCAAGTTTATTTCTAATTTTGGCCACGCCGCATCCCGCCACCACCAAAAAAAAATGTTGAATAACTCCTAAAATTTTGAAGATATCAAGCTCATAGTTTGCAGTGTAGTGCATGTGCCATATATCTACAATCTCTGAAAGTTTCATAAAGATCGGATAATAAATGGGAAAGTTATAAAAAAGGTTGCATACTTTTTTGCGCCACATGCTCTGTTTGCTTACATACGGCGCACAGTGCAAAGTGGACGAAATGGCCAATCTGGCGAGAAAAAATTAATAACAAGTGTAAATAAAGAGGTATCGCGTTAAATTTAGAACTTAAGCTTCTAAGGTATTGTGAAATCCATACTTTAAACTTGAGCGGGATCGGAGGACTATATCAGCCATCCCGCTCAAAACAGCTGCTTGTTTTTCTCAACCGAAAACATGTAACAGGAAACACATGAGATGCGAGAAAAAGTGTTCCGCTTAGTCAGAGACCGCTATATAAAAGCAAAAGGAAGATTTCAGGTTTTTGCAACTACTTCTTAGTGGCAAAAGTTGTATACGGGATGTGCTTCTGGCATGCAGTCAAGTCCGACTGGGTGGGCGATTAAACTTTGCACAAATACAGCACACTAATGTAAATCGAAACTCCCCATTAAAATTTCCCTTCAAATTTCTTTTTTTTTTTTTTAGACTTATTTTTGTATTTATTGAATCTTCTCTTAATGAGACTAACAATAATTTTTCAGATCTTAATCTAGAAACTATTTTATAAACCGCCCCCTGTTGGAGATAGTTTGTGTTCTGCGGCCCTTCAAGTCAGTCGCTGGGTTGGTAGGTCATTTCTTCTGAGACGAGAATGCGTTGCTAGCATGGAAAGAGATTTTGCAAGTTGATTTGGGTGGGTAAGAAGCTTCTCAGAATATTTTTGTTTAAGTTGCTCTATTTCAGTTTCGACCAATGGAATGCTGAGATCGTTGTGGATACACTCATTGCGAATGTACCAAGGCGCTCCAGTGATGGTTCTGAGAATTCTTGACTGTGATCTTTGGAGGATGTCCACACTGCTCGCACAGGCATTTCCCCCATAACTGCGAGCCATACGTCCAGACAGGCTTTATGATGCTTTTGTACAGCAGGACTTTATATTCCAGTTTAAGAGGGGAACGGGAGTTGATTAGCCAATGAAGGCTGTTGGCCTTTAGCTTGATTTGAAGCTTTTTCGACTCTATATGTTTGCGCCATGTGAGCCTTCTATCGAGGTGCACATCGTTTGATTGCGGGATCTGGGTTGCATTTGAGGATAGCTGGGGACAGGTGCTTCTGTTGAGTGTGAACGTCACATGTTTACACTTTTGCTCGTTGATTTTTATGCGCCAGTTGGCCAGCCACACTTCCACTTTAGCTAGGTGGCTTGCCAGGAGACTTGTTGCGGTAATTGGACATCGTGATCTGCTTAATATTGCCGTATCATTGCCGTATAATCGCAAAAGTACTTATTGTAAGTCAAGGGTCTGTTGGTATGTCGGCAGTGTACATTACATATAGGAGAGGACCGAGTACGCTACCCTGCGGCACTCCGGCTCCTATAGTGAACTCTTCCGTTGTGTACTCATTTTGACGAACTGTAAATACTCTGTTACTGACGTAACTTTCTAGGACTTTGTGAGTATTTGGGGGAAGCATTGTCCTTATCTTGAATATAAGACCATCCAACCAAACGCGGTCAAATGCTTGGGCAACATCTAAGAAAATTGCAGAGCAGTATTCGTGGTGCTCAAACGCAGAAAACATTTCTAAGGTGAAGTGCAAAGACAGTTGCATTTTCTTCGTCGCTGCGGGCCCATCTTCCTGTCTGATCTCTTAGAGGCGTGTCTACCTTTGCAGATGGCTTTATGCTGGCGCGTACCCTCCATAGGGGAAATTTGGTGCTTGTAGGCGTTAATTTTTCGATATAACGGCTATGTGCTAGCTGCTTTTCGGCTTCGAGTGCTTTGTGAAGTACGCGTTCTGCAAGTCTCTAAAGTCGATCTAAAGCTTTGCCATTCTCTTCTTGCACGCCGCTTATCTGAGACCAGCCGGTCAATGTAACTGTTTGTCAATCTACGATCTTGATGAAGTGCTGTTGTAGTCGTTTGGGGGTTTGAGTGATGAGTAGCGGCAGTAATGATAGAGGTGAGGGCTTGAACTGAATTGTCAATGTCTTCTTCGCTGTTTATGGTTGGGCTCAGATCGATGTGACTGCTGATATATTTTTTGTATTTGAGCCAGTTTGTCTTGTGTGATGTCAGTCTCCGAGGATATTCTCTAACATGAGGGCACTCCAGAAGGGTGAATATTATTGGAGAATGGTCTGACGACAAGTCAGCAAGGGTTTCTGCAGTTACCAAGTTTTGTGGAACTTTTCTTGTTATACCAAAGTCTATAAGATCGGGTAATTTCTTTGGATCTGCCGGCCAGTATGTAGGCCTTCCCGGAGATACATAGTCGAGTTTGTTTGATGCGCGCGTGAGTACGCTGTAGAGTTGCTTCCCTTTGGGATTGGTCAGTCTGGAGCCCCAGTGGGGATGTTTTGAATTATAGTCACCCGCAGCCAAGAAGCGTTGACCAAGTGTATTAAAGAAATCTAGGAATTGATTTTCTGATATTGCGAAACGTGGGGGACAGTAAACCGCGGACAGAGTGATATTGCCTCGTTTAGACTCTACACATATCGATGTGGCTTGTAGGTAGTTTTCCGAAAATCCTGATAGTGGGTAATGCTTGATGCGGCTTCTGACGAGGATGCCAGTGCCACCATGGGCTTTGCCATCTGGGTGATTTGTGCCGTAAAATGCATACCCAGGTAATTGAAAATTGTATCGGTCCGTCAAGTGAGTTTCTGCAAGAAGCATTATGTCGATTTCATTGTCCTGGAGAAATTGTGATAACTCCACTTTGTGGCGGGGAATGCCATTTGCATTCCAGAGTGAAACTCGTAGGAGAGCCATTATTTGGATTGTTGCGAAGTGAGCATTTGAATGAGAATTCCTTGTGTTCTCATTTGTTCTTGCATTGCGCTTTGCATATATACCATAAAATCCTTCAGCGTCTGCTGTAATGATAGAAACATAGTTTCTAAGCTACTATAGTTTGATGGTTGTTCCGCTTGTTTTGATGGCAGTGTCGGCTCACTTCGAATTTCATGCGAAACCGTAGATATGGGTGCGGGTCTATCATTTCCTAGTTTCAAGGCGCTTGCGAAAGAAACACCTTGGGTTGGCAAAGGTCGATCTCGTAGCTTTGGTGATGAAGACTCCAGGGGTCGACTGCGAGGGTGTGAACTGATTAAGGTTTCCATTGGATCGGGCAAATTCTGTGCGCGTATTAATCCTGCTCTTCAGATCTTTGTAGACTGGGCAACCTCTGTAGTTTGCAGTGTGGTTACCTCCACAGTTACTGCATTTTTTGACAGATGGATCCTCCTTGTTAGCAGGGCATGAGGCAGTGTTGTGCAGCTCTCCGCAAGCTACACAAACTGATCGCAGGGTGCAGTAGGCTTTTGTGTGCCCAAATTCTTGCGGTTATTCTGCGGTGCAATAAGAAAGGCAGTTTGTAAATTGGATGCACTTCATTATTTTTTGGAGCTGTGTCTTCCGGGCTTAGTTCAATTTTGAATAGTGGCTGTGGTTTTTTGTCCCTGTTTATTAAGTTAATAACGGACTTGACCTTGAATCCCTTTTCCTCCAAGGCAGATGCGACTTCCGTTACAGGTACACTTGATTCAATGCCCTTGATTACTACTTGTAGACCCTTGCTACTTTTTAGTTGGTAGGTGTAGTAGCTTTTTTTTTTCAGCTCTTAGGCATTTTTTCGACTGCTCGATAATTTTCTTCGGTGTTGACTTGGAGCTTTGTTTCGCGGATATTGCCTTTGTTGACGGATGTTACATAAAAGTTGTTGTTGCCTATTAGCGATACAAGCTTTGGTACTAGGGCCGCACAGTTGCTATCCCTTATATAAATGGGTGGAGGCTTTGGTTTAGGGGCATTCGGAGTCTTTTCTTCACACTCAGCATCAGACTGTTGGCCAAGAATTTGGAACCTATTCCCAGTGAGGGGATCTTTGTCCACAGGTGTATCGCTTGTTTTGTTTATCTTTGAAATGTTGCCGCTGTTTTTGTTTTGCGGGCTTAATTTGCGTTTGTTTATTTGTACATACCGATCGATGCCAGTCTGCACATACGAGCGGGTAGTGGGTGTTGCATTTCGTTGTGTATGATTTTGCGGGAGATCGTGCTGAGTTGACATTTTTGTATTAGTATTGTTTGATTTTTGTACTTGCGTATGTGTGTTTGTAGCAGTTTGTGCAGTTGCATATGTTGAAGCTGGTGTGGTGAGAAAGGAGCGGAGAGAGCTAACTGTTGCCGTCGTCGCTGTAATTGTTGATGTTGTTGTTGTAACCGTTGATGTTGACAAATTTGTAGGCGGGAGTGTGGAGAGCAGAATTTCTTGACATTCATTTATATGGCAGTTACTAATCTTGTTGTTTTATGGTTTTGCATTTACGATACATCACGATTTTGAACAAAGATTACTCCTGCTTGATTGCTGTTACCGTCTTTATTAGTTAATGTAGCATCGCTACAAGATGTGTAGCATCGCTACAAGATGTGTAGCGATGCTAAACTTATAAAAAAAAGTCCCAAATTAGCCCTTAAAATTAGAAATTCGCCTTTGAAATCCGTCCTAAGGCGACTCACCCTTAAATTTAGAAAAATTGTTTTTAAATATTATGGAACGCTTTTCTTAACCAAAGGGCTACTTTTCTTAGAATTAGAATCTCTTTCTGGATCATAGAAAATCTATTTTCTTAAAATAAGAAATTTTTTTCTAATATAGAGACAAATTTTTCTTAATAAGAGAAAGGTATTTTCTTAAAAGCAGAAAAAATTGTTCAAAACCACCGGTTCAGGTCCACCACCGGGTCCAGGTCCAATACCGGTCCAGGACCACCTCAATGGCCACCTCCATGGCCACCTCCACCACCTGTTTAGGTCCAAGGCCTACACCGGTCCAGGTCTAGGTCCACCCCCGGTCTAGGTCCAAGTCCACCACCGGTTCAGGTCCAAGTCCGCCACCACCAGTCCAAGTCCAAGTCCACCACAAGTCCAGGTCCAAGTCCACCACCGGTTCAGGTCCACCAACGGTCCAGGTCCAAGTCCGCTTCGCTTGAACAACACCCCAGCTGCTTTGATTAATTTGTATTAAATAAATAAACATTTCCAGGGATCGACTGGGATTAGAACCCAAGACCTTTGTCGCTCACAACGACGGTGACCGCAGTGGCACGTCTGAATGGCTACTTATATTTTTGCACTGGAGCAAAAATTTCTGAAATCTAACGCTTTTTTTCTAAAAGCAATGGCTACTATTGCAATATTTTTAAGAAAATTAGATAAAGAAAATTTTCTTGTTTTTAAGAAATTACTGTTTTCTTTTTAAGGGCTACAATTCTCTAAGAAAAATGTGGCCTTTTCTTGTTTTTAGAAAAGTTTTTTCTAAAAAATTTTTTTATGGCATGTTTTTCTTAGTTTCAGAAAACTTTTTCTGCTTATTAGAAAATTATTCTAAATACCAGGACAAATTTTAAAATAAGGCGATTTTCTGAAATTCATGGCGAATTTTTTTCTGAGTGTACATAAACTAATAGATATTAAACGCAGATTTAATTCAGATTTGGTTTCATTTATTATGGCGTAAACGTGCACTCAAAAAAATTTTCTTCCTAAATTTCAGGAATTGATGAGCCTAAAATAAAACGAGAGCGTAAGTTAAAGTCGGTCCTGCCCGACTTTGATATACCCGTTACTCAGGGAAATTAATGTTGTATAGCCTTCCCTAATGTTGGTTAACACAGTATTAACATTAATAAGAACATTTCAACATTATGTAAGCAAACAGAGCATGTGGCGCCAAAAAGTATGAAACATTTTTATAACTTTTATAACTTAGCCATTTATTATCCGATCCTTATGAAACTTTCAGAGATTGTAGATATTGGGCACATGCGCTACACTGTAGGCTACACGCGCTACACTGTACAACATTTTTAACTGTGAGGCGGAAGGGGGCGTGGTCAAAATTTGAAATAAACTTGATCTGCGTAGATACAATAGGAGCCTACACACAAAATTTGGTGGCTCTAGCTCTTCTCGTCTCCGAGGTCAAGGTGTTCATACAGACAGACGGACATGGCTACATCGACTCGGCTGTTCATGCTAATCAGGAATATATATACTTTAAGGAGTCGGAGATGCTTCCTTCTGCCTGTTACATACATTTGCACGACTTTAGTAAACCCTTTTCACACTACGAGTAACGGGTCTAAATACATACAGTGTGTGTCTGGTTGGCCGACTGGAGTCTCGCCAAAAGGGGTTGTTTTTTTTCTGTTGTTGGACTGTTCTGAAAATCAAATATAGTGCCCACCGATGTATTAAACTATCAACTTTGGCAGCCAATCCTGAGTCACCCTGTTGACCTGCAAAGTTGAGCGTCCATTTGGAAGCTACAGGATTTGTCTATCATCGTCCCTTTAAAATTTTTCAAATATCTCTTTTTCGTATGAGTAATATTACAACGCGATTTTCTCAAAACGACTATTTTGAAGTCGGTAGCGGCGATAACTCAAAAATTTCAGCACCGATCTGTTTGAAATTTTTCACATTTCATTAATGTGTATTTGATTACCAGCCAAAGATCCCCTTTTATTTATTTTTTCCTTCTTACAGCTTGTAGAGTCACAAAATGGCGCGTTTTTTAGGCTAAAAAACGTATTTTTATCAAGGATGCAAACCGTTTCTGAACCGAAGCGAACCAAACCAGAACCGAACCGCTAATTCCAGGTGATAAACCGAACCGCAAACCGAACCGGTATCCCTTCGAAAATGCTGAACCGAACCGAAAACCACAAATCGAAGATGTTCGGTTCGGTTCATTTAACTGACAAGTCTTAAGACTTATAAATTTTGGGAATTTTAATCGTTTGCTTCGATAAGTCCTTATCGATGCCAGATTTTTGAAACATGTGATCCTGTACACCTTCTTCAATTGTCCTCCGATCTCTTTATATGCCTGTCTTAAGTCAACATTTCTTCTTTGAAAGTTGCTAATCGATTTGCTTCCGTATCTCATCGAGCTGTCGAGCTTCTTCTTCTTAATCCTATAAACAGGGGTACAGCTATTAAAACGAAGTCATTCAGCTATTCTATTAAAATGTTCTCTAGAAACTCGATTTCGAAAAGTCGCATTTTCACTTTAGGAAACCTTTTATTTTCAAATATTGGCGCAAAAAACGCTTTAACATTGTAAAAAGTTTTTCGGTATGAAATACCATTCTCTGAGACTCCTTCGATGTAGATAAGCTAGACCAAGGTACAACAAACATGGTACGGAGCAGATTTTTTTGGAGAACTGAGCTTTTGCATTTGCACCAAGAGTACGCAAAGCACAAACGTTTTGCGTACTTCTTTATAGCTTTGCTGAGCGGGCACACTGGGAGCGCCGTACCGTTGTTGTTATATTATGAGCTAGACCAAATAGAGTTAGTTCAAACAAAACAAATGGAATGTCTCAACTTCAAAAGCTATGGAAAATTGCGTGCTAAACAGATTTAAGGACATTTCCGAGAGTAAGACTTTCGAATGGGCTTAAAGGGTTCAGATTCGGTGGAATTAGGGGCGATCCTAGAACTAAAAGAAGTTTTTGACAACATTTTGGATATGCCGCAACTTCAAAAGTACGAAACAATTACTTTCCGAGCAGATTTCAGGTTTAGTTGCGACAACATATTCAAGGAATAGGGTGAAAATAAGGGCAATCCAAGAAAATAATCGAATTTTGGAAGCGGTTTCCGAATGCTTTACCTTCGAAACTTCGGAAAAAATACCTTTCCGCGCAGACTTGAGGCCAAACTGGGACTTTGTACTTAACAAATGTTTTAAGGCTTTAGACTCGACGAAATTAAAGATAGTTCTTGGATAGAAATGCGATTTTGGCAACTTTTCGGACTGACTTACCTACGATAGTCTGAAAAAAAGTAATTTTCCAAACAGATTTAAGCAAAGTTCGCGACGTTATCATTAAGTACGGGCTTTAAGGGTTCAGATTCGAAGGAATTAAGGGCGATCCTAAGAACAAGTTTTTGTCATTTTTTTTTAATCTAATCTCAATTTCAGTAGTCCATCAAAATATCGGCTTGTTATACTTAAGGATGAGCTTTGAGATTTGTCAGATTTTCGGAATTACTGAATACAAATTTCGTTGCGAATTCCTTTCCGCGCAGATTTAGGTGAAGATCGAGATTATTTGCAAAAGCGGAAACTGGTTTTCATTAAAACTATAATAAAATATGACTGAACCACTGAACCGAACCGAAACCGCGGTTCAGTTTGCTTCAAAAACAATGTAATAAACCCAACCGGTGGTTTGAATACTGTGTGAGCCACTGAACCGAACCAGTCCTTATATCCGACAGAAAAGGGCATCGTTGGCTGGGAGGTATACTTCCAAACAACTAATTTAATCTAATCCCATGTGTATCAGATGATGCTACGATTTGTAATCCGGGTCACCTGAAGTGTCTGCAACTCCGTTGCTTCTAGAAATTTTTTACACAAAAATTCATACAAATACTTCAATTGCTACTGATCAATGTGATAATGAAAGTATTGCAAAATATTTAGTAGTTCCGTTAGAAAAAAATGTTTACAAAGTGTTCTCTTTTGCAGGTTATACTATAACCATAATTTCTGAATTATATTAAAACTAACAAGTATGATAGTTGATCAAGGCCGACTATGACATACTCTGTACCTGTGAAGTGCTGCCCATTATGTTTGTTTTCCTTATAACTCGACAATCATTCATCCGATCTGTACTATTCCTTTGGCGGATCGATAAATAATCCTGATTACTAAATATGTCCAAAAGAAATGAATCTTCTATCTATAACAAGAAAGAAAGTCGGTCAAGCCCGACTATAACATACTCTGTACCTGTAAAGTGCTGCCCATTATGTTTGTTTTCCTTATAACTCGACTATCATTCATCCGATCTGTACTATTCCTTTGGCGGATCGATAAATAATCCTGATTACTAAATATGTCCAAAAGAAACGAATCTTCTATCTATACAAGAAAGAAAGTCGGTCAAGCCCGACTATAACATACTCTGTACCTGTAAAGTGCTGCCCCAAATTAGTTTGTTTTCCTTATAACTCGACTATCATTCATCCGATCTGTACTATTCCTTTGGCGGATCGATAAATAATCCTGATTACTAAATATGTCCAAAAGAAATGAATCTTCTATCTATAACAAGAAAGAAAGTCGGTCAAGCCCGACTATAAGATACTCTGTACCTGTTAAGTGCTGCCCATCACTGTTGCGACCGGTGCTGTCCATAATTGTTTGTTTTCCTTATAACTCGAATACCGTTCATCCGATCTTTAAAATTCCTTCAGCGGATCAATAAAGAATCCCGAATACTAACTATGTTCAGAAGGTTCAAACCTTCTATCTATAAAACTATTGGAGATATCACGTTTTTTCTATTTTACGGCGGCGGGAGGGGACGTGGCCAAAATTGAAAATAAGCTAGATCTGCCTGCAAGTATAAGAAGCATATGTGCCATACATGTCAAACCTCTATCTCTTACCATCTCTGAGATCTGTGCATTCATACGGACAGACAGACGGACATGGCTACTCTATATACCTTTGGTACAGAGTATAAAACTGTGGTAGATATGACTTTTTTTTTAAATTTGCGGGGGAGGGAGGGGGGGGAGGGAGGGGAGGGGGCATGTCAAAACTCTATCTCTTACCATCTCTGAAATCTGTTTGCTCATGCGGACAAACGGATAGACGGACATTTTTGCACAAACTTAATATACTCTGTGTATCTCTGGTACAGAGTATAAAAATGTGTTAGTTTAAGCGATCCAATCGTTAGGTTTGATTTATGACCTCAAGGTCAGCCAAAGCAAACCTTTGGATTCAAATAAAAAACAAACAAAAATTCTTATTCTGAGTCTGAACTATATTTAAATGCAATTGCAGACTGAAAATGATTAATTTCTAATTTTAATTAATTTAAGAAAATATATTTTTAAATGTGTGCGGCCCTTTCGTTTTAGCTTCTCTGCCATTTTTATCGTCATTTAAATTTTCTATAATTTTTTAACTACACCTGACGACAAAATTGCATCAGTTGACATAGAGTTGACATGGAGTCCACGCATGTGCTGTTATGCGCAAAAATTCTTTTCTACGTGCGTGGTGCAAAATGTTAGGTGCAAGGAAATCTTTATGCCTGCTTCTTTTTCACTCAATTTTTGTGTATGTAACTTCTCGCTACATCGTAAGTCCGTTTGGTCCTTTAAGATTCAAACAAACTTACATAAGTATAACAAGTAAGGGAGCTGCAGTCGAGTGCCCCGACTACAAAATACCCTGTTCCCTTGATTTCGTGTGTTTTTTCTTTATATACACACACACTCACACATACACACTCTCCAACATACACACGAACGCATGGCATGCGGCCGCGCGCGATAACTGACAATGCAAGACCCCCCCTCTCTCCCACATGCAAAATTGATTCGTATATAACTTCGGTGTTTATTGTCCGATCTTATTGATCTTTTCAGAATAGATAGATATTGGGCCTTACTTGATATATATAAGGTTTGGAAGGTCTATCTTAAAAATTGTGGCTCTGACAGTTTTTTGCGCTTAAAGGGGGGGGGGGAGGAATTTTCCAAATCTGAAATAAACTCGTATTGAATCGGGTATACACCTATCTACATGTGGCTCTAGCTCTTATAGTCTCTGAGAAACACGCGTTCATACGGACAGACGGACAGACAGACGGACAGACAGACAGACAGACAGACGGACAGACGGACAGACGGACAGACGGACGGACGGACAGACGGACAGGGCTAAATCGACTCGGCTGTTGATGCTGATCAAGAATATATATACTTTATAGGGTCGCAAATGTTTCCTTCTACCTGTTACATACTTTTGCACAACTTCATGATCCCCCTTTTCCCATTTTCAATGGGAACAGGGGATAAAAATTTCGTACACATACACAAGTAATTTTTGGCTATTTGACTTGTTTTGCAATTGCACATTATGGAGACGCAATAGTCAGCCTAAAGAACGACCCCTAACCTTCAATCACTAAGCCAACTCCCTTGCTAACCCTGACAATTACTCATAATCACATCCACTTGCTTCAAGCCCCCCGGGGGTACAGCTGCCGCAGTGCAAACACAACAGTAATTATGTAATGAATAAAAGCCACATTTACCGTTAGCAGCACTGAAACTAGGACCCTCAAATGTCCCTCTGTCGACTGTCGCTCTTTTCAAATGCCTAGGCGACAGATACTGTAATTGAAATGAAAATTACTGCAGCTGGCCAAATGTGTGGCCATGGTCATGCTCCCTCCATGCCCCATGCCTAGTGGCATGGGATAGTTTTGTTGCAGATCCAGCTCCGCTCTGCCCTTGATGGTGGGTAAATGTAATTATGTATACGTCATGTGTGATATGGCAGCATAAGTTGAGCAAAATGTCTGCCAAAGCTTTTTAATTTTTGAGAAAGGAAAAACATCCAAGCACACACATGCACACTCATGCCGAGCAATTTACTGGCGCTTTGTTGTGCAGCCGGCGGAAGATTTTAATGATGGAGTCGGTGCCATCATTTGCCATTTCCTTGCTTTCAATTGCTTGCGCTGAGCTGCCATCGCTGATTTCATTTAATTACTGCTAAATATTTGCCTTGCCAGCACTTGATGCATCCGGATCAAAGTGGCTGCACAAATTGGCCGATACGTGCCATGAGGCGGAAACTAAAACTGAAAGTTTATTTAGGATGTAGACGTCCTCGATCAATACACGCAATTCCCAACAGCCAGCTGCCGTCATAACTGGCAGCCAAGAACAAGGCAAACAAAATTAATTTAATTTGCACTGCTGCTCGGCGCTCGTGTCTGTGTGCGAGTGTCAGGGATTAAATTGCATGAAATTTAATGCAATTTAAAAAGCATCAATTCTCTGCGACGGCGCTGCTGGCAACGTCATGTTTTGCAAAGGCAGAAAATGGATTTTCCGCACGCACACGATGCCAGCAAATGCCATTTAAGCTGCAATAATAAAGCAGAATCACAGGATGCATCTGCATCCGGTCGTTGGCGTTGCCGCCATTACAGTCTTTACGTAGCTGGCGAATTAACTTCTGGCGCCCGCCTCTGCCGCGTTGGGAATAAGGATTTCGCAGCATACTCTTAATTAATGATAAATATTGCCCAGAAGAATTCGAGGCTAGCGCGAAATTGCCGTGACCACGAAAGACGCCTTAATGCGGGCGATTGAATGAGTTGTCATTGAAGCAACAAAAGGAGAGCCATGCATCCATTGTCAAGCTGCACAAGCGGTAAACGCAATTCGATGGAATAATTAATTAAGTGATCGGCCTTTTCAGCATGCCAGCGTCCAGACCAACAATTTGATTGCAATCATTGCCTCCCCTGGACAATAACAGGCTAGCATTTATGAGCGCTTAATAGGGGTCAGGTTTGATGGTCAAATAGCCAAAATGTCATTTGAAATTTTCACGGTTCGTAAGTCACAGCTAAATTTTAGCTCGTCAATTCACTTTATATTTATGTATGTCACGGAATTTAAAGCTCTCAAGGCGTTCTAGTTATGGTTAGCAGGCTACAAGCTGATTTTTAAATTCCAAATACAGCAATGAATTAGTTGGTAACAAGGGAGGGAGCTGAAGTCGAGTGTCCCGACTCCAAATTACCCTGTTCCCTTGAACAGAATAAACTACGTCAGCTTGCAAATACAAGAAACATTTGTCCCTTACATGTCAAGCTTCTATTTCTTACCATCTCTCATGAAAGACGGACATCGCTAAATCGAATCGGCTGTTGATGCTGATCAAGAATTAAATATACTTTATGGGATCGGAGATGCTTCTTTCTGCCTGTTACATACTTTTGCGCAAACTTAATATACTAGTTTAACTAGTTTAGTAGTTTAACACAGTTTTTAATGGAAAGAATGATATTACATTTTGATTTTCACATCATTTAAGAACTTGCATAAAATTCAATGTCTAATGATAAGGATTGAGTTGAAACCGGGTTTTTAAGCCCGGAAATCTTGTTTTGATCGTGCCTTTAGCTCGGTAGAAACATGGGCTTAATTCAACAACACACGGGATTGCTTTAAGCTTGATATCCGAAATCGAGTTGATCCCATAGTAGAATCAAATAAAGAAGTCACGATGTTGAATAGAGCTCGACGTTCGCTCTTGATTTGATCTCGAAATCGGCTTTGTGCAAGTTTGCCCGAGACTTAATTGCGCTCGAAATTCGAACTGCACTCAATCCGAACAAGAATTGCTTCAAAAATTACCGAGATTGACTTAAGATCAATATTCAATCTTGATGTTACCTCAAAAAAAGCTTCCTTTCCCTAACTTTTTATACCCTTGTAGAGGGTACTATAAAATTGAGCGGATGTTTGAAACGCATTGAAGAAAGCATCTCCGACCACATAAAGTTTAAAATTTTCTTGATCAGCATGACGAGCTGAGTTTATTTAGCCTTGACCGTCTGTCTGTCCGTCCGTCTGTCTGTTTCTATGCTATCTCCTCCGTCAGTTTTAAAGCTATCCTCACCAAACTTTGCTCGAAGTCTTTTGTTTAGCAGTCATTAGAACGATCGGTCGAAAAAATAGTTTTAGTGAGAAAAACTTTTTTGTTTGCTCGAAATCGGATGACTATAGCATATAGCTGCCATAGGAACGATCGGTCGAACTACTAGTTCTAGTGAGAAAACTTTTTGTTTTAAATGAAAACGTCCTTATCATTGGCATATGCTTATTTTATATACTTTTACACAATTCTACAAAGTTTGGTCGAAATCTGATGACTATAGCATATAGCTCCAATAGGAACGATCGGTCGAAAAACTAGTTCAAGTGAGGAAAACTTTTTTGTTTTTTATGAAAACGTCCTTTTTATTGGCATATTCTTATTTTATATACTTTAACAATTTTCTACAAAGTTTTATCAAAATCGGATGACTATAGCATATAGCTGCAAAATGAAGTATGAAGTTCTAGTGAGAAAAACTTTTTTGTTTTAAATGGGATCGCCTCCAAATTTCGTAATTAACAGTGTATTATGCTTTTCCATGATTTCACCAAGTTTGGTCGAAATCAGACATCTATATAGTATAG
This sequence comes from Lordiphosa collinella, assembly GCA_018904265.1. Taxonomy (NCBI): domain Eukaryota; kingdom Metazoa; phylum Arthropoda; class Insecta; order Diptera; family Drosophilidae; genus Lordiphosa; species Lordiphosa collinella. The sequence goes on from JAEIFV010000255.1 coordinate 72,581, forward strand.
ATCCCATAGAGAAGTAAGGACCAAAAAGTAGTCTTAGTTAGAAAAACTTTTTTGTTTTCATTGGAAGCTGCAAGTGTATACAAAACTTCGGCCGAGCCGAAGATAACTTTCCCCTATATTTATACTCTTGCAAAGGGTATTATATTTTTTTTTTTAAATTTTCACTTTGTTATATATTATAAAATATTCATCGATGGACCGCGAATTATGAATATAAGATATTAATTCATAGGAGGAGGAAGTGCACGGGGAAGACGCCACTGGACTAGGCCCATCCTTATATGGCTTACGTGGAGTAGGCTTCCTGGGGAAAACACGTTAAAACAAGAAAGAAAGTCGGTCAAGCCCAACTATAAGATACTCTGTACCTGTGAAGTGCTGCACATCACCGTTGCGACCGGTGCTGCCCATAATTTTTTGTTTTCCTTATAGCTCGACAACCGTTCATTCGTTCTGTACCATTTCTTTGGCTGATCGATAAACAATCCTGATTACTAAGAATGTCCAGAAGGAACGAACCTTCTGTCTATAAAACTGTGCGGGATATGAGATTTTTTCCAATTTGCGGGGCGGCAGGGGGCGTGGCAAAAATTGAAAATAAACTTGATCTGCCTGCAAGTATAAGAAGCATAAGTCCCATACATGTGAAACCTCTATCTCTGAGATCTGTTTGTTCATACGGACAGACGGACAGACAGACACACAGACAGACGGACATGGCTAGATCGACTCGGCTGTAGATGCTGATCAAGAATATATATACTTCATAGGGTCGCACATGCTTCCTTCTGCCTGTTAAGGTACATGTCTAGTTTCAGCAGCCCAAAAGTAAGGGTTTACGAAAAAATTTATTACTCGAAAAGTTTACCACATATCGACTAGCGGTTTTTTTTGTTCGATAGATAATTAATCAAGCTAACTTTTAAAATTTTTTTGTAGTTGTTGTTGCAGCGGTTGTTGTTGTAGCCCGCTTCAAAGTCGACCCATTTTTAAAAACATAGGTGCCTGGTGCGTCAGATTTCCAGAGAACGCGTCATCGGATAAAAAAAAATTTAAATGAGGTTTTGTTGGGAATTGATGTGGTTATGGTCGGAACTAGGATATCTGGGATCGGTCTATATATAGGGGAGTAAGGGGTTCTCAAAGTCAAAATTTCGAAAATTGACCTATTTTTACCCCTTAAAATGGCCCTAACTCCGCTATTTATGGACCGATCAAAAATATCCTAGTTCCGACCATAGCGACGGGTATTACGAGCAATTTAAAAAAAACTATAAGAAAATCGGTCAACAAATGGCCTCGCAATCTGACGCACCAGGGTGAAAAAAGTGGTTCCGAGATAATCGCATTTAAAGTTTCGACAACATTTTTCTCTAAAACAGAAAAAAAAATTTGTAGGTTTTAGGCATCGATTAGTTGCATCTGGCTATTAGCTTTCACGGAAAAAAAGTTTTATCAAAATCGGTCAAGAACTTTTCGAGAAATTTGGAAAAGAGTGCGCCAGGACAGGGTAAAATCACAACAACCAAAAAAGTGAAGAGTATTGATTTAGCACTATTTTTATATTTTTCGGGTATGGGGGAGGGAAATTTGGAAAAAGGGTTGATCAAAAAATAATGAGATTTTTTTTTTTTTTTCTTTTATTTACGTATTTTAGTTCGCTTTGATGTTTTTTTTTGAAACATAGTTGATCGAAAAGTAAACAAAACAAGCAAACAAAATCGAAGTAAACGCTCAACAGCAAATGCGCGCCAATTTTGTGATTTTGCGCCCGACCTACCTGTACAAAAATCAAAATATCTCGAATTTGTATTTTTTTTTTTGCTTAAAAATTTCATGGGATGTTTTTAACATTATAACGCATGATTTAAGCCAAAAAAAAAAAATCGAAATTTTCAAAATCTGAAACTAGACATGTACCTTAAATACTTTTGCACAAACTTAATATACTCTGTGTACCTCTGGTTCAGAGTATAAAAAGCAAATAATATATTTGAAACATTTATTTGCAAAAACAAACAGAATTTGAAAAGCATGTGGGATTGGAAAAATCTTACATGTGCTTATCGTACTTAATTCAAGTACAAAGTTCTCGGTTTTTTTGAGTGTAGTTCAATCTTTAATGGACTCCAGCTTCTTCCTTATGCCAGCAGTGCTATGACTGTTTGGGAATTTAAAGGCAGCATAAGTACAATAATCGACACAAAAAATTAAACGCTACGTTGATAGAAGCTTTTGCGTATTGCTTTCAGTTACCTTCGAATCTCAACTCAGTATCATTCGATTTTCAAGTACGAATCCAAGCTTGAAATTAGCCTTTTCGGATTGATACACGCTTTTCAGGATTGTTTAAAGCCTTGCGAACTTGTATCAGTTCGTTCAAGTTCGACTAGAAGAAGGTAGCATTTTAAGCATTTACAGAATAAAAGACATGAAGTAGAAGTTCTTGTCCCATCTATGTCGGATCTCTATCTCTTATCATCCGGACAAATAGACGGACAACATAACTACTAGAAACGCGTGATTTCCCATAGCTTTCTCTAAGCAACAGCAAAGTGCGGCAACTCAAAACTCGAATATAATTCAAATTTTGAATGTAGTAAAGTAAAAACCGGTGCCTTTACCTAAGCAGAGTAAACTTCCGAGTCTAAGGCCAAGTACAAAACAACTCTTAACTTTCAAGTAAAGTTCTTCGCTTTAAAGCTGTTTAAGTTAAGTTTGAATGTGGCTTTAAGTCAGTGCAATGTATTGTTTCAGCTGGCCAGGCATCTGGCCCCATCCTCTGCGTTTAAGTCTGAGTAAGACATTTTTGCTTCTGTTCGTTCTGCTATTGTTGCAGCATGCAAGAACTTTGACTTCTCCGGCGACTTCATAAAATATTTTCTTGTTTACACCAAGTTGCTCTTGGTGAGTCTTTGCTTTATTCAGGCAACAATAATTGCAAAATTATAATGGAAGTTATCAAAATTATAAAGGAAGTTAGTTGTGGGATATTTCGATATTCCAAAATATACAGAAATGTTGACGCATTCAACAGAAAACAGACAGAAATTTGTATTAAGTGGGTTGAAACCGTGGAAATATGGCCCTTTATAAAACTTGGATTAATCAAATCGAAGACCAAAGCACAAGAATCAATACCACACATGCCACCTCGAACCATTTCATGTATTGGAACAGCTTAGGGTGCATCTCTGGCAAATTGGGTAAGCCCGTTGGGCGGGACATATTTTCTGGCTGCGCTACCAAGTTATTATCATCTGTATTGCCGAGAGGTCCAACGCCAAAGAATGGCATGACATCCTCGTTAAGGATCAGTCCACGTTGGCAGCGCGGAGAGTGTGTCCTCTTAACTCTGATCCGGATTAAACGACGACGGATTACAAGCCGAGGCAAGAATCTTGCCTTGTTGCTGCAATTGGGTGCCGGTTCATCAGCAGGACCTTCCAAATTGGTGTCCCCGGGCAGACGCACGACTACGGATGTTCCAGCTTGGCTAATATTATTACCAGCATCATTTGCTGCATCAATTTTCCCGACTGCATCAAGGCTAGCCTTTCCTTCATCTTCTTCACCTTTGATCTCCTCTTTTGTTTTGGTGGTTAACATAATGAATTCGCCTTTCTTGTCATCTGTATCTGTTGCCATGCGGTTGATTAATAAATACAAAAATTTGGTCACCATCTTACCATAATCCTCCGCACTTGGACCCTTTGTAGGTCTGGCTTCCATAGCAGGTTCTTTTACGATGTCTTCGTCTTTTGTCAGTAGTATATTCCTAGGTTTGTTGTCGTCTTGCGCAAAATTGTTGTTACTCTCCATTTTTCTTTAAATTAATAACTATAGTAGTTTTGTATAGTATTTGCTTAGAGACTTGTTTACGTTTGAAAGAAAAAGAAGCAGATCTCTGATTTTCCCATTTTTTAAATTTTTCTATTGCTTTCAATAAAAAAGTATCGGCAAATTGTCCAGCTATGCTAGTGATTGATGTGCGCTTGATTGGTTGATGAAAGCTTCAAGTTGGATTGCATTTCAGTGCAACGGCCACTTTCGATTTGCTGCAAAACTTTAGTGGCCGGCATTAAATTTATGCCAGGCATTTGGCATAATGCCAGAAGCAATTAGACGAAAGCTGTTACTGCCCATGTCGTCCATGCCTCGTAAATTGCGACCTACACACACCAGGCACTTGACAGTCTCAAAATGCCGCCAAAATCGAAAAAAAAAAACAATTTGCGGAGGACGCGCGCACATTTTCCAGCTGTCCAGACATATGGCAGCGGCATAATTTATGCGTCCAATGAACCAGTGCACCAATCGCAGCGGCGTCGCTCGCCAGTGGTTACTGCAGTTAAAATTTCTTCAATTGTTTGCATTGCCCTTGGCCCGCTCATATGGCGCTGTTAAATCGTTAAGCTCAACCATCGAAGGTATGTCCATCAACTGACCTACATTTGTTCGCGTTTAACATAATTAAAAGACAGGCAACAGCATATACATACAACAACCATCAGAATTAACATACATACATACATGTGCAGGACTAAAATGGAAAAAGTTTGTCTTTACATTGGAATCCAATTATGTAATAATAAAGCTTCATAGTTCGATAACGGCAGATACCCTGTAGAATGCCACAACAGACAGCCAACGAAAACGAAAGTTACTGCGTTTACTTATAAAAAACAAGATCTTTGTACTTGAATTAAATACAAACAGTCTCAAAAGAATGTTAAGTACGAAAATAGTTCATTCTAGTACAAAATTCTTAATTCGAATTACTTGACTTAAGACTGTTTCGGGATATATACATTTGGAACTATTTTAAAATAAATTTGAACATACTATAAGGTTTTACTTATCTCAAGTCAAAATTTATGCAAGTGTTAGTATCAGCAAGAAGGAATTATTTCCGACCCCATTAAGTACATATATATATTCTTGATCAGCATTGTCGATTCGATAGTGCCACGTCTGTCTTTCTGTCCATCCTTATGAACAAACAGATCTCAGTGATGGTAGGAGATACAGTGATATTGAACAAGTGCATTTGAATCCAGGTACCTGCATCAGGTGCGTTAGAGATCAAGTGGGCGGGTCACCCAAAAATAGTCTAAGCCAAACAAACCTTAAAAATGGGACAATAATAATACCATCTATATATTTAAAAATAGGGGAAAGTTAACTTCGGCTCAGCCGAAGTTTTGTATACCCTTGCAGCTTCCATTGAAAACCAAATAGTTTTTCAAACTAAAACTACTTTTTGGACCATACTTTTCAGTGGGATCTATACTATATATATGTCTGATTTCGACCAAACTTGGTGAAATCATGGAAAAGCATAATACACTGTGAATTTCGAAATATGGAGGCGATCCCATTTAAAACAAAAAAGCTTTTCTCACTAGAGCTTCTTTTTCGACCGATCATTCATACTGCAGCTAGATGCTATAGTCATCCGATTTCGACCAAACTTTGTTTGAATTGTGTAAAAGTATATAAAATAAGTGAATGCCAATGATAAAGACGTTCTCATTAAAAGCAAAAAAGTTTTTCTCACCAGAACTATTTTTCCGACCGATCATTCCCATTGGAGCTATTTGCTATAGTCATCCGATTTCGACCAAACTTTGTAGAATTGTGTAACAGTATATAAAATAAGTGTATGCCAATGATAAGGACGTTTTCATTAAAAACAAAAATGTATTCTCACTATAGTTTTTGACCGATCGTTCTTATGGCGTATGCTTAGTCATCCGATCCGGCAGGTTCCGACAAATGTGCAGCGTATATTTACCAAAAAACTAAAAACTGACGGAGCAGATAGCATAGAAACAGACAGACGGACGGACGGACAGACGGACAAGGCTAAATGAACTCAGCTCGTCATGCTGATCAAGAATATATATACTTTATGTGGTCGGAGATGCTTCCTTCAATGCGTTACAAACATCCGCACAATTTTATAATACCCTCAGCAAGGGTATAAAAATGAATGTTTGTCTGTCTGTCCCTTATGCCTGCCTAAACCGTTCATCCGATTGCGATCAAACTTTGGGAAATGGTAGAGTGCTTGCCAGGGAAGGTTTCTAAGTTAAAAAAATGGCCGAAAAATGGTCCAAGACCCGCGAAATTTGCAAAATTATACCGTTCATCCGATTGCAATGAAACTTTGGGGATTGGCTGAACGCTTGCCCGGGAAGGGTTCTTAATTGAAGAAATTTCCGAAAAGTGGACCAAAAACAGCGAAAGTTGCAAAATTTACGGTTTTGGTAAAACGTAGGGAAATTGTTCGATGCTTGCCCGGGAAGGTTTCTAAGTAGAAGAAATGAGCGGAAAAGTGAAAACCGCAAAATTTCAAAAACTTGGATTTTGATGAAAATTTGGGATTGTTGGACGCTTGCCCGAGGTTTTAATTGAAGAAATGGGCGGGAAATGGTTCAAAAACAGCGAAATTCAAAAACTATCCGAATCCGCTTATCCGAATGCGATGAAACTTTGGGTAATGGTTAGACCCTTGACCGCGAAGGGTTCCAAGGTCCAAAAATCGCGAAATTCGCAAAATGATCTTATGAGAATTTATGAAAGCGCTTGATGCTTATATTTCAATACAGGCGTTGGTAAATGGAAGCTGTAGATTACACGGTCCAAAATATTGCGAAAATTGCAATTTTATGATTTGAGCATGGATTATTGTGATGATTTGATAGACGGCTAAATAGGACGGTCAAAAAAGTAACCAAATTTTGCAAAATATTCATGAGTTTAGATTATCATGAAGACATGTAAATAGAGGAAAAGATTGAACCGTCCAAAACGTTTATATCGCTTTGCAGCCAGTACTAGCTTGAATATAATCGATGTCATAAGAATCATAAGGACCCTGGCGACGCCGGGAAATGGTCCAATAACCGGGAAATAAGCAAAATTGGCATCGTTCATCCGATTGTGATTAATTTTAAAGGATTGGTTTTACGCTTGCCTGAAAGGTTTCTAAGTTGAAGAAATGATCGGAAGATGGTCCAAGAACCGCAAAACTCGCAAAATTTTCGATTGCGATGAAACTTTCGGGCATGGTTGGACGCTTGCCCTGGTAGATTCTGAGTTATAGCAATGATGCAAAAACCGCGAAATTTAAAAAATAATACCGTTTATTCAATTGCGATAAAACTTTGGGGAATGGTTGGACGCTTGCCCGCGAATATTTCTAGGATGAATAAATGGGTGGGAAATGGTCCACAAGAGTGAAATTTGCAAAGTTGTAACGATCATTAAGAACAAACTTTGAGGAATGGTCGGACGCTTACCGGCGACGGTTTCTAAGTTAAAAAAAATGGCCGAGTAATGGTCCAAAAACCGCGAAATTAGCTAAATTATGCCGTCCATCCGATTGTAATGAAATTTTCGGGATTGGTTAAACGCTTGCCCTACGCCTAATTTTGAGATAACAATGCAGGCCTTGGTAAATAGACGATGCATATTGAACGGTCCAAAATGCTATGAGGTGTAAACCAAAGGGTCAAAAATGTCGCAAAATTTGCAAAGTTGCCTTGATTATGAAGAAGACTTGATAGACGGCAATTGTAGACGGGAAATTCGCAAAATTTTCATATGAGTTTGGATACTCATGAAGACGAGTAAATTGAGGTGAAGATCGAGCGTGATTTTTCATTGGATTCCCAACCATAACTGCCTAAATGAAAAGGGATATAATCTAATAATAAATATTTGTCTGCCTGTATTTTTTTTTGTCGAAAAATTTTTAATTTTAATTTCTAATCAACGCTCAACATTTCATTTCATATTCATATATAAATTCATTTTTGTGCAGTTATGCCTGCCAAAAAACGGTCGATTGGTCATTCTACGTCTCAAGCACAAAAGAAAAAGGCGAAACGAGCTTCTGAAACAAACGAGCAACGCGATGCAAGATTGAAAACTGACCGAGAAATGCATGCGAGAGTCCGTTTATCGGAAGCGAACGAGCAACAAGAAGCAAGAATGGAAACCGACCGAGAACTTCATATGAGAGCCCGTGCATCGGAAAGCAACGAGCAACGAAAAGCGAAAATGGAAGCCTACCGAGAACTTCATATGAGAGCCCGTGCATCGGAATCGAACGAGCAAAGAGAAGCGAGAATGGAAACCGACCGAGAACTGCATGCGAGAGCCCGTGCATCGGAATCGAACGAGTAAAGAGAAGCGAGAATGGAAACCGACCGAGAACTGCATGCGAGAGCCCGTGCATCGGAATCGAACGAATCAATTAAAGAAAAAATAAACGATTGCAAAATGCACTAAAAACAATTATTTCCGTTGGTTAAATTTTATAATAGGGGAAGGCAGAACAGCGTCTGCCGGTTCAGCTAGTATTGTATAAAAAGAAACAAAAGTCAAATAAGGAATCACTCAGCTCTGAACATTGAGCTGGTCACTGAAAAAATACAGTGTCTTATCCATATAGGTTCGACAAGTCTTGGACTAAACTTCGCTAGTTTATTTCAATTTTTTTTACGCACGCTCTTATCTCCCGACCTTCTAGAAGTATTTATTAACCACACAGAGGGGAAAACGTGGTCAGAAAATAAGATTCCTTCATTTCAAAATATGAACAGATTGTTTTCTCAAATATTTGAGCTCTAAAAATCCGAATGTTCTTGAAATGAGCACAATTCAGCTCACCTCAACGACCAAACCGAAAAGTATATGGGTATTTCCATGATGACAAACATGACCGTCGAACGCACTTAAAGCAGAATGAAAGTCAAAAAAAACTGTTTGTATTTATACCTTTGCAGAGGGTATTATAAAATTGTCCGGATGTTTGTAACGCATCTCCGACCACATAAAGTATATACTTGATCAGCATGAGGAGCTGAGTTGATTTAGCCTTGCCCGTCTGTCTGTCCGTCCGTCTGTCCGTCTGTCTGTTTCTATGCTATCTCCTCCGTCAGTTTTAAAGCTATCCTCACCAAACTTTGCACGAAGTCTTGTGATACAAATACGCTGCACATTTGTCGGAACCGGCCGGATCGGATGACTGTAGCATATAGCTGCCATAGGATCGATCGGTCGAAAAACTAGTCTTAGTGAGAAAATCTTTTTTTTTTTTAATGGAAACGCCTCCAAAGTACGTACTTCTTAGTTAACTATCTTTTCCCATGATTTCACTAAGATTGGTCGAAATCGGATGACTATAGCAAATAGCTGCCATAGGAACGATCGGTCGGAAAAATAGTTCTAGTGAGAAAAACTTTTTTGTTTTTAATGAAAACATCCTTATCATTGGCATACACTTATTTTGTATACTTTAACACATTTCTACAAAGTTTTATCAATATCGGATGACTATAGCATATAGCTGCAGTATGAATGATCGGTCGAAAAAGAAGCTCTAGTGAGAAAAACATTTTTGTTTTTAAATGGGAACTCCTCCAAATTTCGTAATTACCAGTGTATTATGCTTTTCCATGATTTCACCAAGTTTGGTCGAAATCAGACATCTATTTAGTTTAGATCCCATTGAAAAGTAAGGTCCATAAAGTAGTTTTAGTAAGAAAAACTATTTGGTTTTCAATGGAAGCTGCAAAAGTCAACATTTCTCAAATAGTGCGCAAAAGTGCACTTTGAGGCAAGGTGGAACGGAAGCGGAATTGATGTCTCTACAAGGTGCAAAAAGGCGCAGAATTAACAAATCTAAACAAAATTTGGTAGGTCTTTGTAAAGTTGAATTTTTGTTTACAATATTTTCATCTGTAAGACGCCTCACTGAATCCCGCAACTACAAGGACACCACGATGAATTTCTACAGACCAAAGGTACTACCGCATAGTTCATTTCACAAAGTTTAGACTCCAATAAAAATTGTTGATTAAAACTATTGGTATAATTGTTTTTTCGCAACTGAAAGAATCACAGCAGTAAGTATGCTCTTTTTTTTTAACAATCATTAGTTAGCAAAAGCTGACTTTGATAGCTGGTGTACCAATAGTGTTTTGTGTAATGAAGATTTCTGGTAAAAATTTGGTATGTTTTGAACATTTTTGCAAAAGGAGTTTATGCCTAATAATTGGGAAAATTTGCTATTGTGCGTCTGTCCGTACGTATGAACAAACAGATCTCAGAGATGGTAAGAGATACAAGTTCAACGTGAATGAGATAAAAACTTCTTATACATGCAGGCAGATCAGATTGGTTTACATTTTTTGACAGGTTTGATTTATTTCTTTCCCATAACTGATATTTTTGGTCCCTGAACAAAACGAGAGCGTTAGTTAAAGTCGGTCCTGCCCGACTTCGATATACCCGTTACTCAGGGACATTAATGTTGTATAGCCTTCCCTTATGTTAGTTAACAGAGCATTAACATTAATAAGAACATTTCAATATTATGTAAGCACATCGAACTTGTGGCACCAAAATCTTTGCAACATTTTTATAACTTTAATAACATTTATTATCCGATCTTTATAAACTTAGATTGTTGATATTATGAATTGAAGGAGTTATTCAACATTTTTATACCCTTGTTCCCATTAAAAATGGAAAAGGGGATATATGTGAAAATATAACAGGTAGAAGGAATGCATATTCTTGATCAGCATAAACAGCCGAGTCGATTTAGCCCTGTCCGTCTGTCCGTCCGTCTGTCCGTATGAACGCGTCGATCTCAGAGACTATAAGAGATAGAGCCACAAATTTGGCCAAAATTTGAAATAAACTTGATCTGCGTAGGGACAATAGGAGTCTACATAAAAAGTTTGGTGGCTCTAACTCTTCTAGTCTTCGGGATATAGGTGTTCATACAGTCTGATGGACAAAAAGACAGACGGAAATGGCTATACTTTATAGGGTCGGAGATGCTTCTTTGTGCCTGTTACATAAATTTGCACGACTTAAGTATACCATAAATCCTGACTTTTTTTCAAATTGTGACTTTTTGACCGTTTGATTAATACCTCCAATTTACCCGTCTACAATTGCCGTCTATCAAATCTTCACAATAATACAGGCTCAAATGCCGGCAATTTGTTATATAAAAACTAAGCGCTTTCATAAATACTCATAAGGTTATTTTGCAAATTTCGCGATTTTTGGACCTTAGAAACCTTCGCGGGCAAGCGTTGCCCAAAGTTTTATGGCAATCGGATGAACGGTATAGTTTTTGAAATTCCATTTACGTCCCATTTCTTCAATTTAGACACCTTCGCGGGCAAGCGTACAACCATTCCTCAAAGCTTCATCAAAATCGAACATTTTCCAAATTTCGCGGTTTTTGGACCATTTTCCGCCCATTTCTTCTACATGGAAACCTTTCCGGGCAATCGTCGGACCACTATCCAAAGATTTACGGAAACCGCAAATTTATTAATATTCGCGGATTTTTGACAATTTTCTGCCAATTTCTTCAACTTAGAAACCCTTCCGAGCAAGCGTTCAATTCATTCCCCTAAGTTTGATTGCAATCGGATGACTGTTATAATTTGCGAATTTCGCGATTTTTGGACCTTAGGAACCTTCGCGACCAAGCGTATAACCATTGACCAAAATTTCATCGCAATCGGATGAACTGTATAGTTTTTGAATTATCGCGGTTTTTTGACTATTTCCCGCCCATCCTTCCTTGAAATCAGAATTCTTCACGCAAGCGTCCAAAAATTCTCCAAAGTTTTATAACAAACGAACATTTTGCAAATTTCGCGGTTTCTTTCTAATTGGAACACCTTCCCGGGCAAGCGTCGATCAATTTCTCAAAGTTTTAGCGAAAGCGTAAATTTTGCAATTTTCGCGGTTTTTGGACCGCTTTCCGCAAATTTTTTCAACTTACAGACCTTCCCGGGCAAGGGTTCAACCATTCCCAAATTTTTATTGCAATCGGATGAACGGTATAATTTGGCAAATTTCGAGGTTTTTGGACCATTTCACAGACATGAGACATAGCCTATGAGATCTTCCTGATCGACATGAACATTCTGTGAAAAATTCGTGAAGATCGGTTCAGCGGTTTAGACGCCCATAAGGGACAAACATACAAACATACAAACATACAAACATACAAAAATACAAACATACAAACATACAAACATACAAACATACAAACATACAAACATACAAACATACAAACATACAAACATACAAACATACAAACATACAAACATACAAACATACAAACAAACAAACATACAAACATACAAACATACAAACATACAAACATACAAACATACAAACATACAAACATACAAACATACAAACATACAAACATACAAACATACAAACATACAAACACAAACATACAAACAACAACAACAAAACAAACAACAAACAACACCACAAACACACACCCCACCAACAACAAACAACAACAAACATACTAAAACAACAACAAAAACAAAACAAACAACAAACATACAAACATACAAACATACAAACATACAAACATACAAACATACAAACATACAAACGAGCAAACGTGCAAACATACAAACATACAAACATACTTTCACCTCTATATAGATGTATATATGTATAGATAGATGTATAGATGTATACCATAGATGTATAGATTCAAAATAATTCTGGATGGTTTATGGATTATGCCTTTAGTAAATTTAAAACATTTCTTTAATATTCCAAATGGAATACTTTTTTCTATATATTTAAATAAATTTTGCATTGGCGGAATAAAGACTGACGAATATACCCTTCCGATTCGACTTATTTCAAGTGCATTAAAAATTTATATATATTCTGTTCAAATAAGTACTTTTTATAATTGCAAGTCCTTCACTTTTAACCGACTGTTGACTCTTATCACGCATTAATAATTAAGCGTTAATATGTAAAATATGAGTCAATTTTTATCATTTTACATGAATGACTCTTGCAAAGCGACTTTTCGCTTACGTTTATAGTGGATTGTTATCATAAATTGTGCGGCTGCGAGGACAGACAGTTCAGTTGCGTGCGAGCATTTGCCATTTATTGGCTTCATTTGGCCGGGCGACCGCACTGAGACTGACGCGTGCACAATCAGAAATATGTTATACAATGGCATGCAGAGCGGTTCAGTGGTGTCTGTGGTTCTGGATCATTTGATTGCTGTTAACGGACCGCGCCCTTGCTCCTACTTGGTTATTTGCATGCTAAAAACAGTTTACTCGTAATACACTGCGTATACGCAATAAAAAGCGGGACAACCGCATGCGCTGGCCATTAAATGCAACCATAAATTTGGAGTTTGGGCTGAAGCCGAAACTTGACTGTCCTCTGGCATGCCCGAAATTTAATTAGTTGGCATTTAACATTAAACATTTTGACTGCTCTCGTATTTCCGTCAGTTGCTGGCTTTTGTTTTTTCATTTATTTTTCAGTTAATTAAACGCACGCAAACATTTCGCCATTCTAAATTATACGCAATTAAGTTCCGAATTACTTTCGAGTCAGTTTTCTGCGTTGTTTTCGGCAGCGGCGCGGCTATAATTTAACTGGAAATTTTATTGTAAGCCCTTGCCTTGCCAAATGTCACTTTTGATGGGCAACCATTCGAGCGTAATTAGCCTCGCCCCCACTTTTCGTTTCCTTTGATAAAGTTGACTTTAACTTTTATGCCCGAAAGTTATTTGTGGAAGCCTTTAAGTTGTTCTTTAACTTCGTTTTGTCTGGCACTGAAAATTGCACTGTCTGTCTGTTTCATTATGCAAAATGCCATACACGGGTCACAGAGAGGAAGAGTCTGAGTGTCTACTTGTTCCTAAGGAGTTCTTGCTTGCAGACATACACCCTACCAGGGAGTAATACAATAATAAGTGGAATTAGAGACTAAGATGGTTGCATTATGCTTTACCCCAAAGATTAACAATAGAGGTGAATATAATTATTCCTGGGTTATCGGTGTTATATGTCTGTAGGCCCTAAAGACATCTAACATTCATCATCATGAGTCCTAAACATTTGCGATGTCGAAATTGGTCATCTTTGTAGAATGTCCCTAACAGAAGCAGACCCACATAAGCAGTATTTTCACATGTGCTCATATGATATGCCTGTCAAATGATTGGTCAAGTGAACAGTTTGATAAGCGATAAGCTATATTCAGATAAATCTCAAATCAGTTATAAACTACGCACTGCATATTTCATTGTTTTATTTATTGACAGACCACATTTTCCATTAGTGTTTTAAAACGTTTCACATTTCAATGTCAAAGTAATCAAATAATAAGAGCATTCAAGCTTCGACTTGGCAATTTTAAACTATATTTTCTTATTCTTTTATCACCTGTAAAGGGAAATGCAGAGACAGCATCTGCATGTCATTTATTGTGCACATGGAGACGAGTTTTTGGGGAATATTTGTGCCTGTGCCACATGACGTATAATATTTATATTATTGCAACGATGGCGCCACATTGCAGCGACATGAAATGTTTGGCGTTGCGTGAAAAAAACAAATTTTATATGCACTCCCACAGCGTTGTACGGATGTGCTATCAGGATTTTGATGACGGCAAAGACAGAGTCATCAAAATATCAGTTATGAAACTTCGCCTCAGATCAAGCGTCGCTTTTGCGAGCTTGCGATTCCCTGCTCTTTCGTCGTCCTTCCCATTGCTTTTTACGGTGCTTGTCCATTATCGTGATGCATACAATGACACCGACCAAAAACAGCAGCACAATGGTGATTATCGATAGACCCAGCGTAACGGATTTGCTGGCCACATCAAACTTTGAAAAGAGATCGCTGATGTCTGTGGAAGACTTTAGGTTGGCCATGCCCAGCGATTTTACATGCATGTAGAGTCCCACCGCATTAGCCAGCAACATGATCAACACCATAGATATGAGCTAAGGCAACGGCAAAGATTTGTCAGCAACTGAGGGAAAGGATTTTACAGAAGCCACTGTGCACCTACCACAATGCGCATATGGCGTCTCGGCCGCGAGTAGTTGGAATGATACATCCAAGTACTCAAAGCATAGAGTATACAAATGTAGGCGGTGCCAATGCTGATGGCCTGCTGAGCCAGTTGTTCATAACTGATGTAGGTAGGCAGAATATTACAGAAAACTGCGGCGTTCAGAACACAGACAATCTGAGGAAACCAATGTAAGGATAATCAGGGACAATGCTTAAAAGCGACAAGTGACATACCGAAATAACCATCAGTATTATGGCAGTAGTTTCTTTGCGGGAAAGCATGCTGTACACATAAAATTTAAATGCTTCTCACTTTTTAAAATATAAATTAAAATGACTACTTAATCCAAATGAACTTAGATCATCAGTTTCCTTTCAAGGAGTGCCGCGAAAGCGGAAGAATGGGTCCTGACTATGTGGAGGAATCGGAATCCACCCCAGGAGGGTCAGGCCACTAAAGAACATAGGATGCGGAGCCCTCATAGCTATTGTTGTCGACGAAGGCTCGATGCAGGCCATACCATCTTCACATAAGCCACGGAAAGATGGAGGTTGGACGAAGAAGCCGACACCACACTGGTGTTCGGAGGCAGTGGGAGAAGTCATAGCTCCTCGCCAGATAGCGCGACCAAAAGCATGTCTTCTCCAGAGCCTGTATAATGGTAAGGAACAATATTAGACATTCAGCCTGGTTCTCAATTCCACTTAAGCAAAAGTTTGGTGACTTAGAGACCAAATCTGATCCAAAAACCGTTTGAAATCATAACATTTTTGTGAAAGTGGAATTGAGAACAAGGCTAATACTATCCTTATAGATTTCCCCCCAGGGATTGTGTCGCTACCATCGTGGTGAAGCAGGAAAAGACCACCGTCATAGCCTCTGCCTGTTTCGCTGGATATTGAGCATAACCCCCACAAGAAGTATCGGCCCTGAAAGAATAATGCAGGAGCAAGATCCTGTGGCTTGTGGTCGGATGTGACGTAAATGCCCACCATGTCGCATGGGGAAGCTTCGATGTGAATGATCGAGGTAAGTGCTTACTAGAATTTTTTCCAGGCTTGACCTGGATATACATATGTAATTTAGGATCCGTCCCACCGTTTCTAACTCTAACAAGAAAGAAAGTCGGTCAAGCCCGACTATAACATACCTCTGTACCTGTGAAGTGCTGCCCATCACCGTTGCGGCCGGTGCTGCCCATAATTGTTTGTTTTCCTTATAACTCGACAACCGTTCATCCGATCTCTACCATTCCTTTAGCGGATCGATTATTAATCCTAATTACTAAATGTGTCCAGAAGGAACGAACCTTCTATTTATAAAACTGTGGGAGATCTGTGCGTCCATACGGACAGACAGACGGACAGACGGACATGGCTTTTGCACAAACTTATTATACTCTATGTACCTTTGGTTCAGAGTATAAAAAGGGAGGAGGTCCTTCACATCACCTTCTCCAGCAGGTCACTGAAACCCTTTATAAATGGTTGGCAGGTCTCCTTAGAGAAATCTATGTCAGACCATAGAATGATCCTATTTAGATTGGAATTAAGTATACTGGAAAGAATGCATACTAGGTACCCAAGGAAATCAATATAGGGAGGCTTCCTCTCCTCGTTAGAAATTAATATGTCAAGGACTCGGACTCCGAAACACCTACTAGTACTATAAACTGCTGTAAATGATGTAAAAAGAGAAGAGCCCTCTTAGCAAGCCGAGAAAAAAATGATGCTCCTTGGAAGGAGAAAGATGACCCGAATTCTTTTTAATGTAGACAAAAAGAACGGGAGTCTGGCTTAAGTACAAAAAGACCCTGACACTAGGAGATTAGGAAAGCCAAAAGAAAGAACTATAGGAAATTCTGGGAGTCCATTGTGGACACAAAAGAATGAGCTAGATTACTTAGAGAGCAACAACTCGTTCAAAAAGGCAAATGATGTCTATTCAATGAGCCACGAGAAGAGGGGTCCTCTCTTGTTAGACACTAACTTCCCGGGAAACATCCCCTTGAAGGAACTTGATGACCATGAGACTTACTATCACCCTCGTAGCTTCGACTGGACAGAAGCTAACACAAATTGTTTGCGAAGGGAGACTTAAGTGGATAATTGGAACATTTCAGAACTTCAGGCCCCCAGAGCACAAAACATTTATTCAGTATTCCTGCAGCAAGAAAAAGACTTCCAATCCTCAGGAATATCATGGCAAGCAGTCTGGCAACTGTGTACATCCCAAATGCATGGCACAGAGCAAGGTAAGCCTGCATTCCCAAGTCAGAGATGACTGATATAAATAACACCAAGTTTTTCAAACCCTTTAGCTTGGCATCGTCTTTATTGAAAACGATAGAAAATAAAATAGTAGCCAACAGTATACAGAATACGTTGCTTAAGGAGGCGCCCCTCCAGCCAACGCTTACAGAGCAGGCCGTTCAACAGACACGTCACTGTATCAGCTCGGGAAGATGCTCCAAATACAATGCAAGACAATGAAGTGGCTTTATGCGTATTCCTAGACATTGCGGGAGCATTCAACAACACATCCCAGAGTGCTGTCAAGAATGCTCTAAACAGAAGAGAAATAAAACCCACAATAGGCAGATGGATAGATTTACTTCTGCGATGCAGGGAAACCTGTGTAGTGGAAGGTGGAAAATCTATTAACCACAACAAGAGGATGCCCTCAGGGAGGAGAACTTTTCCCATTGTTGTGGATTCTACTCGTGGATGAACTCTTCGAAAGACTCGCGTCCCAGGGCATAACTTGCCAGGGATTTGTAAAAGGAAAATTCGAAGAAACCTTATGCGACACAGTCCAGAGGGGAAGTCCGATTGGTGCAATGAGGTTGGGCTCATCCTTAACCCTGCAGAATCCATCATAGTACCGTTCACTAGAAAATACAAACTCAGTAGAATAAGACCAATAAGCCCATCAGACTGCCTCATTACTCCAGAAAAGGAGGTCAAATATCTTGGAGTCGTCTTTAAAAACCGGCTAAGATTTGAGTAAACACTCAGTAAGTGTACTAAGGGACTATACACAAGCAGGAGCAAAGCTGGAAAATCGTGGGGCATGGCACCATACATACTCGGGTGGCTACCCATTATGGTGGTGAGACCGATGCTTACGTATGGAGCTGTCGTGTGAAGAGATAGATCAAATCTTCTCATAGTAAGGACGCTTCTGCAAAAGTTGCAAAGGCTGGCAGAAAAAAGTCCGTTCAAAATCTACCGAAATCAAGACCATTCGTTGACAAAAGTAGAGTAATCCCGCTTTTTCGTGAACTGTGAACGGCGGTGTCATTTCATGAACGCAATTTTAAGACCCGTTGTTCGATACTAAATATCGTTTTGGGCTCAACTTGGAAACATTTCGGGGTCATTTTACAAACTTTCCGTCTTCTTTTAGAAACATTTTTGTAACGTTTTAAGACCACTTGCTCTTTTTTTGGTAGCACATTGGAATCAATTTTGGTACATTTTTGTGAACCTTTTGGTTATACAATGTGACTGATTATAAGACATTTAATATATTCAAAATAGCAAGTTTAAGCCAGCTAGAGGTCATGTTATGTGAAAACACAACACCACAAAGAATGCTGGTCAACTGAACATGAGGCTTAAGAACATCCCGGTTCTATCATTAGAGCAGAAGAATCTGAGAATTAGAGCAGAGTCTCATCTGAGTATACGCCTTTTAAATTTGTATAGGAAGAATAAAAAGGCTACTCGATTCCACATAAAGGGTGATTTTTTAAGATCTAGAGGAAAGCTTTTAAAAAAACACATAAAATTCAGAAAAATGCATGAAATCTTTATTTGAATCGATAGTACGGTCCATATAATTTAATGTTTGAAGATTATTTCATGCAAATGTGGACCGTGACTGCGCCTCAAATGGTCCATCCGCTTAGTCCAATTTTGGCATACTTTTTCCAACATTTCGGCCGGTATCTCACGAATGAATGCTTCAATGTTGTCTTCCAATGCGTCAATTGAAGCGGGCTTGTCTGTATAGACATTAGCTTTAACATAGCCCCACAAAAAATAGTCTAAAGGCGTTAAATCGCACGATCTAGGCGGCCATTTGACCGCTCCCGAACGTGAAATAAAATGTTCACCGAACTCGCCTCTCAATAAGTCCATTGTTGCGCGTGCTGTGTGGCATGTGGCACCTTCTTGTTGAAACCACATGTCATGCAAGTCAAGCTCTTGCATTTTGGGCAAAAAAAAGTTGGATATCATCTCACATTCTCGCATTGGTAGCTCTTGCAATGCTTCTGGCTGATATTCACTCCAAAATCGACAATTCTGCTTAATTGCGTACCCATTGAGCCAAAAATGAGCTTCGTCGCTGAACACAATTTTTCGGTAAAAAAGTGGATCTTCGGCCAACTTTCCTAGAGCCCATTCACCAAAAATTCTACCTTGCGGTAGGTCGTTCGGCTTTAATTCTTGCACCAGCAATATTTTGAAAGGCTTCACACCTAAATCCTTCCGCAAAATTTTCCACGAGGCCCAACTGCTGCGAACGGCGACGAATCGATAATGGATGGTCATCATTAACACTCGCCGATACAGCTGCGATATTTTCTTCAGTTCGCACTCTACGTAAGCGTGTTGGTGGTTTAATGTCCAACAAAGTTAATCTTGGTGCGAAATTTAGTCACAATAGCCCGAATAGCCGCTTCAGTGGGTCGATTAAACTGACCATAAAATAAAAGAAGCGCGCGATGAACTTTCTTAACAGAGCACGCATTTTGATAATAAAATTCAATAATTTGCAAACGTTGTTCGTTTGTAAGACGATTCATGGTTAAATTATAGACCAAACTGAAGATGTTTGACAGTGAAACAAAACACGAAACGTGCGTGAGCTGTTGAAACCAGTGTTGCCAAAGAGATAATAGCTACAAAATTACCCTTTAGAATTTGTGGAACAGACTGGCAGCTGTAAACAATTAACATTCAGGGAGTACTAGGGTTTTTTTACGCTGTACCAACAAGAAGACCTTGAAAACCAAGCTTCCAATCTATATTAACATATTCTGAGACTAACAAGCACTGACTAAAATCAAAATATCTCGTTATAACCTATACACATGTTCAAAAAGTATCGCGAATTTTGTGTTTTTTCAAAAATTATTTTTTTATTCATGAATATCTATTTTGTCCCCTTCAAAGTAATCCCCATGAGATATTATACACTTGTGCCAACGGTTTTTCCAATCTTCGAAGCACTTCAAAAAATCATTTTTTTTATCTTGTTCAGCTCCTCCTTCGATGCCGTCTTTATCTCGTCAAGCGTAGCGTAACGTCGTCCTTTCATGGGCCTCTTCAGTTTAGGGAACAAGAAAAAGTCACAAAGGGCCAGATCTGGGGAATACGGTGGCTGCGGCATCATTAGTGTGTTGTTTTTGGCCAGAAAGTCGCGCACAAGCAACGATGTGTGAGCAGGGGCGTTATCGTGGTGCAAAAGCCAATTTTTGTTCTTCCACAAATCCGGGCGTTTCTGGCGGATTGCTTCGCGCAAATTGCGCATAACTTGCAGGTAATATTCCTTATTGACCGTTCTTCCCTGTGGCAAGAACTCATGATGCACCACGCCCCTGCAATCGAAGAAAACTGTCAGCAAAACTTTCACATTCGACCGAACTTGGCGCGCTTTTTTCGGTCTTGGTTCGTGCGGCAGCTTCCATTGAGATGATTGAGCTTTGGTTTTCACGTCATAACCATAAACCCACGATTCGTCACCAGTTATGACCCTCTGGAGCAAATTTGGGTCGTCGCGGACAGAGTTTAACATCTCATTAGCAATGTTCATGCGATGCTGTTTTTGGTCGCAATTGAGCAATTTTGGTACGAATTTCGCGGCGACCCGTCTCATGCCCAAATCATTGATAAAAATCGAATGGCACGAGCCAATCGATAGGTTTAGGTCCTCAGCAACTTCTCTAACGGTGATTCGACGATTGGCCAATACCATTTTCTCCACTTCATTCATTTTTTCGTCTGTTGTTGAAGTGCTCGGGCGTCCGGCACGCTCTTCGTCGTTCACATCTTCTTGGCCTGCTGAGAACATTTTGTACCACCGATAAACGGTGCTTCGGTCCAAGGTAGCTTCTCCGTATGCCACAGTCAACATTCGGAATGCATCCGCGCACTTAATTTCGGTTATCACACAAAATTGATACAGGTTCTTTGATCCATTTTTTTGAATAGGTAAAAATCGAAGACGATCCAAAACACGTGCAAGCAAAGCAGCTGTCAACAATTAAGTGAACATTCAAAATGGCCGAGCTTGTCGGCATAAGTGAGAGATATGAGTACCAACATAACGCCACAAAAAAAATCGAAATTCGAATATACGTAACCCGCGAAAATTCGAAATTCGCGATACTTTTTGAACACACCTCGTATATAAACGTAAGTTAGCGGAAATTAAAGTCGGTCCTGCCCGACTTCGAAATTAATAGCCTTTCCCTATGCCAAATAACAGAGCATTAACATTAATGTGAATATTTCAACATTATGTGAGCAAACAGCGCAGGAAGCGCCAAACAGAATGAAACGTTTTTTATATCCATTATAACTCTGCCATTTATTATCCGACGTTTATGAAACTTTCAGAGATTGTAGATTTTGGGCACATACACAACACTGCAAAATATGAGCTTGATATCTTTAAAATTGTAGGAGCTATTCAACATTTTTAATTGTGGGGGGCGGGAGGGGGCGTGGCCAAAGTTTGAAATAAACTTGATCTGCGTGGGGACAATAGGAGTCTACATACAAGATTTGGTCGCTCTAGCTCTTCTTCTAGACAGACGGACATGGCTATTTCGACTCGGCTGTTGATACTGACAAGGACATATATACTTTATAGGGTCGAAGATGCTTGCTTTTGCCTGTTACATAATTTTGCACAAACTTAATATACTCTGTGTACAGAGTATAAAAATATAATTTAGATGAATGTAAATATCTTAGATATACTAATTGAGTATGCAGGATTCTGTAAACAGGATAAACCTTTACTTTTAATTTGTATACCCTTGCAGAGGGAATTATAAAATTGTCCGGATGTTTGTAACGCTTAGAAGAAAGCATCTCCGACACATAAAGTATATATATTCTTGATAGTTCTTGATTTAGCCCTGTCAGTCCGTCTGTTTCTATGCTATCTCCTCCGTCAGTTTTAAAGCTATCCTCACCAAACTTTGCACAAAGTCTTTTGGTACAAATACGCTGCACATTTGTCGGAGCCGGCCGGATCGGATGACCATAGCATTTAGCTGTCATAGGAACGATCGGTCGAAAAACTAGTCTTAGTGAGAAAAACTTTTTTGTTTTTAATCGAAACGCCTCCAAAGTACGAATTTCTTAGTTTACTATCCTTTCCAATGATTTCACTAATTTTGGTCGGGATCGGATGACTATAGCAAATTGCTGTCATTGGAACGATCGGTCGAAAAACTTGTTCTAGTGAGAAAAACTTTTTGTTACTTTTACACAATTCTACATACACAGCTGCAGTACGAATTACCCGGCCGGTTCCGACAAATGTGCAGCGTATTTGTTCTAAAAGACTTCGGGAAAAGTTTGGTAAAGGTAGCTTTAAAATAGGGTTGTTTGATATTTCAAAAATCTCTATATCGAATTGTGGAAGATATTTAAAAATTATCATTTCGATATAAATATTTTAGGGTAAGAAATATCGAATATATCGATATTTTAAAATAATAGCAATTTTCTTAGAATAATTGAGTCATTAGGGTAATTTTAATGTCATTTGACACGTTTTTAAAACTACGTTATAACTGAGTTCAAACTCTTGGTACCAAAGCTCCAAAAGACTACAAAATATCAAGGCGGGAAACCACTAAAATTCTAGAGAAGGTTTGATTTGGGGTTTCGAAACCGTTGGAAACCTTAGGGTTTGGTTCGAAGCTTAGATCACGGAATTTTAGACAGTGGAGAAATTAGATAATGGAATCTTATACCCTGGAGAAATTTTGGTAACAAATAAGACATATATTTGAAGAGAAGGAGCGTCCAGCTAAAAAAGCTATCAACAACATTAATCAATACCCGAATGGACCTCATTCATTAAAAGTAGATATAGGTAATTAAAGCCTTCTCTACCATTACCAGGACTTTTAAATAGAAGCTAGCCTAACCTTAAATACTTGGACTTGTTTTGATACAACTTGACTTATGCTTTTATTCTTTTCAAAATTTAAAATTGGTTTAAAATGATAATGCTCCGATTTAGAATAATAAAATTATTTTTTGTCCGGTTAATAAATTGTAATAGTTTTAAAAAATTCTTAAAAAAACTGACCTTATTGATTCTTCGAACCCAACCTTTTTCCAAGCAGAGGGGGTCCGTTTTGGTTTTCTAACAATTTAGAAAGTCCGGCTCTAGATCCGGTTTGATTGACCCAAAAGCCGAAACGGTTCTCACGCCCGTATTGCAGCCTTGCGAAATTTGGATTAAATGCTATGTGTTGCTGTACTAAAACCTAGGTACTAACATCTTTTATTTTATAAACGGATCATATTGTTCGAATACTTCAGTTCATAGCATCCTAACGTATCGCGGTTTATCCACCAAGGACATTTTCGAATTGAATTTTAGTTTTTCTTGTTGGTAATAAAACATGAGTAATGAGAAATATGAGTAACACTCATAAACGGTCAAAGCTGTTCTAAGGCAGTTGTTTGTAAACTTGTCCATTGTAAACTTGTCCATTGGAGGCGGGAATTCAGTATAACAATCGCAGTGAACCCTTCTATCTTTGGTTAATTTTAGTCTTTATCTGTTTTCGACCTTTAACAGATGTTGCATCAGTGTGTTACTATTGAGTGCCATTGCATTGCCATTAAACACGAACTTTGGATGATCAAGAAAAACTGAGTATGAGGTACTGCTACCTGCTGCCTCTTGTTTCAAAATTTATTGGTCCCGTGCAAGCTAACATCCTCATGTCTCTTGCATTTCATATTGTTAGTATAAAAATTTCCATTTTCTTTCACATCGATTGGAGCGCTTCCGCCAGCTGATATAAACAATCCATTCGCGGGCTCCAGCCACCCGGTTAACGTAAACATTTCAATGGGCAGACTCTGCAATTCCTTTGTTCTTTTGCACCTGTCCAAAGGCCAAGCTCGAAAGCTGTTTTGGCTTATGTTGACTAAGCATTTCCTTTGCTCTCCAAGTTGAAGCTTTTAAGCTTTAAAGCTTATGTTGAGAAGCTTAAGCATTAACATAGCTGTTGAGGCAGCATAAGATCACTTAGTTCTTGAGTTCTAATTTGTATCTTCACCGAAGCACATAAAGTAATAAAGGCCTACGAGCCACGAAATAAATTTTTTTAACTTAAAGTAGTAACTTTTATTTAAGTTGCATATCCCTTATAGTGCCTAGCCACACATTTGTGCGGGTAAATTTTGCATCAAAAATTTTCGAAAAATTCGTATTCCAGCTGTATTTTAGCCCGCAAGTTTGTGTGGGCAATTTTTCTAGGTTTCTATGAGATTTTTTCTTGGAAAATTAGTTAAGCCCTGAAATAATATATCAAATGTGACTTAAATATATAGTTTAAGCAAAACTAATCAATGTTTCGTGCTGGTACTGAAAGGAGTTCAAATGAGTTCAAGCCTGTTCACGAATTTATGACGAAAAAACTTTGTTGAGTTCCACTTTCTAATAATTTTTTTGAAAACATTAATGATTTGATTCATTTTAATGGTCGTCGAATTTAGATGTAGCACTCTAAATCAGCATATCATCAATTGTAGCTCAATTTTCTGATTATAAAGATGTGTTTACTTTTAAAATTCTGCTAAGTTCAATAAAAAGCATTCGAAAAGCTGAATAAAAAATATCACCGAAAAATATCACCAAAAAATATTCGATATCCGATACATCGATATATCGATATTATTTCCGACATCTCTACTTTAAAATCAACTCAGCACGTCGTCGTATCTGAGTTCTCAAATGAGTTTTTTGACAGCCAACTCACAGTAAGCTGAGTTTCACCCATCTCCAATGAGATGTCGGCCAGTGAAAATATAGCTTCAGATTATGAAGACTTGATAGATGGCAATTGTATAATAAGCTTCGCCTCTTCGTTTTGAGTTTTAAATGCTAAAGGGGTCGTAGCAACGCACGCAGGATAACTGTCGGTTAAAGTCGGATATGCCGATTACGTCCAAGAATTTCAGGGTTATCTTGAAGAGCAGCAATGCAGTATATATCGTAAGCAACTTAATGCGCGGGACCCAGGAAGCAAAATGTCTAGTATTTTTTAAATTGGGTTCCTGGCCATTGTTAAGACTCCAGGAAAGGTTAAAATCAGGAAAATGGAGATGGATTAAATAATCCCACCTTATGGTAATCGTTACGTCATCACACTGATTAATGAAATTAGCCAAACCGAACCATAATCTTTTGCGGTTTTCGGTTCGGATCTGCATTTTGAAAGAGGCGCAGGTTCGGTTAGCATTTCGAATTAGCGATTTGGTGCGGTTTGGTTCGGTTCAGTTCAAGACCGGTTTGCATCCCTGATTTATGCTCTACTTTGTGAAATCAATATCATGGGACATATAGGTATTATTATTGAACAATCACCGCAACTTGTTGCCACTCCCATTGACAGACACTAATCATTATGAGCAAGACTCCAGCCTGTTGGCAAGGTCATATACGCTTCCCTGATTGCCTGCCTGTTGGATGTGCACCAAATCATTCAAAACAAATTGAAATTTCTATTAGAAGACTGACGGCATTGATGGTAGCTTATCTCACAGGAACAGGCACGCACTTGCAACACATCGACTGCCTCATCCCACTTCGCAGCCACGAGCACATCCATAAGCAACACAGATGGACGGCCGGCAGCCGGCGCTAATTCATCAACAGTAAAGGCAATTTAGATACTCATCTAACCGGATATCGACAGGCAGCAGGCAACCGACGCCATGTAAGCTGATACCCTCATCCTGGTCCTCGTTCTTGTCTGCGGCTGCGAGCATCGCTGAACGTCCTGCAGACAGAGTTTCATAAAATATTGATAGACGTGAAGTTGGCAGCGCATACTCGCTTCCTGTTCGTGTCTGCCGCAGCCATAAATAATTTGCTGTAAATGCAATCGTGGGGTTATATGGGGCGTAACCGGGCACGGGTAGTGTTGAATGGAGTGGGGGGATCCGTTGCCCGATGCTAATGGCAAGGCGCGCACGGTGCGAAAGTGTTTCGTATGAATTATTCGCTGGGAGCCAATTTGGAGCCACGTTTACGAGCACAATTGAAACTGAACCCCGTCACCATTGCCATCGAATGGCGCCATTGCCAGCAGCAGGACCTGACGCTTCACTCGTTGCTGTCGAAATGCTGTAATTTGTTATGTCTGCCCTTGCCTCTGCTACTGACTGTCTTCCTTGCTGCTTTTTAATAGCCGTTCGCCCGCTTGACTCGTCGACTGTTGTTGCTTGGATGGTCTTGTTGTTGTTGTAATGTTACTGCCCGCTGGCCTTATCGGCGCTATACCTCCCTTCCCCAGCATGGTAATGTGTATTTAATGACGCCATATCATGTACATACTTGAACATAATGCTCGCACGCCTGATCCTGGGCCTGGCAACTGCTGTCCTCAAATGCCTGCAACCACCTAATGTCCAGCGACCGCAGCCACCTAAAGGGGATGCCTGACTTGGCTGGTGCCAATAAAGCAGACGAGTGCGCCGGTTGGCACGCATTTCAATTTTGCCCCCTCGCTTAATATGTTTTAAAGAGGCGCAACGATTAAAAGGACCTAACTCTACGTCTGTCAAAAAATCTGTGGCGATGACAAGCTCATAAAAATTGAACGCGTCTTGGGAAGTAGGTGGTAAATGGAGAGCCAAACTGGAAACCGACTATGCACGCAATGCTAAAGGGCATTTACCCGGCATTACATTACAGATGAGCAACGGAATAGAAGTGTTTAAGTGAGGGTCCGGCAATGAGGTATCGCCATTGTCAACCCAGAAATTCTCAAGTTTGAATTCCCTGCATTGAGAATATGGAAGGGACAACTGATATTCGGATTGCTGAGTGTTCTGTGCACGAGTTCTTGATAGTCGAATGCGCTAAAATCCCTTAAGTGTTGAAGTTTTTTGGAAACAAGACTTTAGTGAACCAACAGAATGAAAATATCCTATAAAAAAAATGTAAGAAAGTCGGTCAAGCCCGACCATAATAAACTCTTTACCAACGAAAGTGAATGCTCAATATGTAGTTTGCTACCGCTGCAGCGAAGTTTGTTTTGTTCACAACTTGACTATCTTGATTGTTGATATTTTGATACCTACATATTTCTAGAAGTTACGAACCATCTTTGTATCTTTGAAACTGTGGGAGATTTTACGTGTTTTTCAAAATTGCGGGGGCTGGACTAAAATTGAAAATAAACTTGATCTGCCTGCATGTCCCATACATGTCGAACCTCTATCTACTACCATCTCTGAGATCGGTTACTTTATACGGACGGACAGACAGACGGACATGTCTCTATCGACTAAGTCATACCAGGTACACTGAGAAAAAATAGTTCCTAAAATTTTAGGAATCTGGTTTTTATGACCTAAAATTTTCTTTTTAGGCAATAATTGCCTTAAAAATGTTAAATATAGCCTAAATCTTTCCATTTTAGGTAAAAAAGATTAAGGAATTTGAGTGTTTCAAAAAAATAGTCCACTGGGCTAAAAATATTTTTGCCTATATATTTTGAATATTTTGACGTTATGTTCGTAAAAAATTAATAAATGGAATGTAAAAAATATAAACAATGCTAAAAGCACCTTAAAAAAATTAATAAAATTTAAAAAAAAAAAAATTTAAAAAAAAACAGATGCTCCTACGGGGATTTGAACCCACGACTTAAACGTTCAAGAGGCTAAATATATTTTAGCCCATAAATTTTGTATATTTTGACGTTATGGACGTAAAAAATCGATTAATGCATTTTAAAATATATAGACAATACTGAAAACACCTTATAAAAATTAATAAATTAAAAAAAACAAGTAAGGGAGCTGCAGTTGAGTGCCCCGACTACAAAATACCCTGTTCCCTTGATTTCGTGTGTTTTCCTTTACATACACACACACTCACACATACACACACTCCAACATGTGCTACCCAAACAACTCCAGAACTGCATGGTCAACCCACAGCAGTAAAGCCAGATAAGAGGCAGAGAAACCAAGGTGCCACAACACAGCCGTGCAAAGAGGGAAGATTTGTACCACATGTACAAGTACAGCAGCCAGCTCAGCAGGGAGGTAAACAGGCGGCAACTGAAGATCCGGCCTCAAACTGGCAGAAGGTTAAACCAAGGATGAGACAGCCACCAAAGAAGGGCAGTAGACCAGATGCATTCCTGGTTAAATGTAAGGACCCAGCCTCATATGCTGAAATCCTTAAAGCAGTGAAATCCAACCAAGTTCTCCAAGCCTACAGGGAAAATGTCTGCGGCATAAGACGTACGGCTGATGGAGAACTACTCATGCAAATGAGCAAAGCAGGCGATGAAGCAACCACAATATTACGTAAGGCAGTGGAAGAAGCTATGGGAGATAAGGCAACAGTGAGGGCAATCTCTGATAAAGTATCCATTGAGGTGAGAGACATTTCAGAATGGTCTACCACCGAAGAAGTGCTGCAGGCGGTCTTTGCCCATATTGACGGAGATATACCGGTAGAAGCAGTCCCCAAGTTACGCAAAGCCTACAGGGGTACCCAGACGGCCATTTTACTTCTTTCCAAAGAGGTAGCGGATAAACTTCTTTCATAGGAGAAAATCCGCATAGGATGGGCAGTATGCCGCGTGCGCCAGAAAACCGCCCCAAGTAGATGTTTTAAGTGCCTAGATTTTGGACACACAGCTGCCAGGTGCAGAAGTGCTCACGATGTTTCGAAACAGTGCTTCAATTGTGGAGGCACAAACCACGCCTCAAAAGGCTGCAGCAACAAGCCTGCGTGCATACTCTGCGTGAGAAACGGGTCAAAGAATAGCGAGCACAACACCCTCAACTGGGCTTGCCCGCTATATCAGAAGGCATTAAGGAGCGAACGTTCAAATTAAGTTTTTCCAGCTTAATTTGAACCACTGTAGAGCGGCCCAGGACCTCGTCACTCAAACAGTCCGAGTCCAAGGAATAGATGTTGCACTGATATGCGAGCCATACCAAGCCATGCCTGACAGTGTGTGGATCCAAAACCAAACGTATGGAGCAGCAATCTGGAGCTGTGGAAGCACACCACTACAGTTGAGCGAACGGAAAACAGCATTAGGATATGTTAGAGCCAGGTGTGGAGACATATACAGGTATAGCTGCTACATAGCTCCCAGCATACAGCTCGCCGAATTCGAGCGAATAATTGATGAGATCGCGACTGATTCGCGCAACCATGCGCCGACGATAATAGCCGGCGACTTCAATGCATGGGCGTTAGATTGGGGAAGTAGCAGAACAAACGCCCGAGGAACCATGCTACTGTATGCTTTTGCGTCCCTCAATGTGGTGCTACTGAATACTGGAAGGAAAAAAACCTACTCAAAGGCAGGACGTGGATCAATAATCGACCTCACATTCGCTAGCCCTTGCCTAGCGAGAAATATGACATGGGAAGTCTCAGACGGGTACACCCACAGCGACCACCAAGCTATCTTGAGCAATATCGGAGCATTGAGGCGACAACACATCCAGCAGCCAGCACACAACGGATGGTGCCACAAGTCGATTGATGCAGCATCACTGCTGGTAGTGATGGAAGGCTCCCAAATCAATGGAACCGCAGAACAGCGCGCAAACTGCTTGGCCCAGGCAATGGAGAGAGCTTGCGACGCAGCAATGCCACGTAAAAAAAGAGGCGGAAATAAGCACAAGCCCGTGCATTGGTGGAACAAAGGAATCGAACACTCTCTCATGGTGTGTCACAGTACGAGAAGGCAGTACCAACGGGCAATGAAACGTTTCTTGAGAAGACCACATGACCTGCAGCTCCAGCACCAGGCAGAAACGATGTGTACCACGTTTCAAACCCAACGAGCTGCCTTGAAAAATGCTATTAAACGCAGCAAAGCAAACTGTTGGAAACAGCTCTGCGACGAAGCTGAAGACCAGCCCTTCGGTCAGGCATACAAGATGGTGATGGGCAAGCTTGCGAGACGGCCCACACCCACGTGCCCAACGCAACTCGGAACCATCGTGGAGACCTTGTTTCCACACCAGCCCGAAATTCAAGCGTCAACATGCACTTACATGGATGAAGAATCTGAACCTACTACAGATGCCACAGAGGTACTTAAGGCATTAGCCAGAGTACAAAAGGATAAGGCACCGGGGCCAGATGGGATCCCAACCAGAGCAGTAAAAATTATCGTAGAAGCTCATCTCGAAGTATTTACCGACCTCTACAACCGCTGTATCCACGAACGAATCTTCCCTTCTAGATGGAAACTCCAAAGATTGGTGCTACTCCCAAAAGGTGACAAGAATGCGGAGGATCCCTCTGCATATAGACCGCTATGTATGCTGGACACGATAGGCAAATTATTCGAGAGAATTATTTGCAATCGAATGGAGAAGGAACTGCTGAATAGACAAGGTCTCTCAGACTACCAGTTCGGTTTCAGAAAGGGGCGAAGCACAATTGATGCAATTTCGACGGTGGTAAAGATAGCCCGCGAGGCCACTGCTGGGAAAAGATGGCAAGGAGGCCCAAAAAAGGACTGCCTAGTCACAACATTGGACGTCAGGAATGCCTTTAATTCTGCAAATTGGACCAAGATCCTTCAAGCACTTACAAGGCTTGGTATACCCAAATACCTTGTGCAGCTGGTGGCCAGTTATTTTGGAAACCGTACACTGCTGTACGATACGTCGGAAGGTCGGAAGACACACCGGGTCACAGGTGGCGTTCCACAAGTCTCTGTTATAGGGCCGATGTTGTGGAACATAATGAATGATGGAATCCTCAGGCTTCACACGCCGGCAGGAGTGCAAGTCTTAGGGTTCGCAGACGACATTGCCATCAGAGCAGTGGCTAAAAACCTAGTAGAGGTGGAGGAGAAAACCAATGAGACTGTGGTACTAGTCACCGAATGGCTCGACGCGAATGGACTATGCCTGGCTCCCCACAAGACAGAGACTTTCCTCATAAGCAGTAGGAAGCGTGTAGAGACTGCTAGAGTGAGAGTCGGAGACCAACTTATTCAATCGAAGGAGGCTATCAAGTACCTGGGTGTAATGTTGGATCACAGGCTCACCTTTAAAAGTCACCTGCAGTATGTAGAGGAGAAAGCCGTAAAAGCCATTAATGCATTAAGTGGCATAATGGCGAACATTGGCGGACCTGGGCAGCGTAGCAGATGGATGATCTGCCATGTGGTCAAGTCAATTATTCTCTACGCATCGCCAATATGGGCCCCTGCATTAGCAGTCCCATCATACAGCCGTGGTTGCAAAAGCGCTTACAGAAGATGTGCGCTAAGGGTGATAAGTGGCTTCCGAACAGTATCGGATGACGCCGCGCTAGTCCTCGCGGGAATGGTCCCGCTCGACCTCCTTGCGATGGAAAGTGGAAGCCCTCCTACAGACTAATTTCGGCGGAAGGGAACGAACGAACAAAAACAAAACAGAAGGGTGTTAACACCACAACCCCCCCCCCCACAACAAAAAAAAAAAAAACAACCGCCGCGGGGGGGGGGGAGAACCAACAACGACAAAACCAAATAAATTACCCCCCACACAAGGATTTTTTTTTTTTATTAAACTTTTTTTTTTTGATAAACAAACCTTTTCAACCCATTCTTTTCCCCCCCCTTTTGTTGTGCACACCAACCAACCCCCCCCCAAAATATAAAAATAAAAAAATATTTTATATATTTTATTTTTTAAATTATAAATTAAAAATTTTTTTTTTTTTTTTTTTTTTTTTTTGAAGGGGGGGGGGGGGGGGAAAAAAAAAAAAATAAACAACCCTTTTATCTTTTTTTTTCCCTTTTTTGGTCCATCTCTTAAAAAAAAAAAAAATTTATTTTGCAGTTTTTCTTTGAGCGTATTGAATGCTTCTTGCTGTTCCGGACCAAATTGGAAAGTTTTATTCTTTTTCGTGAGATCGTATAGAGGTTTCGCTATTATCGAGAAGTTTTGGATAAATCTTCGAAAGTACGAGCACATCCCGATAAAACTTTGAACATCGTGTACTTTATTCGGTTCTGGGAAATTACTGATGGCTTTGATTCCGTCTTCATCTGCTCTTATACCGTCCTTTGAAATCCTGTACCCAAGGTATTTTACCTCGTTTATAAGAAAACTGCACTTATCTTGTCGTAGTTCGAGCTTGTTCTCTACCAATCGTCTAAAGACTTCTTCCAGAATAATAAAGTGTTCTTCAATACCTTCCGTTGCAACCATAATGTCGTCAAGATAAACAATTACTTTTCCCTCTCTGATCATATCTCCAAATATTTGGTTTACAAACCGTTGAAACACAAATGGTGCATTTGTTAACCCAAAGGGCATCCTGAGGTATTCGAATTGGCCTAACGGTGTCGTAAATGCTGTATACTTTACAGATTCTTCGTGCATATAGACATGATAGTATGCATTTTTAAGATCCAATTTCGAGAAAAAACATTTGTTGGCTAACCGATCAAGAAGATCATCAATCAATGGTATCGGAAACTTTACTTTTGTCGTTCTCTTATTTATTTCTCTATAATCTGTACACATCCTCAAGTCTCCTAACTTTTTGTTTACCAACACAACCTGAGATGCGTATTCCGACTCACTTGGTCTGATAAAACCCTTTGCTAAATTTTCATCTAAAATCTTTTGTACCTTTTCCTTTTCAGCATAAGACAGTCTTCGTGGAGCGTAACTAAATGGTTTCTTATCTTCTATCTCTAAACGCATTTCGCACCGTATTGCCGGTTCTTCTGGTCGAACAGGTTTAACATAGTGTTCCTCGAACATTTGATCAAATTCTCTCTTTTGTTTAAAACTCAGCTGACTTCCCACTTCATATTCACATCTTTCCTCATCATATTCAATTGCCAAAATTTGCATTTCGAAGTCATCTGTCTCTTTAACATTACTCTCGCTTTTTGCATTACATTTTCTTTCTTCTAAAATCTGTACCTTTTCATAATCTTTTTTAATCTTTGTTTTCTCTTTTTGTGGACTCTTTACATTTTCACATACTTCTTTCCCTCTTGTATTGTTTATATTTTCTGCATCATTGTTTTCAATTACCATCAACTTAGCTTTACTTTGGTTTAGGAAATCTCTTCCTAATATTATCGGATACCCCATGGATTCATTATCAACCACCATCAACCTTGTTCTAATATTTTTATTTGAAAACATAATACAGCAAAGTATTTCTCCATAAATTTTTAACTTGCTTTTGTTAATTCCAAAATAAGATTTCTCTTCCGCTTTCAATAGCTTTAACTTCGATGGAACATAAGATTGTTTGATTAAGCTGATAGGGCTGCCAGAATCCATTAGGCATTCTATATAAATAGGGGTTAGCTTATTACAATTTGTCAAAAATGTTATTTCCAAGTAGCTTACATATTCATTTTTCTCATCCTTGTTCGTTGTCTTCTTATACAGGTGGCACTCTTTAGCCACATGTCCCAATTTTCCACATGCAAAGCATGCACCATTTTCGCGTTTTCCCTTGCGGCACTCGGTAGCTATGTGCCCAACACTGTTACAGTTGTAACACTTCACGTTCCTTTTTGGGGTAGTTGTCGCCGTCTGCTTGCTGTCCAGTCGTCGATTGGAAGATTCAGATTGACCCGATTGACGTTGTAAGGGTACACATAACTCCACCTTGCTGAATGCTTGCAACAACTCAGCTCTGGACGAAAAATTTTGTAGCTTTGCTATGTTGCGCAGATTTGTATCCGGAATCCCCTCAATGACATATTCGAGAAACTCGTCTTCTGCCAGGTTCAAGTTGCTTGATAGCATCAGTTTTTCAGAAAAATATTTACCAAAACTTTCGTTGTTCTGCCACAGACGTTTCTCCAAACTTTGACGCATCATCAGTTTTGACATCTTATTCCCGAACATA
Organism: Lordiphosa collinella; assembly: GCA_018904265.1. Classification (NCBI taxonomy): domain Eukaryota; kingdom Metazoa; phylum Arthropoda; class Insecta; order Diptera; family Drosophilidae; genus Lordiphosa; species Lordiphosa collinella. Next base: position 106,641 of record JAEIFV010000255.1, read on the forward strand.
TTGCCCATGTCATTTAGCAGCTCATCTACTGCTCCAATCATCAATGAAGCATTGGAAAACATCCACTCCTGTGCCTTTCCCTTGATCTTGCTGCATATCAACGCACGTAACATGTTGTCCTCTACTTTGAAGCACTCCCGTACATTTTTAAGTTGAGCCAGCCAAATGTAAAACTGACCATCGCCATCAAATGGAGGCACTAAATCCTTCAATGTTTCGAACGAAACACTCTCGCTGGTGATGTCTTTCTTGTCGGCTTGCATTTTTAACTCAGCAATTTGTTTTTCCAATCGTCGAATTTTTTGTTCTTTTTCAAAAATTTGAAACTCATGTAGAACAGTGTCAATGCCATCGCTACGTTCCTCTTCTGTCAATACGTTGTCGTCTTTACATTTAGCTGCCATCTCACTCTTTACATTGTTGTTGCTTTGCTTTTTACCGTTGCTAGTTAGCTGTACATTGTCGTTGCCTTCTGCTTGCTCTCCTTTGTCGTCGTCTCTCTCGTCGCTCACATTTGTTGTTGTCTGATCGTTTTCGTTGCAATTTTCGCCTTTACGTTTAGCTGCCATCTCTCTCTTTACATTGTCGTTGCTTTGCTTTTTACCGTTGCTGGTTAGCTGTACATTGCCGTTGCCTTCTGCTTGCTCTCCTTTGTCGTCGTCTCTCTCGTCGCTCGCATTTGTTGTTGTCTGATCGTTTTCGTTGCAACTGCGCGTTGGCGCCGCCTCGCCGCCGCCAGAAATTTTTCCGCCGTTTGCTGCCTTGGAGTTGTTGTTGCTCTCTTCCAATTTCATCATTTCGTCTTGATTTTGGGGGTTGATTTTACCCGTGACGTCATCTTTATTCTCCATTTCTTTTCGTAGCTCCTCTATGCACTTTTCCAGCTGCTTTGTCTCCATAATCTGCAGTCTTTTTATTAGACAATTTTTTGTGCCACTAGTTTTTATATTATTTTTGTTGCACAAAGACTTCAAGTCTTTTAACTTTAATTTTCTAATGTCTACTGCAGACATGTAATGTTTAAAATGTTTGTCGAATGGCTTTAATAATTTTTCTTTAATTTAGAGGCGCGAAACAGGACCACTTCTGAACTGTGAACTGGCTTCTCCCTCACGCGAGCCAAGACTGAAGCGTCACTTTATTTGTCTTTTGCGCGGCAGCGCTCATACAACCAGTGTTGACAAACATATTCTTAAGCTAATATTTACAATGTTGGACAACGTCAGTCTTATTCTAATTAAACGATAGTATTAATATTGCACATACTTATGACTACTCCCCTTAGTACTACTACATGTTTGTCCCTTATGGGCGTCTAAACCGCTGAACCGATCTTCACGAATTATTCACAGTATGCTCATGTCGATCAGGAAAGAGTCATAGGCTAAGTCTCAAGTCTGTGAAGTGGTCCAAAAACCGCGAAATTTGCAAAATTATACCGTTCATCTGATTGCAATGATAATTTGGGAATGGTTAAACGCTTCCCCGGGAAGGTTTCTAAGTTGAAAAAATCTGCGGAAAACGGTCCAAAAACCGCGAAAATTGCAAAATTTACGTTTTCGCTAAAACTTTGGGAAATTGATCGACGCTTGCCCGGGAAGGTTTCCAAGTAGAAGAAACCACGAAATTTGCAAAATGTTCGTTTGTTATAAAACTTTGGAGAATTTTCGGACCCTTGTGCTTGAAGGATTCTGAGTTGAAGAAATATGAGGGAAATAGACCAAAAAAAAACCACGATAATTCAAAAACTATACCGTTCATCCGATTGGTTGTTATGCTTGGCCGGAAGGTTTGACGTTCATCCGATGCAAACTTTGGAGAATGAATTGAAAGCTTGCTCGGGAGGGTTTCTAAGTTGAAGAAATTTGGAAAATTGTCAAACGAAATTAAAATTTGGGTTTCAGTAAATCTTTGGATACTGGTTCGACGATTGCAAATGTTCGATTTTAATAAAGCTTTGAGGAATGGTTGTACGCTTGGGTCTCTTAATTGAAGAAATTCCGAAATTTCAAAGTTCATCCGATTGCCATAAAACTTTGGGCAACGCTTGCCCGCGAAGGTTTCTAAGGTCCAAAAATCGCGAAATTTGCAAAATATTCCTTTGAGTATTTATGAAAGCGCTTAGTGCTTATATTACAATGCCGTCGTTGGTAAATGGAAGCTGTAGATTACACGGTCCAAAATATTGCGAAATTGGCAAATTTTCGATTTGAGCCTGGATTATTGTGATAGACGGCAATTGTAGACGGGTAAATAGAAAGTATTAACCAAACGGTTAAAAAAGACACGAAATTTGCAAAATATTCATGATTTTAGATTATCATGAAGACGTTTATATAGAGAAAAAGATCGAACGGTCCAAAATGTTTATACCGACATGCAGCCTGCACTAGATTGAATATAATCGCTCTCTCAAGAATCACAAGAACCCGGGCGACGCCGGGTATTCAGCTAGTTAATTATACATTCGCAAGTATTGCAACTTGTATTCAGACTTTTTTTCCTGAGTGTCTGCATAGGTATGCCAATGGCTGATCTGAACAGCTCTTGTTCGGTTCATTTTGCGCAACAATTGCACCTAATTGCAAACAACTTTGCTATGCTGCATTTCTGCACAATCTTTCGCCTTTACCAGTCTGCTGAGTCCTTTCCCTTGTTCAATACAATTTTTATTCAGTTTGACTGCGCAATGAGAAAGCAAAACGGAGATGATGAACAAAATTTGCATAAAGCTTTTAACTTGACAATGCGACATTTGCTTTTTATGTGACTCACGCTCCTCCTTCCTACCTTGTGACTCCCTTGGCGGCTTAATGTAACAGAGAGTGCAGCCAGCCTCCACCCCACCCAACTTCCGCACAATTATACAACAATTTTTAACACAACAATCATTTCCAATGACCATCAGTGGCAGCGTAAAATGGCTGTATCTGGCCGCATGGTCGATAGCCTTGGGGCTGCCACTCCGGTTTTGACATCGACTTCGACGCTTAAGAAGATTGAAACAATCTCCGGTGTGGGTAAAAGCTTCCAACAAAGCTCACGGACGCTAAGAATGAGTTTTCATTTCTCTGTTCCGCGCTCGCGCTGCTGTTATTATTCTCTGGCGTCCGCCTGCAACTGTCAGTTGGGCAATTTATAATGAAGTTTCTTTATTGACAACGGCGGACGCGAACTGGCGCTCCCCCACACTTGCGCTCCCGACCCGGGTCGAAATTTCCGCTGCATTGATTTCGGTTGCCAGGCATGCAACTTGGCATAAATTATGGACCACAATAATGCCACGAATGGGAAGCAATAAATACTGAGCTTGTCAAATCGTCAAGTATCTCGCGAAGCGACTGAAGAGCTGGCCAACTAGGTGGGAGCTGGGGATGAGGCTGGGGCTGGGGCTGGGGCTGGCCGACAAATAACAATCAAAATCACTTTTCGACCTCAAGTCGATTTATATGAGAAATCACAACTGCGAGGCCCTAATCGCCGGGGCCAGCCGCATCATGAGATCGTCAATCGTTTTGATTTATTGCTATTTTATTTGCGCATATCCTTATTTGCGTTGTGTCGACTTATGCCCCGGCGAGGCAGCTGACAGCTCGGCCTGGGGCTATTTTATTGTTCGATAAGTTATCAGGCGGCGTGCAAACACTGAGCGTAGGCTGGAGCCGGGCCAAGACGGCAAATATCATAATTTTCTCAGGACACGCTGTGTTTGTGTTTTGCTGGCTGCCATCCCGACCTGTCACAATGCCGGGCCGAGCATAAATCTAAATTAAATGCCCTTTTTGAGCGGCAAACAGAAGAAGCGAAAAAATATTCAGCTCGTTGTCACTTCGGAGTCGGACCTGGGACTCTCCGGGCTGCTCAGTGGCCTGCGCAAATAAATATTAATCATTCCGTAATAATTTTCTGCTGTCAGCTAAATTTAAGCAAAGTATTCATAATCCACAAGTGAAAACCACTTTTGACAAATCGTTGTGCGGGCCGAGCGTATTAATATTTATATTTATTCTCCTGCTGGCAGTCAAAATGCTTTTAAACTTGGCCAGCCTAATGCGCAGCTCGTGCGGCACTCGCCGATTGAGTTTCTCTAATGTTGTTTTCACTTTTGCTCGCACTCAGCTGTAAATCAGATTTATCGGCTGGCAGATCCTTTGATGTTGGACCGGGGGCGGACGAAACGAGATTGCAATAATCAAAATGTAATAAAGAGAGCGAAGATGCCTTCACACGTCTTCTCACATGTAGTAGGCCGACCCGCTTTCAACTCCTTGGGTCAAACGAAAATGTTGTTTATGCATGGGTCCTGTGCGTGTGCGTGAACCTCCTTTGTGGCGCCTGGCGTTTGAAATGCGGTGCACGTAGCGCATTGTTTGAATTTCATGGCGACTTTATGAGTTTTGTAATCAGGTTTGTGAGCAAACAGACCCAAACATCCCTGTCCACACACATGCTGGTCCTGTGCCAACCTGCACATAAATATTGTTGCTCGTCGTCGCCCCAGAGATGTTGTGGGCATGATGACAAGGCGGCCGCTTGTTCCTGCTAATGAAACCTGCATGGCATTGAAAATTTCGGAATCCAAGTTCGGGATTCCCGCCGTTATAGAGCCATTTTGGGCACCACAAAATCCACTTAAAATGTCTGGCCGCCAAAATATTTTATTGCATACTTTTATGCGCAGACATTACCTGCACCGCTCCTCACGGTAAAAATGCTCAACAATGTGATTTATATGTGCTGGAAGCACTTAAAACTAGACACACATAATAGAAACCACGCCCACACGCCTCCCCATTGTTGTTTGCTGCCATTTTTGTAGCACTTGCCAGACTTAGTCACACAATGGACGCCGGCAAACAAAAGCCGCCTTGCAGTTGATGGCCAGAAATTAACTAAGCAACAGCACCGACTACAAAGTTGCCAGGCCGAAAACAATACGACGCTTGGAACCACCCCCCAAAAAGCAAACAACTACAGCTTTATTATGGCCTCTTTGCATGTCAGCCCCTATGTCGTCTGGCTATCGGCTGTCCACTCAAAAGCATTAAATAAATATTTGCTATGCTCGGCAGGAATTTTTCAACCCAGAGGCCGGGGCCGACCTACCACGTCCGCAGTAAAAATATTCTAAATATCATATCATCAGCATTTTTCGATTGAATCGCCCAGTACATTGGGCCCGTGTGTGGTTTTTGGGGGGTGGAAGATGTTCAGTGGACAGTCCAGTGTTTACCATTTATTTTTTGATTTGGGTATTTAAGGTGAGGATGGATGTGTGAGGGGCGTGCGTGCGTGTGCATGTTAAGAGGTGTGACTGTCTATACACAGGAGTGTTGACTACTTAAGTGACATTTGGCTGCTGTCAAACGATTGCGGAACGAGTGATCAATAAGCAGTTTTTGGGAAGCCTTCTAGTGGTTGGAGTCAATGTATTTTTCGGGTTTTTTGGGTTCTTCGAACCAGGCCATGAACCGAACCATATAATAAAATGACTCCCCGAACCAGATCTTGAACCAGACCACATCTGTTCGGAAAAGGGTTCGGCTCAAAAAGTGACTTAAGTCTCGTTTAGAGATGGGCGCGGACACGAAAATTCGATCCCGTTCTATCACGATCCCGACTCAATGAATCGCGTTCCGATTCCAGCCCAAAATTTTCAAATTCAACCCGTCCCGACTCGATCCCAACGCAAGACTATCTCGTCGTGCTCCGCACCCAAATTTTAAATTAAGTGCAGCCCGATCCCTACCATAAATGTTTCCTACCCGCCCTGAATTTATAGAAATAAATACAGCGCCGAAATAAGATGGTGATTTTCTTATAGCTCTGTCATTTATTATCCGATCTTTATGAATATTAACGACATAACTCCGACGTCATATCTCCGCCGTGATACAAACGGCAAATCTCCGCGCGGAGTTATGTCGTTTCAAAACGACATAATTCAGCGCTGAGATATATCGTTTTTACATTACTCCGCCGTGCTTAAAACGACATATCTCCGCCGCTTCACAGACGTCATATCTCCGCGCGGACATGTGCATGCACATGTGCATGCACGCATGGTAGAATTAACAAGGTGAGGTAGATGCCTGTGTAATAGAAAGAGACGGCCGAACATTTTATTGCCTCTTTTTGTATATTGTGTATCGTTTATAGCATTCATAACGCACTGGCTCTCTGGCCCTACAAACAGAAGAGCTTCACCTTGTTAATTCCACCATGCGTGTACATGTACGTGTATGCACTAGAGAAGCGCATTTAAAACTTGAAAGGCGCCAAAGATAACGAATAAAAGCCTATTAGAAAGAGCGAAAACACTGACACATATGGTTATTTACAGATGTTCTAACCGCTTTTCACACCAACAGCCATAAACAATATCCTCTATACAAGTTAAGAAGTAGCCGAATTTGAATATGCCAATTATAAAACAGCCAATGTATGTTTATCGTTCACATGTTGCTGTTAATACCCTCTAGTACGGCTGGGGTCAGTCACAGTTTTTGCGTCAAACCAGAGTTACTCTTTGTACGGTGATGCGTCGTGACGACAACGATTGAGGCTAATGTCGCTTCTCTGCATGACCTTTCGTCTATCGAGCGTCGCTGATGTTGGTTTCTGCATGGCATTGCGTCGACCTAGCGTGCCTGGAGAGCCATTAACGTATTGAGCAAACATCGCCTTGCAAAATACGTCAGTTGAACACATTGTAAGGGGTATAAGGGTGGGTCAACGGCAGTCCCAAAATCGTCGACGGAACCCTGATTCAGCGTTGGTCGGCAGTACTAGAGGGTAGCTGCAGCTTTAGCCTACACTGTTGTGCATGTGTAATAGTATTGGTGGGTTGTGTGCAAATGTCATGTGTGTGTTTTTGTTAAGTCTCACTGACGAACATTAAAAAACTTGAAATAGTTATTTCTATAAAAATATGAAAGATTTGCATAAACAAATGTAGTTATATTTACAGTGGCCGGGTGGCTCAGTGGCTAGAGTGCGCGACCGCTGTGCATGAGGTCGAGGGTTCGATCCCGCCACGGAACATCTAATGAAAATTTTTTTTCTTTGAATAAACTTTACACCCGGCCACACCTCTTTGCTGTTGGCGCCAGCTTTGCAGTAGTTAGCCATGAAAAGCTTCTCAAGCTGCCGTTTGGACTCGGCGTTAAACTGAAGGTTCTTTTCTCTTGTGCTAAAATTAGAAGCGCACAAGCCAAAAGATTGAGAGAGGCTCGGCTTTGGCCCTTTGGGGCTGTGTCATTTTGACAAGCTAATTTTAATTTTACTAAATGTAGTTATTTTGCACGTTTTTTTATTTTACCTGGTCTTGACGTACTTCGACCCAAATTTCTAGTGAACTACTAAACCGACTTTCATAATTTTTCCGATGAACGCTAAAGCCCAAGCACATCAAATCCATGTTTCAAATCTATTAAAAATAATGGTTATTCTCTCGAAAAAAGTTGTAGAATCTTTAAGTGCGATTATATCGAAACACCTTTTTCCAAAATGGTTGCCAAAATAAAACGAGAAACAGTTGACCGATTTTATATTTTTATACCCTTGCAGAGGGTATTATAAAATTGTCCGGATGCTTGTAACGCATTGAAGAAAGCATATCCGACCACATAAAGTACATATATTCTTGATCAGCATGACGAGCTGAGTTCATTTAGCCTTTTCCGTCTGTCCGTCCGTCCGTCTGTCTGTTTCTATGCTATCTCCTCCGTCAGTTTTAAAGCTATCCTCACCAAACTTTGCACGAAGTCTTGTGGTACAAATACGCTGCACATTTGTCGAAAACGGCTGGATCGGATGACTATAGCACATAGCTGCCATAGGAACGATCGGTGGAAAAACTAGTTCTAGTGAGAAAAACTTTTTTGTTTTAAATGAAAACGCCCTTTTCATTGGCTTACACTTATTTTATATATTGTTACACAACTCTACAAAGTTTGGTCGAAATCGGTTTACTATAGCATATAGCTACCATTGGAACGATCGGTGGAAAAACTAGTTCTAGTGAGAAAAACTTTTTTGTTTTTTATAAAAACGTCCTTTTTATTGGCGTATTCTTATTTTATATACTTTAACACATTTCTACAAAGTTTTATCAAGATCGGTTGACTATTGCATATAGCTGCAGTATGAATGATCTGTCGAAAAAGAAGTTCTAGTGAGAAAAACTGTTTTGTTATAAATGGGATCACCTCCAAATTTCGTAATTAACAGTGTATTATGCTTTTCCATGATTTCACCAAGTTTGGTCGAAATCATACATCTATATAGTATAGATCCCATAGAAAAGTAAGGTCCAAAAAGTAGTCTTAGTCAGAAAAACTTTTTTGTTTTCAAGGAAGCTGCAAGGGTATACAAAACTTCGGCCGAGCCGAAGTTAACTTTCCCCTATTTTTTTGCCCTGTTTCCATTGAAAATGGGAAAAGGGGGATCATGAAGTTGTGCAAAAGTATGTAACCGGTAGAAGGAAACATTTGCGACCCTATAAAGTATATATATTCTTGATCAGCATCAACAGCCGAGTCGATTTAGCCATGTCCGTCTGTCTGTCCGTCCGTCTGTCCGTGTCGATCTCAGAGGCGCCACGGGTCGTGCTCGGCTGTGTCGCAAGGCTCAAGGAAGCACTTGCGCTTGCTCTCTTTGATGGCCGCTTTCAATGTTCTCCTGCAGCTGTGGTAGACTGCTTGCCATGCACCAAAGTCAGGGGATCCGCGCGAGCGTTGGTAGTGCCTCCTTGCGTGGTTGCATGAACGCCCACCAGTATACTGGTACATGGTCCCGCCCATACGATTTCCGTTGAGACATGCTGGAGTCGCATGCTGTTCCTACTTGGGACATTATGTGCTCTGCCATCTGCTCCGCGCCTCCAGTTGCAGCCAGGTTCTCGATCGAAGTTGCAAAGGTTTGCGTGTCAAGTGTCTCTGCTCGGTACATTTTCCATCGGTGCGCCTGAGGCGAATGTCTATTCGCAGGCTCGCCTAGTGTGTAGCGAATGGCTAGGTGATCACTTGCCGTGTATTCGTTACTTATGACCCAGCTTGCAGCTGGGTACAATGAGCTGCTTACGAGCGTTAGATCAACAACCGACCCAATACCCGCTCTGCAAAAGGTGTTCTGGTTGCCGTTATTTAGTAGCCCAATGTTCAGTGCCGAAAACACTTCGAGAAGTGTACGTCCTCTAGTGTTCGTCGTTACACTACCCCAGTCCACTGCCCACGCGTTAAAGTCTCCTGCGATGACCATTGGGTTGCGGCCATGGGCGTCAGCCACAGGAACATCCAGGATAGCGGAGAATTCCGCAATGCTTAGGCTGGGGGCAAGGTAGGCGCTATACACCCATATGCTTCCGACCTTGGCTCGAACGAATCCGTCCTCAGCACGCTGTCGCCCACTTTGTATGGTTCGCTTAGTATCGCAATATCTGTGGGCCGCTCTCGCACTGTTTGCGACAGCAGATCTTGCGCAGCGATACAGTGATTTAAGTTAAGTTGAATCAACCGCATGTTTGGGCTTTCTGGGCGCTCCATTGCGACGAGACAGCGTGCACGTTCGACTGCCCGCTTGGTGGTTCGCATCCTCGATGCCCTTGGTGCTACAGAGGTAGCATCTTGCTGCGTTCTGGCAGGCTGCAATCTTGTGCCCAGTTTCTCTGCATATGAGGCAACAGTTTGTGCGATCCACCGTGTTCCTGCAACCAGCTGCAATATGCCCAATCTCCAGACACCTGTAACATCTTTTAACTCCCTCGCGATGCTTTATGCGACAGCGCGTCCACCCGACTTTGACCTTTCCCAGGTCCAATACGCGTCTAGCATGGCTTGTCGTAAGCTTTTGACGCTGCAAGCTTCAATAGGGATGCCTGCTTGTGCAGCCAGTGCTTCCGCAATTTCCGGTGTTGGAGCACGGATACCCGCGCTATTCCCAAGTACCTGCTCAATCTCTGCCTTCAACAGTTGGGTACACTCTAGGCCTGGCCCGTTCAGTTTGAGCAACAGGTCGCCATTTGCCGTGCGTCGGACCTTCTTTACATTTTCGGCTACGTTTTTTAGCTGATCATCTTGGCGCCTCGTGACCATGTTGAGGACCTCGCTGTATGACAGGCCGCCTCTGCCAGAGACAATTAGTGCGTCTGCTGAAGGTTTTTGGGGTGGAACCTCCGGACGTTTTTTGCTACTAACTTTCCAACTTACCTTCTGCCACTGCTCATTAGGACCTGATTTGGTGCCTGCAGGCCTTATGGTGTTCACAGCCTCAGCTCGCTGGGCATTGGCTACAGCAATCTCAGGTCGTGCGTTCGCCGGTGCTCGATTGGCAGTAGCGAAGGCGCCTTGTCTTTGGACCCTTGGGGAGGCTTGGCTCGAACGCTCAGACTGGTCTTCAACTGAATTGTCTCCACCTAAGGTCGGTGTTGTCTGCGCCGAGGTGTCAGCTTGCTCCGGGGCTATGTGCTCATTTGGAACGTATGCCGTTGGTGAACGATCGGGTTCTAGAGGCTCATTGCATGGGGAGCAGCAACTGGGTTCTGCTAACAGGGACTCCAAGTTCTCGCAGACGCTCAACTGGATCTGCCTCAACTTTGCCAGCGAATCTTTCATCCCGAGGTTGATATGACGCACTACTGGCTTTATTTGGTTCACCGTGTAGAGTATATCATCTAACATGTTGCCCAATACTCGCATCTGTTCGACGATGGTTGGACCAGGTCCTTTACGCTTTTTTGGGGGCTTAGTCTGGTTTTCACCTGTAGGACTTGAAACCTCCCTACCATTTCGCCCCTTTTGCAAACGGGTCGACTTGCGCCATCGTCGCGTTAGGGGTGCCCCATTTCTCTTGGGGCGATCTTGTCGACTGGCATCGAGCAAGCGCCCCTTGCTTCGGTAGCTCTAGGTTTTATTTACCTACTATTTTATATAATTAAATAAAAGTTTCCCTCTGACGTTTGACCGTTGGGAGCTTTACCGCTCCGGGTCGGTCGCCAGATCCCTGTTTGGGTGTGCGCCGCCTCAGCGGAAGGGTTGGCAGTTGGTCATTTCCGCGACCTTTACACCTTTTTCCTCCTTAAGAATACTAATTATAATTTAATAAGTTTGGTTTTGCGCGTGCGTGTGTGCGTATGGTAGAGTGTGTGTGTGCATGTGTGTGTGTATATGTGTATGAAAACCATAGCACGTAAATAACTCTCAACCCATGTTTTCGATCTGCTCTGCTCGCGACCGCAACCGAAAAAATAAAAATTAAAAGGGCTTGGTCTTCCCTCAACCGAATGTGTGCTGCTTTTGCGGTCGCTGTTAAGCGGCTGTTGTTGTGCACTCAGGCTGGTCGGTTTAACATCAACCCCATAACAGGCCCATTTCAGTCAAGCGGTCCCGAAGTGTGACTTATTCCAAGCCCCTCACATCAAAATGTTATTGTGAAAAGGTCTCTGTCTCTGGTGCGATCAGAGAGTATCAGTGTGAGAGACTGAGAGAGCAAATGCATTTACAAAAGTTTTGTTGTTGTGTATGCATACGTATTTATGTATTTATGTAGATCAATTCGCATCAAGATGTAAACACGCACTGAGTGAGCCCACACACAAGCGCTCTCAGGCCCATACACACAAAAAAGACCTTTTCGGCAAGCGGTCGGTCCCAAAAGGTCGGCAAAAGACCAAGCCCGAAAAAGCAAAGAAAAATGTGTTTCTCTCCTCTCACGACCGAAAAAAAAAGAGAGCGCTGTTAAAGGTTGCTTCCATCCCTTTTTTTTAAATCCCCACAATGAAACTGTTTTTTGGGGGGGGAAAAGAGGGGGGGGTTTTTGGGCGACCATAAAAGAAAACACAAGAAGTCAAGGGAACAGGGTATTTTGGAGTCGGGGCACTCGACTGCAGCTCCCTTACCCATTGAAAATGGGAAAAGGGGGATCATGAAGTTGTTCAAAAGTATGTAACAGGTAGAAGGAAGCATTTGCGACCCTATAAAGTATATAGTAGTAGTATTTGTTTATTTAATGGCTTGGCATTGTATAGCCGTCAGCCTAAAAATTTCTTTTCAATAATAATAGAAACATTTAACTTATTTAAATTAATATAAAAAACTTGGCTCTTGGAAATCAAAACATTTTCAAATTTAGTTTACATTACACACACAACATCGAAACTGTTTACAAAATATTTATCACTCTACTTAACAGCATAATATAGCAAGACGATTCACTTTCTTCAGGTTACTCCACCCACCTTCCCCGCTCGTCGCGGAATAGTGGATCTTCCACCCTCCAATTGTGAATTAACATATTTCTAGAATTGACACGTTAATATCTGCTCCCTATATTTTGTTGATTGCGCCAGGAAACGCCCAAGTGTATTCCAGTTCGTTCCATTCAAAATATTGAACAACTCCTCTGTTGTCAGCACCGATTTTCCCCATGCGTTTACTCTGATCTCGCTTAAAATTGGACATATTGCACAAAAATGAAAGATATCTTCACGTACCCTTAAGTTGCATAATGTGCAGTTCTCATTTGCAAAATGTGGTTGGTACCCAAGCTTAAGCGTCTCAGTTCTGGCTTTAAAAATGTTCGTTATTATGGACATGCTATAGCAATCGTTGAAATAATTGTTTTCAGAGAGATTATATTGCAGTGTCTTGTAAATTTCCCGCGTATTGCTTTGCTGAGCTTGCCGCATGTACGACTCTCGCTCATGTTCATTTATTGTCCGCAATAAAATATTCTGTGAAACCAGCCATGAGTCCCGGTTGTTCAGGTCAAGCACTACATCGTATTTACTAGCTAGCTGCAGCCATTCTTCGAAGCATTGTTTTCGTGAATCTAGCAACGACGCTGCCACGGCATAAGGCGCTCTGTTTACGGATAAGTTGAGACATCTCCCTATATAGCTAAAGTGAGACTGCAGAGTGTATTCAAACATAGATCCCAGCCCAGTTTCCAAGTAGATTGCGTAGTTTGGAGTATTTATCGGTAGTCGAAAAATTTTTTTTTATAAAATAGCGAAGAAGTTTTTCCACCTCGTCGTGTTGCATGTAACCCCAGACTTGCGATGCATAACACATTATGGCTCTTGCCGTAGCTTGAAACATTTTGTATTTTGTGCTGTGGCTTACACCTTTCCGGCTTAGCAGGGCACTCCACGTACTGTTAAGGGCGATCTTCGACTCCCGCAGTTTCAGTTCAATATGCTTGCTAAAGGACATGTTTCGTGTTAGAGTCACTCCCAAGTACTTGTACTCCTTAACCGATTCCAGTTCTACTCCGTTTAGTGTCCAGCGTTCACACCCGGCAAGTAGACCCCTGCCTTCTCGAATGCACATTACTTTCGATTTGCTTGTGTTTATTCTCAAATTCCAGGTCTGACAGTAAGAGCTTATTGCATTTATCATGTCTTGCAGCATTCTAGGTGACGTGGCAAGGACGACCATGTCATCAGCGTACATTAATATCTTGTATACTTTGCTTCCAAACTCCGCGCCTCCAGGTAATACTGTCGCAATGTCATCAATGTACAATGAAAAAAGCAAGGGGCTAAGTAAGCATCCTTGCTTTACTCCAAGATTTGTCTCAAACCACTCCGACAACGTTTTTCCATCCCAAACCGCAGTTTGATTTTTTTCGTACAAGCTGTGCAGAATATTCAACATTTTAGTGGAGACTCCTAGATTGCTCAACTTAAACATCAGACTCCTTCTATCAATTGTATCAAATGCAGCTTTGAAATCGATAAAAAACAGGTATAACTTTTTTTCTGCAATAGGTAATCGTTAGCTATAGATGTAAGAACAAAAATGCTATCAACTGTTGAATAGCCCTTCCGAAACCCAGACTGATTTTCGCTCATTAAATTATTCTGTTCTACATAGTCTGTTAGCCGTTTTAGTAGGATGCTTGTAAATATTTTTGTAGTGGCATTCAAAAAAGATATTCCTCTGTAATTGAGTACATCAGTTGGATCTCCCTTTTTCAACAACGGAAAGATGATGTTTCTTCTAAAGCTTGTAGGCACCAATCCTTCGTTGAAAATGTTGTTGAAAGCATCTTTTAGCTTGTCTTTAAAAGCACAGGTGGCGTTGATGATGTGTTCTGCTGGTACGCGATCTTCTCCTGGCGCTTTTCCAACTTTACTACGGTTTAATGCTGCCTGTAGTTCTTGCATACTAATTTCTCTGTCCAATTCTTCAACATGCGTTGATGGAAGAGCATAGGTCAACATACTTGGGTGCGCCCCAAACAGCAATTCCATAAAGTGCGTGGCAAGGGCGGTTGTTGTTACCTGGATCCGATTTCTGCTGGTGGGCCCGTTTAACTGCCTCACTGTTGCCCAAAACGATTTGCTGTCAGTGATCGATGCAATGGAGGTTTCCAGTCTTGCAAAATTCTCTTTCTGCTTATCTCTGCATAATTTCTTGTAATATGCTCGTTGCTTTTGGTATTTATCTTTATTTTCCCATGAGTCATTGTTCCGCAAATTTGATAACAATTGCCGTGTTTTTTCTTTTCTGCTTCGCACTCCATATCAAACCACGGTTGTATAAAATGATTCTTACTTGGCCTCTGCATAAAATTAGCTGCTTTCGTAATAGTTTCTGTGAGATAATCCATTTCATTCTGGCTAGTGTCTTCACGTGGAAAAGCTAATTGTTGATCCAGGCTACTGGCGTATCTTTCCTTCTGCTTGCCTATCCATCGAAGCTTGGGAAGCAGTTGTGGGATTGATGACTGGGAAACCCTATTAAGACAGGCTGTGACTTCGATTGGCAGATGGTCAGAAAAAATTTCAGGCTTAACTTCCAAGTCAATAATTGCATCGTGCCATTTTCCTTGTATAAGACAATAATCGATTGTCGAACACGCTTGACCACGAACAAAAGTGAAATTTCCATCAGCGTCGCTTTTGGTTCTTCCATTCAGAACAGTGAGGTTGAAAAATTCGCACAAATTAATTAAGCTCCTTCCTTTGCTGTCGAGTGTTTGGTCTTTAGCTTTACGATTGCACGTTGCAAACAGACTGCCTGATTCTTCACTTTCCACAGTTGCTTGCTCAGCTCCTAAACGTGCGTTCAGATCACCTACGACCATGATGTTTTCAGAATTCGACTGTGACAGAAAGTCATATAATTCGGCAAAATCATTTTTCCAACCGTTACAATTTACATAAATCGGCACAATAACAAGCGCCTCATTGCCTGAACAAATTTTTACCTTAAGAATTTTCGGGTTGCTTGTAAGTGAAAGTGTTACGCCATGGCACGTCGATTCGTTGATTCCACACAACATCCCTCCACTCGCTCGACCTCGTACTGCGGACCTGCTTGCTGGGATCCAGTGTAAAGTGTGATTGGGAAAATAGTTTTCGTAGTGCTCCATGTCTTTTTCGATAAACGTTTCAAATAAAAAGAACAGGTCATATGACGTTACAAAACTAAAAAAATGTTTGTGTAGTACTTTGTTTCTTAGCCCTGCGATGTTGTAAGAAAGTATCTTAATATTATAGTAATTTGTTCCATTTTGTGTGCAATCCTCCGAATTTTCGCTATTTTGATTTTCCTTAAAGAGACTAATTTCATTTTTGGTATTTAGTTTTTTGACTTATTTGTTTTTGCTAACAGATGCTCATAGGACAGATTCATATTTTCCAGTTTGTCATGAAACATGCTTCTTAGTAGTGCCTCTGCTGGTTGCCCTTTGCTAACAAGAACATGATTGACGTCATAGGATATCCATACATTTTCAATTCTGAGCGCGTCGTTTCTGACCATAATTTTTCGCGTAGGGTATTTTTCCGTTAAATCTTTTTTTAGGGCCATTAGAACTTGCTTGTTTCTTTGCTTCTCGGCGGATAGATCTCGTTCGATAAAAATGTGTGTACCGGTTAGCTTCTTGGTGTTTTTGAAAATCCGTTCAACCATTTCTGGCGATCCTAGTTCCGCAACCACTCCCATTTTGTTTGATCGCTCATATAATTTTCTAACATTTTTTATTTGAATATTTTCCAGCTTAAGTTTATCCTTACAAACATTCGATAGGGATTCGCGTGGAGTTGCGTCGTTTGGCAGACCTCGAACCACAATGTTGCTTTTCTTGCTATCCTCGACTATAAAATTTAGCTCTCTACGGTGGTTCGCCATGTCCTTCTTTAGCATATCTACCTCTTTTCGCAGAGATTTATTCTCTTCCCTCAGGGCTTCCACTTCACCCGTAATCTGCGTTTTCAAGCTCGAGATATCATCTTTGGTTGCCACGGTGTTCACCATATGCTCCAATTTGGCGTTAAAACTGCTTCGTGTATCCTGTATGGCATTAAGAACATCCTGCAACGATATTTCCACACTTCCTTCGTTGCCGCGACCTCTTTTCGGCGTCTGCGTCTGCATCAGCTCTGGCGTACGTTTCAGAGGCATAATTTTCAATTTAAAGCTTGGCGCCTTTGTTGCAAGTTTGACATCCAGATGGCGCCACTAGTTGACGATCGTGGTGACTGGTTGTTGGCAGCTGCTACGTTTCAGCTGATAGAGTCAGCTGTTTGCCAGTACGCGTGGGTGTAAGTTTAAGAGAAAGTGTAAGAATACTAACTTTTTTCACGTTTGGCGCAATTTCTCCGCTTTCCGCTCTCTTCGTGTGTCCCTTCTGGGAGTTTTTGGTGCAATTATTAAATTGTTTATCCGACGCTGTGCACAAGTATTCCAATCTATGGCTGCAGCAACCCCAGCGTAAGTTGTTTATGTTTGGTTTGCACACAGCGCTAACTGGACCTCTCCACAGAATCACTTGTAATCAAAATATACGCAGGAGCGCACCTTACAAACACGTCCGCTCGGTTACAAAAGCACATAGTATTGATATAAAGTATATATATTCTTGATCAGCATCAACAGCCGAGTCGATTTAGCCCTGTCCGTCTGTCCGTCCGTCTGTCCGTATGAACGCGTGTTTCTCAGAGACTATAAGAGCTAAGAGCCACAAATTTTTGAATGTAGGTAGGTGTTTACCCGATTCAATACGAGTTTATTTCAGATTTGGAAAATTCCTCCCCCGTCCCCCTTTAAGCGCAAAAAACTGTCACAGCCACAATTTTTAAGATAGACCTTCCAAACTTTACATATATCAAGTAAGGCACAATATCTATCTATTCTAAAAAGAACAACAAGATCGGACAATAAACACCGAAGTTATATACGAGTCAATTTTGCTTGTGGTAGAGAGGGTGGGTCTTGCACTGTCAGTTATCGCGCGCGGCCGCAAGCCAAACGTTTGTGTGTATGTTGGAGTGTGTGTATGTGTGAGTGTGTGTATGTTTAATGGAAAACACACGAAATCAAGGGAACAGGGTATTTTGTAGTCGGTGCACTCGACTGCAGCTCCGTTACTTGTTTTTTTTAAATTACTCCTAATACCCACCATTCTGGTGTGGAGCAGGATATTTCGGATCGGTTTATAAAAACCGGAGTAAGGACTAATGAAATTTTATATTTATTTTAACTGATTGCCTATCGAATAAAATAAATTGCTCGTTAATATCACTTATAGTTTTTGTGTAATTGAATTTTTTGTAAATCTTTAAAAAATGGCACCTAAAGGTATCAGTATCCTTAAAGTGACATTTCTCCGCCGTGATGAAAACGACATATCTTCGTTTTAAAACGACATATCCCGGCAGCTTCACACACGACATATATCCGCGCGGAGTTCTGTCGTTTCAAAACTACATACATATCTCCGACGAGCTGAGCTCATTTAACCCAGTCCGTATGTCTGTCCGTCTATTTCAATGCTACATCCTCCGTCAGTTTCAAAGTTATCTTGACCAAACTTTGCGCGAAGTCTTTTAGTACAAATACGCAGCACATTTGTAGGAACCGGCCGGATGACTGTAACATATAGCTGTCAGGAACAGACGGTCGAAAAACAAATTTTAGGAAGAAAAACTTTTTATACCCTTGCAGAGGGTATTATAAAATTGTGCGGATGTTTGTAACGCATTGAAGGAAGCATCTCCGACCACATAAAGTATATATATTCTTGATCAGCATGACGAGCTGAGTTGATTTAGCCTTGTCCGTCTGTCCGTCCGTCTGTCTGTTTCTATGCTATCTCCTCCGTCAGTTTTAAAGCTATCCTCACCAAACTTCGCACGCAGTCTTTTGGTACATATAGGCTGCACATTTGTCGGAACCGGCCGAATCGGATGACTATAGCATATAGTTGCCATAGGAACGATCGGTTGAAAAACTAGTCTTAAAGAGAAAAACTTTTTTGTTTTTAATGGAAACGCCTCCATAGTACGTATTTCTTAGTTTACTATCCCTTCCCATGATTTCACTAAGTTTGGTCGAAATCGGATGACTATACCATATAGCTGCCATAGAAACGATCGGTCGAAAAACTAGTTCTAGTGGGAAAACCTTTTTTTTTTTTAATGAAAACGACCTTATCATTGGCATACACTTATTTTATATAGTTTTACACAATTCTACAAAGTTTGGTCAAAATCGGATGACATATAGCTTCCATAGGAACGATCGGTCGAAAAACTAGTACTAATGAGAAAAACTTTTTTGTTTATAATGAAAACGTCCTTATCATTGGCATACACTTTTTATATATATTTTTACACATTTCTACAAAGTTTGGTCGAAATCGGATGACTATATCGTATAGCTCCCATAGGAATGATCGGTCGAAAAACTAGTTCTAGTGAGAAAAACTTTTTTGTTTTTAATGAAAACGTCCTTATCATTGGCATACACTTTTTATATATATTTTTACACATTTCTAGAAAGTTTGGTCGAAATCGGATGACTTTAGCTTATAGCTCCCATTGGAACAATCGGTCGAAAAACTTGTTCGAGTGAGGAAAACTTTTTTGTTTATAATGAAAACGTCCTTTTTATTGGCATATTCTTATTTTATATACTTTAACACATTTCTACAAAGTTTTATCAAGATCGGATGACTATAACATATAGCTGCAGTATGAATGATAGGTCGAAAAAGAAGCTCAATAAATAAGCTCAATAAGCTCAATAAGCTCAATATAGTATAGATCCCAAAGAAAAGTAAGGTCCAAAAATTAGTCTTAGTTTGAAAAACTTTTTTTGTTTTCAATGGAAGCTGCAAGGGTATACAAAACTTCGGCCGAGCCGAAGTTAACTTTCCCCTATTTTTTTTCAATGAAATCGCCTTCAAACTTAGAATTTCTTAGTTTTCAAGGCTTTCCAATGATTCTATTAATTTTTGGAAATTGGAAATCTATATTGGAAATCTATATGGTATTGGTGTCATAGAAAAGTAGAGTCTGAAAAGTAGTCTTAATTGAAAAAATTATTTTGTTATCAATGATAATGTCTTAAGACTTGGCATTTATTTATTTGAAATGCTTTCACATTGTTCTACAAATTTGGTCAAAATCGGATGACTATAGCATATAGCTCCCATAGGAAAGATCGGTCGAAAAACTAGCTCAAGTGAGAAAATTGTTTTTGTTTTCAATGGAAACGTCTTTATCTTTGGCATATACTTATTTTTATATACTTTTACCCAATTCTACAATGTCAAAATCGGATGACTAAAGCATAAAGCTGCAGTACGAATGATCGGTCGAAAAAGAAGTTAGTAAGTAAGAAGTAAGAAAAACTTGTTTGTTTTAAATGAGATCGCCTCCAAATTTCGTACTTGTTAGTTTGCTGTGCTTTTTTATGTCTTAGTTAGGAAAACTTTTTTGTTTTCACTGGAGGCTGCAAAAGTATACAAAACATCGGATGAGCCGAAGTTAACTTCCCCGATTTTTATACCAGTTACTCGCAGAGTAAAAAGGGTATACTAAAGTCGTGAAAATGTATGTAACAGGCAGAAGGAAGCATCTCCGACTCCATAAAGTATATATATTCTTGATCATCTGTCTGTCCGTCTGTCTGTATGAACACCTAGATCTCGGAGACTAGAAGAGCTAGATCAGATCAAGTTTATTTTAAATTTTGTCACGCCCCTTTCCGCCCCTACATAATAACTCCTACAATTTTGAAGATATCATTTTTTTCAGTGTAGTGCATATGCCCAGTATCTACAATCTCTGAAAGTTTCATAAATATCGGATAAAAAATGGCAAGGTTATAGGAGTTATAAAAAGTGTTTGCTTACATAAAGTTGATATGTTCTTATTAACGTTAATGCTCTGATAACATACATAAGGGAGGGCTATACAACATTAATTTCCCCGAGTAGCAGTGCCACTACAACATTAAGTTCAGTACTAGAGCAGGGAAATAATCGATGTTTCCAACCATCGATGTTTGCCAACATCATTGCTCACCAGCATCGATGTATCCGATGTTTGGAAAAAAAACATCGATGTTTTGGTTCCGCAAAATTAATACCACAAGAAGATTCACAACACAATATTTGTAATTTTTACAGAGATCAAACAATTATATTTACATGTTTTTGTTTAGGGACAAAAGCTTATTTCCTGATATTGATTTAACATTCAGATATTGTTTGCACAATTTTCTTAGGACTTCTTCGTCGTTATTCTGGAATCAAAATTTGATTTAATAAAAATTTAAAGTTCCAATTTACATTTACCTTCCAATATTGTATAGGATCGACCCAAACAAATGAAGCTTCACTTTTTATTCCTTTGAAGGCACTTTTGGACTATAAGTAAATAAGTAATAGTATACGTGGGAAAGCAGAAGCACACTAAATTTCATACACATATATGTGCTAATCATGTGCATGTATGGGTGTTGTGTGCTGCAAAACTTACCTTTAAGATATTTGTCAATTTTTTCGATCCTGTACGATCACAACCAACTCCACCACAACTCCTTCATCTAAAACTTCACTGCTAATTAATTGAGAAATAATTAATGGAATATTTTAAGGATATAATCAAAAAGATGGTAAAAAAGTAAAAACATCGATGTTGAAAAAAAACATCGATGTTTGCAATTCCTTCGAAACATCGATACATCGATAAAAACATTAATGATTATCTCTGCTCTAGTCAGTATCCAGCACTCCGGAATTTTCATTTCGTCACAATACTTTGTATAAATAGGAACACCTTACTTTGCTTTGCTGCTACTTGAAAGTGTTTCTATTTATGCACAGAAAAAAAATAATAATGTCAATATGAAATTGATATGGACTGGTCAAGTTGATATTTGCTCAAACAATATTATTTTCATATAATTCCTAAACAATAACATGTCATTTTGACCATAAAGAGAAAGGGACGCATAGAAAATGTACGGAAAGAAAGAGACAGTTAGTGTTACATTTCGAAACTTCAAGCAACCTAACGAAATATTTAAGTAGGCCATGCGGTGCGAGAACACACGCGTGCCAGATGGTGGTGTACGATAAGACGCTTGCAATTCGTGTTATATGCAAAGGTCCTGAGTTCGATTCCCAGTCAAGGCGGTAAGGTAAACAAATGAAATACTAGTTATTATAAATTAATTCTATTTCTATAAAATCATAAATAATACTTAGCAAACAAGAATGAAAGTCGGTCAAGCCCGCCTATAACATACTCTGTACCTGTGAAGTGCTGCCCATCACCGTTACGACCGGTTATGCCCATAATTGTTTGTTTTCCTTATAACTCGAATATCGTTCATCCGATCTTTAAAATTCCTTTAGCGGATCGATAAAGAATCCCGAATACTATGTCAAAAAGGTTGGAACCTTCTATCTATAAGACTGTGGGAGATATGACGTTTTTTCGGCGGCGTGGCCAAAGTTGAAAATAAACTTGATCTGCCTCCAGGTATAAGAAACATATGTTACATACATGTCAAACCTCTATCTCTTACCATCTCTGAGATCTGTTTGTTCATACGGACAGACAGACAGACGGACGGACAGACGGACACTTTTGCACAAACTTAATATACTCTGTTTACCCCTGGAACAGAGAATAAAAATACAGTGTGATACGACATTTCCCAAATTTTTTATTGGGTCAACATGACATTGGGCCCTGTTCCGGTTTTCGAGTCGATTTTTGTGTAAACGTTAACATTTTGCATTCAATTTGAATAACTTTGTATAGACGGTGAAAAATATGTCTTCGGTTAGTAGATCTGGTATAAAAAATAGGGGAAAGTTAACTTCGGCTCGGCCGAAGTTTTGTATACCCTTGCAGCTTCCATTGAAAACAAAAAGTTTTTCTAAGACTACTTTTTGGACCTTACTTTTCTATGGGATCTATACTATAAAAACTTGGTGAAATTTTTCAAAAGCATAATACACTGTTAATTACGAAATTTGGAGGCGATCCCATTTAAAACAAACAAGTTTTTCTCACTAGAACTTCTTTTTCGACCGATCACTCATACTGCAGCTATATGCCATAATCATCCGATTTTGACAAAACCTTGTATAAATGTATATACGTTTATAAAATAAATATATGCCAACGTAAGGGTCGTTTCCATTAAAAACAAAAATGTTTTTCTCACAAGAACTTCTTTTTCGACCGATCGTTCCTATGGGAGCTATATGCTATAGTTATCCGATTTTGATAAAACTTTGTAGAAATATGTTAATGTATATAAAATAAGAATATGCCAATAAAAAGGACGTTTTCATTAAAAACAAAAAAGTTTTAGTCACTAGAACTAGTTTTTCGACCGATCGTTTTTATGGGAGCTATATGTTATAGTCATCCGATTTCTACCCAACTTTGTAGAATTGTGTAAAAGTATATAAAATGTGTGTGTGCCAATGATAAAGACGTTTTCATTAAAAACAAAAAAAGTTTTTCTCACTAGAACTAGTTTTTCGACCGATCGTTCCTATGGGAGCTATATGTTATAGTCTCTGATTTCGACCAAACTTTGCAGAATTGTGTAAAAGAATATGAAATAAGTGTATGCCAATGATAAGGACGTTTTCATTAAAAACAAAAAAGTTTTTCTCACTAGAACTAGTTTTTCGACCGATCGTTCATATGGCAGCTATATGCTATAGTCATCCGATTTCGACCAAACTTAGTGAAATCATGGGAAAGGATAGTAAACTAAGAAATACTTACTTTTGAGGCGTTTCCATTAAAAACAAAATAGTTTTTCTTACTAAAACTAGTTTTTTGACCGATCGTTCCAATGGCTGCTATATGCTCTAGTCATCCGATCCGGCCGGTTCCGACAAATGTGCAGCGTATATGTACCAGAAGACTTCGTGCAAAGTTTGGTGAGGATAGCATTAAAACTGACGGAGGATATAGCATAGAAAGAGACAGACGGACGGACGGACGGACAGACGGACAGGGCTAACTCAGCTCGTCATGCTGATCAAGAACATATATACTTTATGTGGTCGGAGATGCTTCCTTCAATGCGTTACAAACACCCGCACAATTTTTTAATACCCTCTGCAAGGGTATAAAAACTCGAATTCGTTAGAGCAACTGAAATCGATTGCTCAATGCCAAGTGAATTTACTTCGAGAGAAAATTACGACGAGATCTAGTAACCCCAGATTGTCTTGTTACTTACATACATTTTAATGCAACTTAAACGCGAAACAATAACGTTTACTCGAAAATCGAGTCGAAAACCGGAACAGGGCCCATTATAAAATATCAATGCTAGAAATATCAACTTAATATTTTCGACAAGGTCATTTTCAACTTTATCATATCGGCTTTTTAATGATATGAAAAACTATTACATTGGCCCTAGATAATATCATTTTTTTCTGTGTGTAAGGTACTGTGACAAAATCAAAATTCCGGAGTGCTGCATACGAACCTAAAATGAAGAAAGTTAGACAGGAACTGGATACCGGTTGGGAACTCAGCTTAATCAATCTGAACAGAACCTGTAATCCATTTTGGCAGCGCTTTTCTTTGGATTAAAACATTTGTAAAATTTGATTAGTATCCGAAAAATGGTTTCAGTGACAATCTATTAATAAAGGGTGGTCACGTGACTGCAACATCTTCAAGGAAGAGATATGTTGATCCAGGCAATTGCTGATAAGTTGTTCCATTGATCCAAATATATTTGGTACCGCTTTTCAACCCTCATACCAAATTTCCAGCTTATATCTTAAATAATTTCTAGGATTTGTAAATCCTCTAACATTCACATTGTAAACCTACAAAGGTATGGACCTGAACAACTTTTGAAGTGGTTCAGTCGAATCCAAACTGGTCTGGATGGCCAAATTTTTGACATAAAGTCCAATTTTCTATGACAATATTTTTTGATTTCGGCTTTATACATTAGGGTGGAGAAATTTTGAAAATTCACTTGTATTCAGGCTGAAAGCCTCTGTCGAACGCACTATGGTCCCAAATCCCAAAAAGCTGGCCAAAAGTCGAAAAAAATATTTTTTTTGGGACTTTTAATGGTTGGAATAGCTGTAGTGGTACATCTAGTTTGTATTGTGACCGCTAATAAGGGGGAAGTGTCCCTTCCTGGCTCAGGTGACCGACGCCATGACCTTGCCAGCAGATGGAACAGTCTTCGCCTTCTTTGGTGCCGATTCTCCTCTTTCAGTCCATTGTTTTGACTGTTCTTTCGTCTCAGGTGTATAGTGATGGACCCATGTTTCATCCATGGTTATAAATCGGCGCAAAAATTCGGCTTTATTTTTCCTAAAAATAGCCAAGCACATGATGGAAACATCCTCACGACGCTGTTTTGGTTCTGAAGTCAGCAAACGCGGCACCCATCTTGCGCATAACTTTTTCATGTCCAATTTTTCGGTCAATATGCGATGTACAGCACTTTTTGAAATGCCTACACATTCAGCTAACTCACGAACTTTCAATCGCCGGTCACTCAATACACATTTTTTAATTTTGGCCACGCACTTCTCAAGCACCATTTCTGAAGTGGTCACCTCATTTGGACGCCCATTACGATGTTCATCTTTGCAGCTCAAACGACCTCGCTTAAACTCAGCCACCCAATATTTTATTGTTGTAAACGAGGGAGCAGAATTACGTAAGGTAAAATCCAGCTCCTTTTTAATATTGGTTGGACTAAGACCTTTTATATGAAAGTATTGTATCACATAACGATGACCAATTTTGTCCATGTTTGCAAATCAATAACAAGCGTTCTCTATTAAAATCGACAAAAAAAAACTGGCAAGGTAAAGGCACCAAACTTCAAACTTAAGCTTTTAATAGTCGGATTTTTTGTGAACATTTTCCAACACTACTGTGCTAGGTCGGTCATTTCTGGGACGACCCTCGTATATGGCGTTCTGTAAGCTCATAGAAATAATGTAAGTCGCGTGACCACCCTTTATTAACCCGGGATCCCTAATGTCTAATTCGGCTGAGTTCCCAACAGGTTTCCAGGTCCTGTCTTACTTTCCCTGTTACCGTCACAGTGGCACTAGATCGAAAAAAAAATGAGGTGAGGTATCAATAGAATACTTTTGTGATGTACCGCTTTGTTCAAAAGATATTTCAATTGAATTTTTATTTTCAGTTCTTAAAAAAACTTGTGAATAATCATAAAGCATATACGAGGTGAGTTCAAATAAAAAAGTTAATATTGCATTTTTTTACTTTTATTCAGGAACATCCATTTTGTCCCTATCAAAGTAATCGCCCTCGGATATAATTAACTTGTGCCAACGCTTTTTCCAATCCACGAAGCACTTCTGAAATGCGCTTTTCGGTATGGCCATCAGCTCGTTCTTCGATTCTGACTTGATCCCATCAATTGTGGCAAAACGCTTTCCTTTCATTAGTCTCTTCAGCTTTGGGAATGGGAAAAAGTCGCAGGGAGCCAACGGTGGTTGAGGCATGATTACGGTGTTGTATTTGGCCAAAAAATCACGAACCAGCATGGATGTGTGAGCTGGTGCATTATCGTGATGCAGAATCAACGAGTTGTTTTTCCACAACTCCGATCGTTTGAACCGTATTGCTTCACGAAAACGTTGCATAACTTCCTTGTAGTATTCCTTATTAACTGTGCGATCTCTTGGTAGGAACTCATGATGGTGGTGCATTGTAATCAAAGAAACAGTGAGCAAAACCTTCACATTTCATCGAACTCGGCGTGCTTTTGTCGGTCTTGGCTCATCTGGCCGCTTCCATTGGGATGGCCTTGGTTTCGATGTCATAACCATATACCCACGTTTCGTCACCAGTTGTGACCCGTTTGAGCAAACCCGGATCGTCATTGACGTCATTCAACAACTCCTGAGTGATATTAATGCAACGTTGCTTTTGCTCAAAATTTACTCAAAAAACGAAGAGCACACAAAAACGTGACTAACCTTTTCAGTTGCCAAAAACAAACTACTAATCGAAATTGGCTGCTAGTGCAAACATATGATAAACATAAGTGTCCGAATATAACAAAAACAAAATATCGATAATCGAATGTACACAGCCTGCGAAAATTCAAAATCCATCTTTTCCTTTGAACACACCTCGTACATTTGTGATCAGCATCAACAGCCGAGTCGATAATGACATGTCCGTCCGTTCTTCTGTCCGTCCGTCTGTATGAACACCTAGATCTCAGAGACAAGAATAGCCAGATCAAAAAATGTTGTGTGGGCCACCTAGACAAAAAAATAAAAAGTACTCAAAAAAGCCATGTTTTATCAAGTTTTCATGGGGATACAATTTATTAGAGCTAATGTAAGCTAATCTTACATTTATTTACAATCCAATGCGAGATTTTCGAATGCACTGCCACGCAAGCACCGCTTTTCGCATTTTTATCGTTCTGTTGCACGTTTTTATACCCTTGCAGAGGGTATTATAAAATTGTCCGGATGTTTGTAACGCATAGAAGGAAGCATCTCCGACCACATAAAGTATATATATTCTTGATCAGCACGACGAGCTGAGTTGATTTAGCCCTGTCCGTCTGTTTCTATGCTATCTCCTCCGTCAGTTTTAAAGCTATCCTCACCAAACTTTGCACGAAGTCTTTTGGTACAAATACGCTGCACATTTGTCGGAACCGGCCGGATCGGATGACTATAGCATATAGCTGCCATAGGAACGATCGGTTGAAAAATTAGTTTTAGTGAGAAAAACTTTTTTGTTTTTAATGGAAACGTCCTTATCATTGGCATACACTTATTTTATATACTTTTACACAATTCTGCAAAGTTTGGTCAAAATCAGATGACTATAACATATAGCTCTCATAGGAACGATCGGTCGAAAAACTAGTATTTGTGAGAAAAACTTTTTTGTTTTTAATGAAAGCGTCCTTATCATTGGCATACACTCATTTTATATACTTTTACACAATTCTACAAAGTTGGGTCGAAATCGGATGACTATAACATATAGCTCCCATAGGAACGATCGGTCGAAAAACTAGTTCTAGTGAGAAAAACTTTTTTGTTTTTAATGGAAGCTGCAGGGTATACAAAACTTCGGCCGAGCCGAAGTTAACTTTCCCTTATTTTTGTTTTAAAGTGACTATAGATTTCATTGAATTTCGCTGTCTGAAATCATTATATGGGTACAAAAAGTTATTGAAGATTGCACAAGAAACCATAACAAACTATTTTATTGCAATTAACTGAAAGTTTTGGCTTTGCATCATAATAGAAACCACTTAAATATCTTTATGGAAAAACATGTCCCGTTTTTTGAAAAAAGTGTGACATTTTTGGGTAACATTAAAACCATTTCAAAGAGACATCAATACACATTCTAAAATTAGTCACACTAAAGTGCTGCCTCAGAGTTCGCTAATATCGACGTTTGAATTGTTTCCTCCAGAAAGCACTTCTGTAATTGTCCCGTGCGAGTATCTTGATTTTTTGCAAGTATCTTGAAAACGAAAATATTCCCAAAATCAGACTTAGAACCAATAATAAGAAATAAAAAACCTATTGTATAATTTCAATGCGTACGACGGTCAAGATCGACATCATGGAAATGCCCATATGTTGAAACAGTCCTAAAACTGTGTGCCTCTGGACTTGCTGTGGGTTTCAGTTTTTGGTTTCGGTAAGTTCTCGCGCATGCGAAAAGCATTTCCGATAGCACTTCCGATTGCGCTACCTTGTAGTTATTTTATCATGGGTACGGGTTATATTAGTCTGGTTAGCCTATTTTTTTTATTATTTCAATAATAACCACAGATAATTTAATTTCAAAAAAAGTTTTCTTGTATCCATCCAAATGCAAAGCGATTTATAATACGCGTTATGCGTATATCTCAGCTTTCAGAACCAAATTAAAAAAGATAAACTGCTGCGAACGAACTGTGTCATAAATAGCAGCATAGCAAACATTTCTACAACTTTCGTCTAACCGGATGATCGTATAGTACAATATAACCATATAGCTTAGACTCTATCATTGTGCGCGTTACATTTTCGCTAAAAGGAGTATTCTTCTTTGAAACCGGCACATACTTCAGATCGCCCTTGTGTATAAAATAAAGGCCATACTCTGGATGTGTCTTGGTTATGTAATTATCGTTATCATTAAAGCAAACCTCCTCCTTTTGCCAGTCGTAGTAGCATAGGTCGTTGGGAGTGGGACGGAGAAGTGTTCGGCCCTCAAAGATGCTTTGCCAATCGACAGCATATTTTAGCCCCTGTCTGCAGCTTCGCAGACTGCTCTCGTAGTCTATATAACTCGACACATCGAAGCCATTGACTTGACGCACCTGCAAACAGATGATTGTCTAAAAGAGGTGTAAGTTAGATACTCATCTCAAACAAATAGTGCTATTTGCATCAACTTACCGATATTTCTTGCAACACATTAGCCAATTCACGTTCAGCTAACGCCTCCAGTCCTGCATCATTCCCCTTTAAGTATGTACTGTAGAAAATAGTCTGCACTACCTTTGGGTTCATCAAGTCTGCCAAATAAGCTTTGATTCTGTCGAACTCATTTCTCTTGTACATCGTTCCCGGACAGCGGTAACCCAGATCTGCTAGTTGCTTAATGTTCTCTTCACTTGGTAAATAGCGAGCATCTTCAATCATTCTAAATGTGGCCACATACTCGTCGTAAGTCTTATACTTAAGCAAGCTATAGTCGGCGACAGTGTCCATGGCTTTTCCTAAATCCAAATATTTCCCAGATGTGTAGTGCTCCATTGCCTGATACTATTTCTCCGTTATTAATTGATGTTATAGGTCTGACTCTAAACCCCAGTAAAACTACAATTGACAATAAAGTAAGTGTATACCTATTTCAAATATTCGACCACACGATCATCTATTTGCTGTCATTTGCTGTCCGTCCGTCAGTCTGTATGAACAAACAGATCTCGGAGATGGTAAGAGATAGAGGTTTGACTTGCATGGGACATATGCTTCATATATTTACTTGCAGGCAGATCAAGTTTGTTTTCATTTTTTCCACGCCCCCACCCACCTCTAGAAATTGGAAAAAACGTCATACGAGGTGTGTTCAAAAAGTATCGCGAATTTTGAATTTTCGCGGGTTACGTATATTCGAATTTCGATTTTTTTGTGGCGTTATGTTGGTACTCATATCTCTCACTTATGCCGACGAGCTCGGCCATTTTGAATGTTTACTTAATTGTTGACAGCTGCTTTGCTTGCACGTGTTTTGGATCGTCTTCGATTTTTACCTATTCAAAAAAATGGATCAAAGAACCTGTATCAAATTTTGTGTGAAAAACGAAATTAAGTGCGCGGATGCACCGAATGTTGACTGTGGCATACGGAGAAGACCTTGGCGAGCAACGTTTATCGGTGGACAAAATGTTCTCAGAAGGCAGGATGTGACGACGAAGAGCGTGCCGACGCCCGAGCACTTCAACAACAGACGAAAATATAAGTGGAGAAAATGGTATTGCCAATCGTGAACACCGTTAGAAGTTGTGGACCAAACATATCGATTGCCGTGCCATTCGATTTTTTCAATGATTTGGGCATGAGACGGGTCGCCGCGAAATTCGTACCAAAATTGCTCAATTGCGACCAAAAACAGCATCGGAACATTGCATGGATGTTAAACTCTGTCCGCGACGACCCAAATTTGCTCCAGAGGGTCATAACTGGTGACGAATCGTGGGTTTATGGTTATACGTGCCAAGCTCAATCTCTCTGAAGCTGCCGCACGCCAAGACCGAAAAAGCGCGCCAAGTTCGGCGAATGTGAAGTTTTCTGACAGTTTTCTCGATCAGGGCGT
The DNA here is from genome assembly GCA_018904265.1 of Lordiphosa collinella. Taxonomy (NCBI): domain Eukaryota; kingdom Metazoa; phylum Arthropoda; class Insecta; order Diptera; family Drosophilidae; genus Lordiphosa; species Lordiphosa collinella. Next base: position 136,783 of record JAEIFV010000255.1, read on the forward strand.
GTCATCATGAGTTCTTGCCACAGGGCAGAACGGTCAAAAGATATTACCTGGTTAGGCATTTGCGCGGCTCCGCCGACGCGGTTTGTGAAGAACAAAATTGGCTTTGCACCCGTACGCCCCTGTCTACATCGTTGCTTGTGCGCGACTTTTTGGCCAAAAACAACACACTAAGATGCCGCAGCCACCGTATTCCCCGATCTGGCCCCCCTGTGACTTTTTCTTGTTCCCTAAACTGAGGCCAGAAAGGACGACGTACGTACGTGACGATAACGGCACGGAGGATAAAAAAGATTTTTTGAAGTGCTTCGAAGATTGGAAAAACCGTTGGCACAAGTGTATAATATCTCATGGGGATTACTTTGAAGGGGACAAAATAGATATTCATGAATAAAAAATAATTTTTGAAAAAACACAAAATTCGCGATACTTTTTGAAAACACCTCGTATCTCCTAGAGTTTTATAGATAAAGGGTGATTTTTTAGATATTATCTTTTTGGCAACACTGGTTTAAACAGCTCACGCACGTTTCGTGTTTTGTTTCATTATCAAACATCTTCAGTTTGGTCTATAATTCTATAATTTATACGCGTGTGCGGCGACTTTTTGGATTGGTATCATCTACTAGGCAGAAAATTAAGTTGTATGAAGACCCTGCTCGTTTTGAAGCTCGAGCCAGAGATTTGAAGTGTAAGAAACCAAGGCTCCTTATACTTGTAGGCAGCTAATGGTTATATTGAATTTTTGCAACGCCCCCGCCACCCCCGCAATTCTGAAAAAACGTCATACCTCCCACAGTTTTGTAGATGCCTTTTACATTCTAGACTTTAGTAATCAAGATTATTTATCGATCAGCCAAAGGATGTTGACAAATAAAATTGTTTATTCTGCAATTTACCTGTATCCTCGAATTCGGCGGATTTCAGTTCAAACCCCGATACAGCAGTTATATGCCAAAAATCATTTAATGACACTAATGCGGAAAATCCTAGCCTAAAATAAAAAGTAAGCTCAGATAAATAGTATTAGTTTGATAATTTTATTTTATTTTTTTAGAATATTCAGCAGAAATTTTACCTCAATCAAGTAGTCAGATGGACAGTACATCCCAATCCACATGTTCTCTTTTAAAAGACACTTAATTCGATTGAGTAGTCTAAAAATGAGGAATCAGGTGAAGATAATGATCCTGAACTAAAGTTAGCTATTACAGAAATTAACAAATACGCTCCTAAACCACTTGATCTTTAGGAGAACTTAATAAACTATTGGGAAGAAACAAAATTTACTTATCCTCGTCTTTACCAATTATCAAAAGTACTGCAAAGTGTAGGTACATGCTACTCAAGTTTCGGTAGAAAGAGCATTTTTTGCCCTAACATGAGATGCAATTTGTCATCAAAATCAATTAAAACGAGAGCGTAAGTTAAAGTTAAAAAATTTGATATACGCGTTACTCAGCGAAATTAATGTTGTATAGGCTTCCCTTATGTTAGTTAACAGAGCATTAACATTTCCACATTATGTAAGCAAATTGCGCATGCGGCGCCAAAAAGTATGCAACGTTTTTATAACGTTTTATAACTCTGTCATTTTTTATCCCATCTTTATGAAACTTTCAGAGATGGTACACTCAGAAAATTTTTTTATTAGATTTAAGAAAATTTCGCCATAAAATGGATTTGCCCTTAATTTAAGTAAATTTTCCTAAATTGGTAAAATTTTTAACCTGAATTTTAAAAAACTAACCTTTAAAATAGAAATCCCTAAAATTGAGAAAAAATTTCCTTAAATTAAGAAAAATCGATGCACTCGTCTTTACCTAAAAGTAGGCAAAAAAAAAGATGCACTCGTCTTTACCCAAAAATAAGAAAAACGATGCACTCGTCTTTACTTAAAAATCAAGAAAATAATTTGCTAAATTTTAGAAACGATGCTTGCAGTAACAAGCTTCGCGTTTGACGAAAAAATGTATTTGAGACCTCAGTGCATTGTAAAAAATATCCGAAAAATATAGAAAATTTTAAAAACAACATAACAAAAAACAAAAGAAAAAAAAAAGAGAAAATAAAAAAAATTTGTATGTCAATGCCATGAATGGGATTCGAACCCACGACCTGGCGGCTGCCCGGCAAATGTCTTGCCATTCTACCACCGGTCTTGATTGCATTCTTTACTGTCATTTCGCCACAGTCTCGCGCGACACTGTTGTATCGGTGAGTGTTAAGATGTCCGTCGTTCGTGTTAGAGGCTCCTGAGTTCGAATCCCAGTAAGGGTAAGTAAAAAAATAAAATAAATAAAAAAAAAATTGTATTTAAAAAATTATCACAGCAAAAGTTGGTGGTGGTGGTGGGCGCTTGGTGTAGGCAATGGGGGGGTGGGGTGGGGGGGGCGGGGCAACACACACAACCACCCACCCACCCCTTTTAAATTTTCTTTTGTGTGAAAGGCTTTCTATATTTGAGAAATTTTTTCTAAATTTGATTAACACAAAACCCTTGTTTCAAGAAAAATAAAGTTGTATTTTTTGTAGAAAGCCTTTTCTAAAAGTAAAGATAGTTAACCCTAAGCGCAAAAATAAGGGCGATTTTCTCAATTTTAGGGCGATTTTGCCTTTTTGAAAGAAATTTTTCTGGTGTAGGTATACTCTACACTGCAAAATATGAGCTTGATATCTTTAAAACTGTAGGAGTTACTCAACATTTCAATTGTGGGGGCGGGAGGGGGCGTGGCCAAAATTTAAAATAAACTTGATCTGCGTAGGGGCAATAGGAGTCTACATACAAAATTTGGTGGCTCTAGCTCTTCTAGTCTCCGAGATCTAGGTGTTCAAACAGACAGACGGACATGGCTATATCGACTCGGCTGATGATGCTGATCAAGAATATATATACTTAATGGGGTCGAAGATGCTTCCTTCTGCCTGTTACATACATTTGCACGACTTTAGTTTACCCTTTTTACATTACGAGTAACGGGTATAAAAATATTGTTCCTTAGATGAAATAAATAAAAATAATTAATGATATTTAAGGGGACAAAATAGATATTCGAATAAATAAATAATTTTTGAAAAAACAAAAATTCGGATACTTTTTGAACACACCTCGTATGTACAAACATTTTTGGTCTTTTGCACTGAGTCCGAAGTCCAAAACGGAGGCCAAACACTTACAAAGGGGAATGGCTGTCTTTTCGGTGTTTTTGCGCGCAAACTGCCTTTGGGATTCCCAAACAGTTTTGCCGTCGCGGGCATGGAGAGACTGCTGTTTGGACAGACATTTCAGGCTCAAGATCGCTGATGAGTGAGGTTGGTCCCTCATGAAACGTCGTCCGATCAACCTGAAGCCTCCTTTGTTGTGTTGTGTGCCTCTGTTTAAAGCTATGTCAATAACATAGTAAGACCTGAGCCTGTAAAAACTACAGTTAAAACAGTCATTAAATAATTATATATTAATAAAATTGGCTTGTATTATTTGGGGATGCCAACTGTTCTTATATAAACGTGGCAATTATGTTAATTTATATATACTGGCTTTGCCAATTAGGATTTCACTAAGAAACTGTACTGATGACTATAGTTGGAATAGATTGACTATAGTTGGAATAGATTTCGTTTTATTGGTTTTCTGTCCCAGTTTACAAATGATATTTAATGCGCCACAAATAACTGATACTTAGAAAATAGTTTAAATTTAGAACTAACAATTGTTTTTATCTTATTTAACTAATTTTACTACTATGCAACTTCCAAGAAAATTGTTCAGTCTAATGACACTTATCTTAAGATGTCTATGAACAATTAGAGGATGTAAATGTTTGGCAGCTCAACAATACAGGCTACATTAATAACTATTGGTATCACTAAGGATCAATTCACATCAATTCGTTAGTGAACTGAACCGAACTGAAGAGTTTTGATTTGTTTGCCTTCGGTTCGGTTCAGTATTTTCGGAGCATTAGCTGTCCGGCTAAGGGTTGGTTCACAACGGAATTGCATTCCTGCTTATAATATCATGAATTAAATTTTACAGCTTGATGGAGTGAGAGGGATGGGGTGGTGTCTACTCGAGTCCTTTATATATATACTAGCAAATATCCCGCTGTCGCTGGCCGCCGTCAGTTAGTATTTTAACCGATAAGAGCATCAGTTTTCTTTTTCGACTTGGGGTAGATTTACACATCGGAAATATGACCGTATCTTACATACATCGGCTGAAGCGGATTAACCTTATGCCCCTTCCAAGGTTAAAAATAAGTCTCTCCTGACATTTCCGATCTTTTGAACTTTTCAAATTTAAAGCTTACAAACACAATTTGATAAAGATCGGCCAACAAACAACATTTTCCACCAATTCTCCAACCATTCCTCAATTGATTGCATCCAGATTGTGCACCATTTCCGACCATTTCTTCTGTTAAAACTTGGGTAAGCGTCTTGCCAATCCCCAAAGTTTCACTAATAAGATTTTGAATTTGCGGTTGACCCCCTCCGCCACCCGCCACCACCACCTCCACCCCGCACCCACCACCCCGCCACCCCGACACCCGCCACCTCCGCACCCCACACCCCCACCCCCCACCCCGGCCCTCCAACCCCACGCCACCTCCTGACCTCCTCCAGGCCATCCACGTCCACTTCCGTCATCACCACCAGCGATCCCCACAGCCACACCCGGTTACTGTTTTTCGTTTGTCTTACTATCCTTACAACCAGTTTAAAATCGTTGAAAAAGTATCTTTCGGATTTCCTTCGGGTTTCGACATCGGGAAACGTTATTATTTATCATACTTTGCTACAACCGTCAGTCATCGGACGTAAAAAATTCTCCCTACACTTTCCGACGCTTTTCCGGATTTTCCATTCCCATCATCGAATCACTTTCATTCTTTCCTTCTATCCTTACAAACGTTTCAATCATCCGTGTGTTTTTATCGACTCCCGTATTTTGGGGTTTTGAATCGGGACGTCTCTATTTCGTATGCTTCGCTTACACCCGTTTCAGTCTATGAAAAATTTCCCCTGACTTTTCCGTCGCTTTTCCTGATTCCCACCCCTCGTCGTTTCCACATCGTCAATTACTTACTGTCCTTACAAACCAATTTCTCTCGTGATTTTTCCTTGTGACTTTTCGAAATCGGGAAAACCGTCATTATTTGCTACTTTCTTACAACCGATTTCGTCAATCGGATAAAAATGAATTTTCCCCTCACTTCCAACGCCGAATTTCCGACCCTCGTCAATTCTCGTCACTTTTGTTTCCTTACTGTCCACAAACCGACTTAGTCACTGAAAAAAAACCCACCCACCCCCAGCACACTTCACACCGAATTTCAGTCCATCGATGAAAATGTTTTGCATATTGAATTTTCGGAATTTTCCTTGTGGCGTTTTCGCGGAGCTTCATTTCCTTGCTTCACCGTTCAATCTGAAAAAAAATAATTACACTACCCGGTTCTAAAGATATTCACAATCAATTTTTCTTTTAAATTTTTATAATAAAAATTGAAAAATAATCTTTATTTTTCGATTTTTTCATAAAAGTTGAAAAATAATTTATATTTTTAAATTTTATTATAAAAATTTAAAATAAGCGTTAAATTAAGATTTTTAAATAAAAAATGAAAATTTAATTCTTAATTAGTAGTTTATTTGTTTAACATAAAAAATAAGAGTTACGTTTTGTATGCCCATTTAGGTCCATTCGGCCTTTGTCACCTGCAGGTTTTTAATCCTTTAGTTGCATAACAATAATTCCACAAACGTTAACAACATTGAATTATTTTATTTTCCTCTGCAAGAACGCTAACAACGGGGAAAGTAAAATAAAGTTTCGCCAAATATGAAAGAAATATGAATTTATGTTCCGGTGTAATTTAAAGCACCAGCAAACTAAATACTAAGCCTGAGCGCGATTTAAATTTATCAGCGCTCTTGATATTTATTCAGTTCCCACTCAGACACTGACAGGAACATGCGCACATCTGACATAACAATAACAAAATGGCCAATGCGTGCTCAACATTCAAATTCCAAATAATTAACTTGCATGCTAATTAGTTGAATTATCAATACAAAGCATTATGTGTGCGCCACGAGTATTTATTGACATTAGTTCGAGTGCCACATGCGAGTGGGTGGCTGAGTGGCGAGAGGCTGTTGTTTTGTTTATGCCCCAATGGACTTAGCTGTGATGGCTGAAATGTGTATTAGTTGCATAAATGCGCATTTACGCCGGGGGATTGGCTTTTAAATATAAGTATCAACTGGCCACAACTGAACGTTATTTACATGGAGTGCTTTACAAGCCTCGCACACATCGTCATCAACAACTGCAATATCAGCTAGTTCTCGGCATCTGTAATTTAAGACCAAAATATAAATCATCAGGCTGGGCCACACACACCCACACCGAGACAACTTTGCAAAACACTTTGAGTGTCCTTTCTTGGTGCTGCCTTGTCATGTGTTGAATAAATTTATTGTTGTGCATTATGTTATAAAAAATTGCCATTATGAATATGAAATGCAATGCATTTCAGCTCGAAAGCAGCAGCCGCGCTGCGGAATAGATGACTCCTCATATGTGTAAATGATGACAGCGTTTAAGGAGCTGAGAAAAAGACGCGGCGCATCACGACTCGCGTATGTAATTACGAATATTAATTGCACTGTTAGCCAGCAAAGTGCCGCCCACCAGCAGGCACGCCCTCAATGCTGAGCCAGCCAATCCTTGCCGGGTTATGCAAATAAGCGCAAAACTAATGGCGCAAAAACAGAGTCTATGAATAAATCACAGAAGATTAAGTCCCAAATGATGTGAAAAGGGGTGAAGTGCAAATGTGTCAGTCTCTGCCCTCAGTGGCAGATCCTAAGCAAATACAGTAGCAAAAGTATTCAAAAAAAGCTACTTTTCACACCAGAGAACCAAAGGTTGAGTTTAAATAGAAGTCTTTATTAAACTTGCAAATGTCGACATGTGTGAGCTCATGTCTTGCTATTGTTGTTTTTTATAATAATGATATAGCATTTGTTGAAAGGGATATTGGATATTTTACTTATAAAAATAGGGGAAAGTTAACTTCGACTCGGCCAAAGTTTTGTATACCCTTGCAGCTTCCATTGAAAACAAAAATGTTTTTCAAATTTAGACTACTTTTTGGACCTTACTTTTCTATGGGATCTATACAATATTTCGACCAATCTTGGTGAAATCATGGGAAAGCATAATACACTGATAATTACGAAATTTGGAGGCGATCCCATTTAAAAAAAAAGTTTACTCGAGTTACTCGAACTAGTTTTTCGACCGATCGTTCCTATGGGAACTATATGCTATAGTCATCCGATTTCGACCGAACTTTGTAGAATTGTGTAAAAGTATACAAAAAAGTGTATGCCAATAATGAGGACGTTTTCATTAAAAACAAAAAAGTTTTTCTTACAAGAACTAGTTTTTCGACCGATCGTTCCTATGGGAGCTATATGCTATAGTCATCCGATTTCGACCAAACTTAGTAGAATTGTGAAGAAAGTATATAAAATAAGTGTATGCCAATGATAAGGACGTTTCCACTAAAAACAAAAAAGTTTTTCTCACTAGAACTAGTTTTTCGACCGATCGTTCCTATGGGAGCTATATGCTATAGTCATCCGATCTGGTCGGTTCCAAAATATTAGCAGCGTGCAGTGCACATTGGGCCAGATTTCAGTTTGGGCGGCATAAATTCAAAATTTTTGTGGAAACAAATCGTGATTTTGATCAAATATTCTTAAAGAATATACATTAGGCATTTTAAATCCACTAAGCGTTTTGATATTAGTGTAGCCCTGGATTTTTAGCAGGGCTGCAAATTCAAGTGTTCGGTTAGCTGCTTGTTGTGTTAAAAAAAAAACGAGAAACGGTTACTCAACTTTAAGCTTATGCCAATTTATCTCCTGTTAGTAAAAATGGAATCTAAAATATGGATTTTAAAGGTAAGTAGAATGTGAATACTAAAACAAATTGTGTGTGGATCTTGTTTAATGTTATTTCTGTTTACCGTTTTGTTATGTCCTTATATTGAAAAAATAGGGGAAAGTAAACTTCGTCTCTGCCGAAATTTTGTATACCCTTGTAGCTTCCATTGAAAACACAAAAGTTTTTCTAACTAAAACTACTTTTTGAAACTTTCTTTTCTACAGGATCTATAATATATAGATGTCTTGGTGAAATCATGGAAAAGCATAATACACTGTTAATTACGAAATTTGGAGGCGATCCCATTTAAAACAAATAAGTTTTTCGCACTATAACTTTTTTTCGACCGATCATTCATACTGCAGCTATATGCTAGAGTCATCCGATTTTGATAAAACTTTGTAGAATTGTGTAAAAGGATATAAACTAAGTGTATTCCAATGATAAGGACGTTTTCATTAAAAACAAAAAAGTAATTTTCACTATAAGTAGTTTTTCGACCGATCGTTCCTATGGGAGCTATATGCTATAGTCATCCGATTTCGACCAAACTTAGTGAAATCATGGAAAAGGATAGTAAACTAAGAAATACGGACTTTGGAGGCGTTTCCATTAAAAAAATAGGATAAAGTTAACTTCGGCTCGGCCGAAGTTTTGTAACCCTTGCAGCTTCCATTGAAAACAAAAAAGTTTTTCAAACTAAGACTACTTTTTGGACCTTACTTTTCTATGGGATCTATACTATATAGATGTCTGATTTCGACCAAACTTGGCGAAATCATGGAAAAGCATAATACTCTGTTAATTACGAACTTTGGAGGCGATCCCATTTAAAACAAATAAGTTTTTCGCACTATCGGGGGTGTCCTGGAAATCTCTAGAGATTTAGTCTTCGGTTACTTTGCAAGGGAAAGAGAATTGGTCCAATTGGGTTCAAAATAGTTGACCATCTCACAAAACAGGGTTGCATCACCGCGCAAAAAAATTTCCCCCTAATATTTTGAATTAATGATTTAAAGAATTTTATTTATAATTTATATTATGTAATATTAAAACTTAAATTAAAGTGAAAAATAAATTGAAAATTTATTTGCGCGCCAATCATACAGCAGAATTTGCCAGCCCTTGGCACGTTTGTTGATGTCGGATATTCCATGAGGCGATAGTGAGGCTGGTAGCGCCATCTAGTGTCACGACGGTTTTGGCTGATATGGCAGCCCTTGTAGTGTCCAGGTTCCTACTGGGTAGTACAACTGGAATGCCGCATGAACAAAGATGCAACACCCTGTTCATTGCGTCTCAACAGCAAAGAGCGCACTCGCGCATACACACAAGTGTACGGTTGTCTATCATGCGTCTCTTTCGCTCTTCTTATATTTGGAAGACGCATACACGCATGAGCAATGTTGTTGTTGCTTTTGCCTTTGGCAAATTCTTTTTCGACGCGCGCTCAGCTTACAAGGTGGAAGGCAAACGAAGCGATAGATCAGGCGATTTTACAGCTAGCCTGCACTCTGACGCGCCAAGCAGCTGAATTCTGGAAGTTTACCGTTTGAAAAGCGGCAGAAGCGTGGGTACATAATTGCGTGCTGCTTGACTCGTGACTTCACTTTGTCAAATTTTCTCAGAGCGAGCAGACGCATATTTTGTGACACCAAAAGTTTATAGATTTCTAAAAGAAACACGTGATTTTAAGGAGTACAGTTCTCCAAGTGCTATTTGGGCAATAGAAAGTTGGTTGCTCACTTCCTGATCCAGACTATACCCAGTTTCAGTGCTGATCGAAAAGGTGATATTTTTTGTGTGTGCTAAAATGGTTTTAGTGGTTTTACATATTACGTAACCTCCAATTCTAGCTGCCCGCAGCTGACCCTGTGCAACTCCGAAATTTACATACGTCTTCAGTGACCGCGAGGCGGCGGCAAATCCTCTTGAATCCGTGAGTGCACAGTGGGCGAATCAGAGTGTGGAGCTATCGAGAATTAACCCAGTCAAGGGCCATTGGCCTCGGGAACCGCCAAACCAACAGTCTGATTTGCTTCCTATGTGTGCTAGCAGATCCGGCAGTGTCTCGTGTTGGCATCTCACCATCTGCTTGATGGAGCATATGTCATAAGTGTCCAACCAGCCAAACCGTCACCGACCTTGTGACCACCACTTCGACCATCAGACCTTGTGATTGGCGACTCGCGAATTGAGTTTTCCCGTTTGAGAATACCGCTCGTACTCATGACCTTGTGCTAATCCCGTCCTGCTTCGAGGGAATCGACATTGCCTCTCTCATCGACGAGTGGAAAAGTTTCCCAACCATGTGTTAGACATACATACGACTCTTGTTGTAAAGCATAGGATATTGTGGCCAAAGAGGAGTTGGCATAACCTCAACCACACATGTGCTGTGACGCATGAGGCCCACATTTAGGTTTACTAGTGCTTTCTAAAATAATGATTTTCTAGTAGCTTTTCTTTGCCAAGTTAACTATCGAACATGAATTAAAATTGGAATCATTAATTGCATATTTATTTAATTTTCATAGCCAAGTATGTATGTATAGGACAAATCATATTTTTGAACTTTGCAGCATTTAACCCAACAACGTCCTCCTTGAGCTCAACGACGGCAATGTATGGTGAGTCCAAAACAAGTAGTTTCATATTGTAGCTATACAAACATACCTTTCTTTCATATAATTTTGATAACATGAAGTTTATTTTCAATACGTAAATGATTCTTTGTTCATTCATACTCGATAAAGTTCCCTTTTGCTATATTATGAATATATATATATATACATTTAAATGATTTGTGTTAGAATTATTACTATTCCCATCCATTAACTTAATAATTGAACTATCCTCAAACTGAAATACCGAGTTGAATTTATGTTCCGTTTAGATCATTAATTGTAGGCTAACTTCAACATGAAATACCAACTTTCCTTGAATAAATCATGAATACTTTGTTAACTTTAACATGAAAGTCTAAGTTCTTTTCCACGGTCCGTCGCAAGTACATATAACTAATGCAATACCAAATTGAATAATCTAGAAGCAGATTTTATATAGGGGCAATAATTCAACATACCTAATTTTATTGCCATGGTCGGGTGGGTACAGACTAGGGTACGAACAACATCTCAGATACCCTAGATGCTGACAGATTAACGCAAGAGTTCCGTTTAAACCCGATTTATACCTAGAGTAGTTTGCCTTGACTTTTAGACTTTGTGTGTAAAGTGCACTTAAACATTGTGCTGGTGTGCCGTATGGCAGGAGGAGGTAAAAACCCAACCCCTTTCCGACGAGCTAAGTTAGAGCAAAGCTAGAAGTGCACGCCCTCCGACTCTTGTCCATACAACGAACTATAGATACTCTATCTATTATTTTCCATCGTTTTGTACGCGCTACATGGGAATGCACTTTGGTATATCTTTGTAATACTCCAATCGGGGTCGACCAAAGTGAACCTGGCGAGAATAAACATTCAGGCGTGCAATACACTCGATCGCCTTAAAGGCCGCACGCTACACAATTGGCGCCCAACGTGGGGCGAAAACTAGCCTGATTTGAGACCAGAAGATTGGACAGCTTGATATTTCAGTTGGTTCAACTTCACTGTGCAAGACAGTCTTATTTAGCCTCACGGCAAATCGCTCTTATTTCATCCTCATACTTTCCCCTACATTACTTTTTTTTTTGTTCACGAATAAAGTAACCATCTTAAAATGTAGTAATTTAGTATTGGATCTCGACTCTCGGAAATGCGATTGCAATTCGATTTCTTTTGCGGATTGGTCGACCAGAGCGAATCTTTGTTTTGAGTTACTTACATGGACGGGATAATATATCTTTAGGTTAAACTTTGTGAGGGCATTTGGTAGCTTTACTTGGAATTGCAAGTCTCTGTAGAAACTGCGGTAACTTGACCGGTACTGAAATCCTTATCCCGGGCAAATCGGCCATAGCCCTAGTAACTTACAGTATTTGAACACTCTTTGCAATTATTTGATTAGCATTATTTGGTATGAATTTTAGTTTATTGGAAAGTGGCGGACCATTATATTATGATAATTTTGATTGAAATCTTACAATTTCAATATGAGTGTACGACATAGTACAGAAAACCTGTTAGATATTTTGCAGGAGCAGGACCCATTTTGTGGCATCTGTCACCAGGTAATGAATAGAAATGATTTCTTGGCGACATCTCCATGCAATCATACCCTTCATCATCGTTGTTTAGACGAATGGTTGTCAACTAACTCTACATGTCCAGTTTGCAAGAAAGCTTGCTTAGCAAATCAGCTAACCCTTATTAACACCTCACTGGCAAGAGAGTTGAGAGAAGCTGAAGGTCCCTCGGAAAATGGACGAAGCGGTCAGGCAGTCGGAGGTTCAGACCGTCCTCCTTCAGCAGTCGATTCAAACAAGTCAACTAGAGGTAGAGGAGCTACACCTCGAAGAGGTATCCAAACACGATCAATGCAACGCAATCTCCCTAATACTTCATCGGTTCTTCCGAAATCCAATACCGGCAGTCGGAACAGTGAATCGTTGAATAGGACTGAAGTAACAAATTTGATTCAGACCTGTATACAAGCTCAGCAGAGAAGCTGGCTACGAACCATGACCGATGCTATGAATTCTTCCATTGAACAGGCCATTCAAACTCAAATGGCATCCTTGAATTTAGGGCGATCTGAACAAGGTTGGACCCAGACTAGACCTCGAGTATCTCCCAGCCCTAATCACTCGAATTCGGCAGGCATATCAGACAATCCTGGCAGTAATCGAGAGATTAACGATTCTAGATCGGCCTCTGGGGCACAATCACATATTCCTCCTGAGAAAGTTTCCAGCATTATACAAAGCTGGCGATTGAAGTATGATGGGGCTAGAGACGGAATGCAGGTAGAAGATTTCTTGTACCGAGTTCGTTCTCTTACTGCCCAGAACCTAGGCAGCAATTATCAGCTGCTGTGTGATCATTTGTATCTGCTTTTTGCTGGAAAGGCAAATGAGTGGTTTTGGAAATTCCACCGCTCTTTTCCTGGATTTACCTGGTTGTCGTTTTGCGACGAATTTAGAAAGAAATTTGAAGATATGGACTCTGATATGGACATCTGGGAAAGAATTAATTCCAGAAAGCAAAATGAACAAGAGCCTTTTGACGAATATCAGTTTGCTGTGGAAAATTTGATAGGTCGGCTAAGAAATCCCATCTCGGAGCATTCGTTTGTGCGTATTTTAATACGCAATTCAAAATCTACCCTTAGATATGAGTTAATGCATTTAAGCATTACGACCTTGGCTCGTCTGCGAGAAGAAATTCGAACGCACGAGCAATTCTTTAAGCAAGTTCATTCACAACCTCAGAGAGCAAAGTTCCAACATCGAGCTCATATATCTGAAATGATTGAGGATTCTGAAGAACTACCCGATCCCGAAATATCGGAAGTCCAACGTAAGCGCAAGTTATGTTGGAACTGCGACAAAGCCGGTCATCGATTCGACGATTGTTTGGAAACGAGGACCGTGTTTTGCTACGGCTGTGGGGCCAAAAACACATTTAAGCCCAAATGTCGAAAATGTAACCCAGCGGAAAACCGCAAGCGGGATGCACAGAATTCCAACTCTCTGTCGCATCCAGCCGAAACAAGCCATTGATGTTGGACGTTTATTCTCAAACCCAGACCTCACCGTCTGCGGTTCTGAGTAATCCCGTTCTTAACGAACAACCCGTTTCACATCAAACTTCCCGGTTAAATCATTGTCTTCCATTTCATGTGCGATTACGCAATTACCAATCAGCACGCGAACGTATTTTCGGAGACGTCAATTTCCTTGACATACATCCCAAATCCAGGCGGTCAACTATCCGTCTAAGATCATTTTGGAAAAAAGTTCGCTCTACGCGAAGGAAGTTGGTCTCAGCCATCTTTCTCAGTTCGGATAATCGCCTATATACCGAAATTACTATTGAAACGAAAAAGTATGTGGCTCTGCTTGATTCTGGTGCAACCATAAGCTGCCTCGGCGGAAATGCAGCAGCAGAATTCTTACAGGATCACAAGCTCACAAAGTGCTCTGGTAAAATTAAAACGGCTAATAACTCCGAATGTGCTGTAGTTGGAAAACTCGTCACAGACCTTTTCTATCGTAATCAGACCAAGCCCATTGAATTTTACGTTATTCCCGGCTTGAGTCAAGATGTATACTTAGGAATAGATTTTTGGACATCCTTTGGATTACTCCAAAACGTATTAAACCCGAGCGTTTCAGAGCTCGACGTGGGCAAGGATGACCGCGAAGAGAATCCAAAAATGCACACCTTGACATCTGCTGAAGAAATATCTTTAAGTCAGATTATTCACAAAATCCCTTCATTTGAAAAGGAAGGTCTTGGTAGAACTCATTTAATGGAGCACACTATCGATGTAGACAATGCCAAACCAGTCAAACAAAGGCATTGGCCCATCTCACCGGCAATCGAACATATGATGTTTGCCGAAGTAGACAAAATGTTGGCCATGGACATAATAGAAGAGTCAAATAGTCCATGGAGTAGCAACTGCGTGTTGGTTAGGCGAGGAGACAAAAACAGACTATGTTTGGACTCAAGGGTGGTCAATCTGGTCACACGTAAAGACGCCTACCCGCTACCTCATATAGACGGCATTCTGAGTCGTTTGCCACCTGCTCGTTTTATAACTGGGTTAGACATGAAGCATGCCTTCTGGCAGATTCCCCTAGAGGAAAAGTCACGGCAGTATACGGCATTCACAATTCCAAATAGGCCTCTCTACCAATACAAGGTTATGCCTTTTGGGCTGTGCAATGCACCACAAACCTTATGTCGCCTTATGGATCATGTAATTCCTCCTCATTTGCGTACCAGAGTTTTTGTTTATCTGGATGACTTGCTCATTTTGTCAGACGATTTCGAATCTCATATGCAATTGTTGGAAGAGGTCGCCTTATGCTTACGCAAAGCCAACTTGACAATCAATGTTCCCAAGTCGAAGTTTTGCATGCGCGAAATAAAATACTTGGGTTTTATAATCGGTTACGGGGAACTTAAAACAGATCCCGGTAAAATCCAAGCGATTAATGAATTCCCTGTGCCGAAAAACGTGAAGCAACTTAGACGTTTCTTAGGACTTTCAGGTTGGTATCGACGCTTCGTCGAAAATTATGCCACCACCAGCCATTCTTTGACTGAACTCCTGAAAAAGAATCGACCTTTCGAATGGAATGACGCAGCCGCTGAATCCTTCGAAAAATTAAAAGGGAAGCTTACCTCAGCACCGATTTTGCGAACTCCCAACTTTTCCAGGCCATTTATTTTGTTATGCGACGCAAGTTCTTACGGTCTCGGTTGTGTTTTGGCACAAGAAAATGAAGACGGAGTAGAATTGCCCATCGCTTATATGTCGGAGAAGTTGACGAAGGCGCAGCGTAACTATACCGTCACTCAGTTAGAATGCCTAGCTGTAATCAAAGGGGTTAAGAAATTCAGGGCGTATATTGAAGGTCAGGACTTCACCGTTGTAACTGACCATGCTTCCTTGAAGTGGCTCATGGATCAAAAAGATCTCACAGGTCGGTTAGGGAGATGGGCTATGAAACTGACAGGATACGGATTAAAGATAAAACACCGTAGCGGCTCGCAAAATGTTGTTGCAGATACGCTGTCTCGGCAAAACGAGTTGGAAGTATCGGAGCTAACAGATTTTGGGCCGATTGTAGATATATCTTCAAGTGAATTTTGTTCGCAGGAGTATCGAGATTTAATCGGCCGAATAAAGCAAAATCAGTCCAAATTACCTGATCTTAAGATCGTGGACAATTTTGTGTACAAACGAACCGAGCATACTAAGGGTGGAATCGAGCAAGAATCCCGTACGTGGAAGTTGTGGATACCTTCCGGTCTTATTCAGGATATCTTATATCGAGCACACGATGCACCTGATGCAGCACATTGTGGTACAGGAAAAATGATTCACAAGTTAAAAAACTATCTTTTTTGGCCAGGCATGGTAACTCAGATTCGTGAGTACGTCTCAAAGTGCTCTATTTGTCGAACTACTAAAAGTCCAAATTCAGTACTTAGGCCACCAATGGGCAAACCAATCACATCTGAGAGACCATTCCAAAAACTTTATTTAGATCTGTTAGGACCATATCCTAGGTCCAAATGTGGAAATATAGGACTGCTGATCATCGTAGACCACAATACCAAGTATCATTTCCTGCATCCACTAAAGAAGTTTACATCCCATCGAATCTGCGAGTTTCTTGAAAACCAAATCTTCTACACTTTTGGTGTTCCGGAACTTGTTCTGACGGATAACGGATCCCAATTTCGTTCTGGGAAGTTTGAATCTTTCTTGACTCGCTTCGGCGTAGCTCATGTGTGCACTGCAATCTATTCGCCGCAGGCCAATGCTAGCGAAAGGTTGAATAGATCCGTTTTAGCGGCCATTCGTGCATACATTGGATCCGACCATTCCAATTGGGATAACAATCTTAACGAAATTAGTGGTGCTCTCCGAGCAAGTGTCCATCGTAGCACAGGCTATAGCCCCTATTTCTTAGCATTTGGTCAACATATGATTCTTAACGGGAAAGATTATGAACTTCTTAGGAAGCTGAATTTGCTGACGGAAGATACACAAGTGCAAAAACCCGATGCAATGCAGATGATACGTAAAAAGGCGAAAAAGAACGTATCGGCAGCACATGAGGTCAATGCTCGGGCATATAATTTGCGAAGTAGGACCATACAGCTCAGAGAAGGTGACGTAGTTTATGCTCGTAATTTTGCGCAAAGCAATGCAGCTAAAAAGTTTAGCGCAAAGCTCGCTCCCACGTTTGTTAAGGTTAAAGTTAAAAGGAAAGTTAGTCCGTCTTATTACGAATTGGTCAATGTTTCAGGTAAATCGTTAGGAATATATCATCTGAAGGACATTCAAGTTCAATTGTAGAACCTGTCCTTATTCAGTTAATGACTTCGTGAGTAAGCCTCTCGCAGCATCAACTGTGGTGTAGTGTCCAGGTTCCTACTGGGTAGTACAACTGGAATGCCGCATGAACAAAGATGCAACACCCTGTTCATTGCGTCTCAACAGCAAAGAGCGCACTCGCGCATACACACAAGTGTACGGTTGTCTATCATGCGTCTCTTTCGCTCTTCTTATATTTGGAAGACGCATACACGCATGAGCAATGTTGTTGTTGCTTTTGCCTTTGGCAAATTCTTTTTCGACGCGCGCTCAGCTTACAAGGTGGAAGGCAAACGAAGCGATAGATCAGGCGATTTTACAGCTAGCCTGCACTCTGACGCGCCAAGCAGCTGAATTCTGGAAGTTTACCGTTTGAAAAGCGGCAGAAGCGTGGGTACATAATTGCGTGCTGCTTGACTCGTGACTTCACTTTGTCAAATTTTCTCAGAGCGAGCAGACGCATATTTTGTGACACCAAAAGTTTATAGATTTCTAAAAGAAACACGTGATTTTAAGGAGTACAGTTCTCCAAGTGCTATTTGGGCAATAGAAAGTTGGTTGCTCACTTCCTGATCCAGACTATACCCAGTTTCAGTGCTGATCGAAAAGGTGATATTTTTTGTGTGTGCTAAAATGGTTTTAGTGGTTTTACATATTACGTAACCTCCAATTCTAGCTGCCCGCAGCTGACCCTGTGCAACTCCGAAATTTACATACGTCTTCAGTGACCGCGAGGCGGCGGCAAATCCTCTTGAATCCGTGAGTGCACAGTGGGCGAATCAGAGTGTGGAGCTATCGAGAATTAACCCAGTCAAGGGCCATTGGCCTCGGGAACCGCCAAACCAACAGTCTGATTTGCTTCCTATGTGTGCTAGCAGATCCGGCAGTGTCTCGTGTTGGCATCTCACCATCTGCTTGATGGAGCATATGTCATAAGTGTCCAACCAGCCAAACCGTCACCGACCTTGTGACCACCACTTCGACCATCAGACCTTGTGATTGGCGACTCGCGAATTGAGTTTTCCCGTTTGAGAATACCGCTCGTACTCATGACCTTGTGCTAATCCCGTCCTGCTTCGAGGGAATCGACATTGCCTCTCTCATCGACGAGTGGAAAAGTTTCCCAACCATGTGTTAGACATACATACGACTCTTGTTGTAAAGCATAGGATATTGTGGCCAAAGAGGAGTTGGCATAACCTCAACCACACATGTGCTGTGACGCATGAGGCCCACATTTAGGTTTACTAGTGCTTTCTAAAATAATGATTTTCTAGTAGCTTTTCTTTGCCAAGTTAACTATCGAACATGAATTAAAATTGGAATCATTAATTGCATATTTATTTAATTTTCATAGCCAAGTATGTATGTATAGGACAAATCATATTTTTGAACTTTGCAGCATTTAACCCAACAACGTCCTCCTTGAGCTCAACGACGGCAATGTATGGTGAGTCCAAAACAAGTAGTTTCATATTGTAGCTATACAAACATACCTTTCTTTCATATAATTTTGATAACATGAAGTTTATTTTCAATACGTAAATGATTCTTTGTTCATTCATACTCGATAAAGTTCCCTTTTGCTATATTATGAATATATATATATATACATTTAAATGATTTGTGTTAGAATTATTACTATTCCCATCCATTAACTTAATAATTGAACTATCCTCAAACTGAAATACCGAGTTGAATTTATGTTCCGTTTAGATCATTAATTGTAGGCTAACTTCAACATGAAATACCAACTTTCCTTGAATAAATCATGAATACTTTGTTAACTTTAACATGAAAGTCTAAGTTCTTTTCCACGGTCCGTCGCAAGTACATATAACTAATGCAATACCAAATTGAATAATCTAGAAGCAGATTTTATATAGGGGCAATAATTCAACATACCTAATTTTATTGCCATGGTCGGGTGGGTACAGACTAGGGTACGAACAACATCTCAGATACCCTAGATGCTGACAGATTAACGCAAGAGTTCCGTTTAAACCCGATTTATACCTAGAGTAGTTTGCCTTGACTTTTAGACTTTGTGTGTAAAGTGCACTTAAACATTGTGCTGGTGTGCCGTATGGCAGGAGGAGGTAAAAACCCAACCCCTTTCCGACGAGCTAAGTTAGAGCAAAGCTAGAAGTGCACGCCCTCCGACTCTTGTCCATACAACGAACTATAGATACTCTATCTATTATTTTCCATCGTTTTGTACGCGCTACATGGGAATGCACTTTGGTATATCTTTGTAATACTCCAATCGGGGTCGACCAAAGTGAACCTGGCGAGAATAAACATTCAGGCGTAAAACTTTGTAAAAATATGTTTAAGTATATATAATAAGCAATACAATGTGATTTAACTTTGGGAAATTGATCAAGTAGAAGAAACCGCGAAATTTGCCAAATGTTCGTTTGTTATAAAACTTTGGAGAATATTTGGACGCTTACGCGTAAAGAATTCTGATTTGAGGAAATGGGCGGGAAATAGTCTAAAAACCGCGATAATTAAAGAACTATACCGTTCATCCGATTGCGATGAAATTTTGATCAATGGTTATACGCTTGGCCGCGAAAGTTCCTAAGGTCGAAAAATCGCGAAATTCGCCAATTATAACCGTCATTCGATTGCAATCATACTTTTGGGAATGAATTAAACGCTTGCTCGGAAGGGTTTCTAAGTTGAAGAAATTTGCAGAAAATTGTCCAAAAACCGCGGAAACTACAAAATTTGCGGATTCGGTAAGTCTTTGGATAGTGGTTCGACGGAAAGGTTTCCAAGTATGGGCGGAAAATGTTCCAAGAACCGCGAAATTTGCAAAATATTCGATTTTGATGAAGCTTTGAGGAATGGTTGTACGCTTGCCCGCGAAGGTATCTAAATTAAAGAAATGGGCCGGAAAGGATCACGAAACCGCGAAATTTCAAAACCTATACCGTTCATCCGATTGCCATAAAACTTTGGCAACGCTTGCCCGCGAAGGTTTCTAAGGTCCAAAAATCGCGAAATTTATTCATAAAAGCGCTTAGTGCTTATGCCGGTGTTGGTAAATGGAAGCTGTAGATTACACGGTCCAAAATATTGCGAAATTTGCAAATTTTTGATTTGAGCCTGGCTTATTGTGAAGATTTGATAGATGGCAATTTTAGACGGGTAAATATGAAGTATTAACCAAACGGTCAAAAAAGTCACGAAATTTGCAAAATATTCATGATTTTATATTATCATAAACGTGTATATAGAGAAAAAGATCGAACGGTCCAAAATGTTTATACCGACATGCAGCCTGCACTAGATTGAATATAATCGCTCTCTCAAGAATCATAAGGACCCGGGCGAAGCCGGGTATTCAGCTAGTATGCCAATAAAAAGGACTTTTCATTAAGAAACAAAAAAGGTTTCCTCACTCGAACTAGTTTTTCGACCGATCGTTCCTATGGGAGCTATATGCTATAGTTATCCGACTTCGACCAAACTTTGTAGAATCGTGTAAAAGTATATAAAATAAGTGTATGCCAATGATAAGGACGTTTTCATTAAAAACAAAAAAGTTTTTCTCACTAGAATAGTTTTTCGACCGATGTTTAAGCTATAGTATCCGATTTCGACCAAACTTAGTGAAATCATGGGAAAGGATAGTGAATTAAGAAATACGTACTTTGGAGGCGTTTCCATTGCGACGCCCCAGGGGCTCGCAAAATTCTGTTATCTAAAAATAATATAATTAGTATTAATTATTCCTAGAAGTAATAAGTCACCTGAGTCCTTTTTAGTTTCCTATTGTTATTAATTCACGACCAGGCCGACCGCCATAACAACAGCTGCGAAACAGCCGCCATGACAGCGATCGAGCAACAGCTGACGATAGGAATATCGACTTATTCAGCGACCGCGCTGTCGACGCCAGCAGCCCGGGGCTATAAAAGCAGAGCCCGAGCACACTAGCACTTCACTTAGTGCGCGGCATCGGTCGAGTCAACACCTTGGAGCAGCAGATCAAACAGTAAGTACCAACTACCAGCTCATCTCTGGGACACCCGTAGTGCGGTTTCCGAATCGGCTACGACGAGCTCTCCACCAAGGGACCAAGAAGCGGTTTTCGAATCGGCCTTGGTTGGCTCCGGATGTGCGGTTTCCGAATCGGCATCTGTGCCTGTACGGGATTCCCGGCTGAATAGCGCCGTCGCTTGCCCGTTCCGACTCCCACTGTGCGGTTTTCGAATCGGCGGTGGGCGAGCCCCAGGTTGTGCGGTTTACGAATCGGCTCCCTGGCCTGGTGCAGCGAGATTGATGCACTGCACCCGGCACTGACGCCATCTCTGGGACTCCCGTAGTGCGGTTTCCGAATCGGCTACGACGCGCTCCCCACCAAGGGGCCAATAGTGCGGTTTCCGAATCGGCTTTGGTCAGCTCCGGATGTGCGGTTTACGAATCGGCATCTGTGTCTGGACGGGATTCCCGGCTGAATAGTGCCGTCGCTTGCCCGTTCCGACTCCCACTGTGCGGTTTACGAATCGGCTTCCTGGCCTGTTCCAACGAGATTGATGCACTGCATCCGGTACGGTACAGCCACGGCACACACGGGTACGCGCGTTCAAGCAAGTCTTTGGAACGGCTCCCGGTCACTGGGGTGGCTCCCACGACAAGCATCAAGTCGAACCAGGTAGGCCTCTGACTTGATCCCGCCAAGAGCGAGGACAGCCACAGTGCAAGCGGGTAGGCACGCTCCCACCAAGCAAGTCGGGGAACGGCTCCCGGTCATTAGGACGGCTCCCACGGCGAGGATCAAGACGAACCACATCGGCTCCGACCCGATCTCCCCAGAGCGACGCGCTGCATCCGGAACAGCAACAACGAGGTACTCAAGCAAGCCAGCCCGAACGTGAAGGGCTACAACCACCAGCACCAAGAAGACATTGTAATAAATAAGAATACATACACGATTACCCCTTTATACTCATTGGGTGGGTAAGCGATTACAACAAACAGAAGAGCCAAGTGTCCCAGAATCAAATAATATCTGTGACAAACCCTGGCACCGGCGAGCTATATCCGTGCCACGAAAAGAGGTCGTTACACCATTGAAAACAGTAAAGTTTTTAACTTGCAGTTTTTACTGGCTCGAGGTCTTGCTTTGTTATTGACATAACTTTAAAGAGAGGCACACAACACAACAAAGGAGGCATCAGGTTGATCGGACGACGTTTCATGAGGGACTAACCTCACTCATCAGCGATCTTGAGCCTGAAATGTCTGTCCAAACAGCAGTCTCTCCATGCCCGCGACGGCAAAACTGTTTGGGAATCCCAAAGGCAGTTTGCGCGCAAAAACACCGAAAAGACAGCCCTTTGTAAGTGTGTGGCCTCCGTTTTGGACTTCGGACTCAGTGGAAAAGACCAAAAATGTTTGTATACACAGATTTTTGTTGTTTTAAATGAAACTGTTTCTGTTAAGTTTCGAACAACACCGCCGTGCCAAGTGTTTTAGTATTTTTACGACTGTTTTAACGACCTTTATACTTTTAACTTGCAGTTTTTACTGGTTCGAGGTCTTGCTATGTTATTGACATAACTTTAAACAGAGGCAAACTGCCTTTGGAACTCCCAAACAGTTTTGCCGTCGCGGGCATGGAGAGACTGTTTGGACAGTCTAGTTTTTCGACCGATCGTTCCTATGGCAGCTATATGCTATAGTCATCCGATCCAGCCGGTTCCGACAAATGTGCAGCCTATATGTACCAAAAGACTTCGTGCAAAGTTTGGTGAGGATAGCTTCAAAACTGACGGAGGAGATAGCATAGAAACAGACTGACAAGGCTAAATCAACTCAGCTCGTCATGCTGATCAAGAATATATATACTTTATGTGGTCGGAGATGCTTCCTTCAATGCGTTACAAACATCCACACAATTTTATAATACCCTCTGCAAGGGTATAAAAACTTAACCAACGGGCCAGTGAATTGTGGAG
The DNA here is from genome assembly GCA_018904265.1 of Lordiphosa collinella. Classification (NCBI taxonomy): domain Eukaryota; kingdom Metazoa; phylum Arthropoda; class Insecta; order Diptera; family Drosophilidae; genus Lordiphosa; species Lordiphosa collinella. Next base: position 159,723 of record JAEIFV010000255.1, read on the forward strand.
TATAAACTAACTTTCTGACAATTTCTGACAAAAAGTAAATATGTAGACTTTGACCTTCAAGTGTATTTCTCATCGTGTTATTAATGCATTTTGCGGCTTTGCGCACATTCTCTTGATATTTGCAGGTGAGTTTGAGTTCAGCCATGCAACGCTGTTTAATGTATGGAATGAAAACAACCGAAATACCCGTGCAATTTCAAGCTGGATTTTTGAGCAGCTTAAGGAGCATGCAGTGAGCACGGAGAAGAGAAATAAAATTATCACAAGAATTAATAACTTTGAGATTTATTCGAAAAAAGGTTGCAAGTAACGCTTTAAATGTTTGAACATTCAAGGCAAACAAATTTTTTTTCATTTTCAAATTTCCCGTTTTCCGTCTTGCTTTCTGATAATAGTGACTCCCGGAAAGCTGCTAAACATCAATTCACTTTTTTTTAAAAGACCCTACTTTGGAGGACAAGAACTTTTTTAACAGCCCTCGCATTGACACGTTTTTAATTTTTTATTTTGAATATTTAAAGCAAATACAAAATACGGAATTAAAATTCTTTTCCCGTAAGACCAGTTAAAACTCAGACGCCTACAACAGAAGAGGGCCTTAATCTAATCTGGGCAGTAAAGGTGGGTGTGGTCGGATTGTTGTACAACTCTGCCTATTTAGTATACACTTTATGTTGATCAAATATGCCAAATTGCAGTTGTCTAACTACATTTTTCGAATTTATGCCGCCCAAACTGAAATCTGGCCCAATGTGCAGTGGAAAGATGATTCTGTGCAAACCACCAAAACTATGATGCTTGCACTTCAGCAAAACGACTCTTGGTGAAAAAGAAAGTCTAGTGATAAGGCTTTAAAATGAAGTTGGTTTCAACATTGTCCGTTACGATTTAATACTGGTAAAGCCACCTTTAAAATAATCCTTTAAGACTTTTTTGTATACGTCATATAAAAGAGCAGTTGCAAAAAACACTTGCAATAGTCAAACATTTTTCGTCACATGTAAAACTAGCTTTGCTCTCACATTTAAGCCTCACGCCAGAATTTAGCTCATGCCAATAACAAGAAAATTCCCTGGAGAGAGAATAACAAATAAACCATTTAAAAGCGTATCTAACCTCTGCCATATTATTTGACATTCGGCTTTATTTATGGAACTTTGTGCTTGTTGGATTTCCTGTAATTATTTGCCATGTGCGTCAGCAAACTTTGCCATTTTTGTGAGCGAGTGCACTTGAAACTTTATGCGCCAAGTGTTACATGGCGTATGCGTAATTTCTCATTTCGTACCAGTTACAAGGCTCTCGCTGTCTATGTATCTCTCTGCCACTGCCACTTCTGCTGTCATGTTCCACATGTTGTTAGTGTGTGTGTGTGTGGTTTCGAGTGCTCTTTTTGTACGCTGTTGATGTTTAGTTTTTAGGCAGCTTGGCAAATATATTTGAATTTTATGCAAATTTTAATTGCTTTACTTTGCTATGGAAATTTATGACCACAAGGAATTGCACACAGAAAATATAAATATTTTAGTGTGGCTAAAGTAGGGGTGAACAGTTGAATCTGAAACCAGCAATTAACTCAAAACTGGAACTCTCATCGACAAGCTAACAAGCGCTTGAAATCAATTCGCAGAACCCACCCAAAGGGATTATTACGAGTCGCATGTGTTCGCCTTTGTCGCTTTCTGCTTGACAGTTGGATTGCCAGACAATTGACTCTCCGGGCAGCGTCGATTGCGCCAGCTGAGATGTTTATTTGATTTCGGCCGGCTGACTTGGACCCTCTCTTAATGGCCTCCTAATGGTCGACCATCAAAGCAGCTGCCTGACAGCCACCGCCATCCTCAATTTGATCGTTATCAATTTAAGCATTTTGTTAATTTATGCGCCTCGGCGATAAAACAGCACATAAAAAACAGCTCAGCCATTGGTGCTAGGCTTTCCTTTTTTTAATGACTTCGATTATGTTTTCGTTTTTTTATGTTATTTATTAATTTTGTAAGCTGGTTAAAAACCAAATGCATGAAATATCCCAATGAAAAAATTGGCTTGACATTTTACTAGCCTTGTGGGCGTGTCTGTCTCGTCGTTCCGATGATGCAGTTGTAATATTTTATTAGCTTCCATTTTTGCAACGTTGACAGAAATGTGCATAATACGAGTACGCAGCAAAATCTTTTTACATTTCTACAACTCTGTTGGCTCGGGGGGAGGAGAGTGGGCCAACTGCAAAGGAAGTCATAAATAAGCCAACAGCTGACTGGACAGTCAGACCCGCGTCTTCCCTGTCCAGTTTCCGTTGTTCTTGTTGCTCAGTTTTGCTGACAACCCACATGCGGGGAGTGCTGCATCTGCGCCAACACGGCCCCATTCCCCCGGTTCGCCATCAAACACCCATTTTGTGTGCCCGCCCGCATTGTGCGCAAATCAAGTTATTACGCCCATATCGATGTCCCTGCCCTGGGTTTGTGTGTGTGTCACATATGGCGAGCATAAATAGTTTCAGCAGTTTCCATTGACTTGGTCGCCTCACTTTGCCCTCTGTCCTTGTTTCTTCTGACTACAAAGTTTCTTTATGCGCTTTCCATGAACATTTTGTGGCAGGTTTATGTATTTAATGGACTTTTGCACAACTTTTTCTGTTGTTGATACTTTATTTTCCCTTTTTTGGCAAATGCCGCCGTGCCTGCATACCAAGAAAGCAGACGGCCAAGACGAGGACGCATTATGTCCATTGGCAAAGTTTTGTGACGCCAGCATTTATATGTATAAGCGTCAGCGTCCATTCTGATTATTAGCTGGCAGACGCACTTATACGCACACACTTCTACTCCCTCGCATGCATTTGGGGTCAACTGCGACGAGTTTAATGCTCAATTATTTTTGACGCGCCTGGCACGCAGCTAATGAGTGGCGCCAGTTTACCCATAAAGAGTTCAATGCATTCTGCTAAATGGAACCGCGTCATCAGGCAGGACATTTATATCTGGTGAAGCCTTTAATTAGCATGCCAGTAGGCCTTTCAACAGCTGAAGCTTACTAAGCTCACCTTGAACTTAAGCTCTGTAAAAAATAGACGAAATCAACGATAACATGTGCAGCTAAGGTACACACTTGCATTTGTTTACACAGATTCAATGGAAAACTTTCTTTGAATGCCTTCCTTTCAGGCAAATGCCAACATGCATTTAGGTTGGCAAACATTACCTTCTGGCGTTCATCCTTGACTTTCTGCGCTTAAGAGTGTAGTTACGAGTATTTGTAGGACTTAAGAATGATTTTGTAAGGTACCCTATACAAGGGTTGTCGAAATTTTTCAAAATATCGAAATCGATAAATCGAAATAACGAAGTTAGCAAAATCCATATTCGATTATCGAGCACAGGAACCATCCAAATATCGTTATATTGTAGAACCTTTTAAAAATCACTTAAAAGTTTTAATAACGTTTGTAACGTACCAAAGGTACACAGAGTATATTAAGTTTGTGCAAAAGTATGCAACAGCCAGAAGTAAGCGTCTCCGACTCTATAAGGTATAAATATTCTTGATCAGCATCAACAGCCGAGTCGATATAGACATGTCCATCTGTCCGTCCGTCTGTCTGTCTGTCTGTCCGTCTGTCCGTATGAACAAACAGATCTCAGAGATGGTAAGAGATAAAGGTTTCACACGCCCCTTCCCGCCCCCGCAAATTGGAAAAAACGTCATATCTCCGACACTTTTATAGATAGAAGGTTTGTTCCTTCTGGACATATTTAGTAATCAGGATTATTTATTGATCCGCCAAAGGAATGGTAAAGATCGGATGAACGGTTGTCGAGTTATAAGGAAAACAAACAATTATGGGCAGCACCGGTCGCAACCGCATCACTTCAAAGAGTATGTTATAGTCGGGCTTGACCGACTTTCTTTTTTGTTTTTTATATTTTCAACTGGATGCAAGTCAATATTAACATTTTAGCTCGTCCAACCTTGATCAAACCGAGTTTTAAGTAGGGACAAAATCCAACTTCATTCATTTTATTACAGCTTTGAGCCCAGTTCTGAACCAGCAAAATATCCAACTTCACATTTTCAACCTACAGACCAAATATTAAGTTGCCAGCTTAGACAGCTTAGGGAAACAATTTTTTAAATTAATTTTTTCTAAAAAAAATTTTGGAGAGAAATATATTTTAAGTTAAAACCAGGGATGGCCGGGTGGCTCAGCGGATAGTGTGCGCGACCGCTGTGCAAGAGGTCGTGGGTTCGATCCCGCCTCTAAATATCTAAAAATTTTTTACTTTGAATAAACTTTGCACCCGGTCACGCCTCTCTGCTGTTGCCGCCAGCTTAATAGTAACTAGCAATGCAAAAGCTTCTCAAACAGCCGTTCGGATTCGGTGTTAAACTGTCGGTCCCTTTCTCTTGTGTGAAAATTAGAAGCGCACAAGCCAAGAGATTGAGAGGAGCTCGGCTTTGGCCCTTTGGGCCAAAACGATTTTCGGTTCCGGTACAGGTACCGGTACGACCTGAAACGAATGTTTCCGTAAAAGGTTCTATTTCGGTTTTTAATTTATTTCGGTTTCGATACGGAACCCAGTTTATTATTCGGTATACCGGTACGTACCGGTATAAGTACAAATTTTTTGAATATTGTTAACAGTAAATTTTGGGATAAGTCTAACATATTTTATGCCTCTGTAATTAAAGAAACAATATACAACATTAAAGTTTCAGTTGTTTAACATTTAAATCGTTAATAGAAAAGGGATGAATCTCGCTTTTCTATATCTTGATTTGCAGTGTATTTCCAATTTGCAGTGTATCCCAATGGAACAAAAATCACCCAAAACTAGATTTTCGGCTTGAAGTTTAGTTGTGAACACCTCAGTTTTTGTATTATGCTTACAATTTCGCGAACTGAGTCCCGTTATCTGCGGCCGCAAAATTGGAGTAAATGTTGAAGACGTCTTCTGCCAGCAAATGCTTTAGCATTCTGTAGCTGTATGCTGAGCTCTAACGCGTGGGGCAATCAATTGGAGGTTTCTTGAGTTGCTTGTCCACCATAAGGTAGCTGAGTAATGGTAAGCTTAGCTTTTAAACAAGGGCTCTGGCAGATGATATTGCCTCGCCAAAAATGTTCTGTTTTAAGACCGCATTGATTGCTAGCTGCAGTGTATGCGCAGCACACCGCACGCCTAGATATGAACAAGTAAGAGCAAGTACACTCCATTGCATTTGCTATCCTTGACTTAATTTTCTGAAGTCATCGACGCTATTCTCATTGTCGTCATGCTCGTCCTCGTAATCCGAAGCAGGGTCAATGCTAAAGAACTCCATCATTTGCAACATATTTCTGCCGTTATTCGTAGTACATGATTAAAATTACATGGACTTGCCAATTTAACTTCTTGTGGTTCTCATCAAATTAGTGCCATGATCACCCTAAAAAAGAACAAATTAATTCCAACTGAAACCCTCGATTACATACATACAGGCCAGTCGAAAGGGGATCCGGGTCCGCCGGGTTTTCTCATGTTGTACATAGTTTTTTTAAGTTTTCGCCAAAAATCCGGGCTCCAGGACCCTCTCAGAAGTCCGGGCCCGGAGGCCCGATCAGTGTGACGTATAAGCGTAAAGCAAAAAAGACAGCTGAATTTTTTTTGAACGTACGTATGTATGTACAATGTACATTTGCAGGTATATTGAAAGGGATACTCTACTAATATTGCGATAAGAGAAATCGTCTAACAAAGAAAGGTTCGACAATTTGAACATAAGTATGAATTTATGTACTTATGTGGCGTTGGCCCGTGTTGAAGTTCTCGGCATATGTAAGACTGACGTCCCAGTCACTAGTCTTAATACATGCACATTAAGGTGGCTCTCATAACTCAAAATCATTCGATTTGATGTAAAACTAAAAAAATATAAAGTTTCACGCATATTGATGAATGATTAGAGGTCGCTCACGAGCCCTAAAGTTGGCATTTTTCTTATTACTAATACAACTAGTTCAAACAACTCTAAAAATGTAAAATATCTAAACTTTTTATAAACTATCATATTCTATGCAATCTTACCTTTCCACAAATTCGATTGCACATTTTTGTACGACTAATTTTAAAGGTTTTATTGTAAATAAAAGGAATTAATCTGTTTTAAGATTTTTATACTCTGTACCAAAGAAACACAGGCTCTGCTACACAAAATGGATGTCAATCTTCCCCAATTTCACCAGTTGGGTTTCTGAAGTAATTTAGCCCGCTGAGCACGAAAATCGGCATGAAAAAAAAATCAGTGGGATAGTTATCGAGATAATTAGGCCTGTTCCCGTTTTCGATTTCAATCAGATCATGCGGAATCGGAATTGGTAGCTGTTCCCGTTTCCGAAAAACGATCAAATTATTCGGTTTCAAAAGTATTGCCTTAGAGTCAGTGGAATGAAAAGTAATTGCCAATTTTCTTGGCAACGTTGATTCTTTGCATTTTGCAAATATTTTTATTTTAACATGTCAAATATTGTGGCGATTTTGAAGTATCTATAGGTATATCGAGCCTTCAATTTGATTTAAAATCATTTTTGTTAAGTTTCTACCTCAGAAATTGAACGTAGACGAAAGAAAAACGATCGAAATGAAACCGAACTGTTCGCAACTCCGAAGCAGCGCTTGCGCAGTGCTGATCGAAATTAGCAAGGCTGCCTTATGGCTGAATTAAAATTCGACAACGATTCGAACATTCATTCGAAAATACAATCGATTTCTATTTTACTCGGAAACTGGAACACAAAAATGAAAACGATTCGGAATTGCGATCGTTTTACATTTTCATTCCACTCGGAATCGGGAACAGGCCTGATAAGCCGTTTTTTCGATTTTTTCAAAAGTGGCCTCCACTTTTTTTCCAATTGAAAAGTTCTAAGGCAATTTAAAAAGAAGCAAAGAAGTTTTGTTTTCAGACAAAAATATGATAGGGTGAGGGCTTTTAATGAAATGCGCTCAAATGTAGGAAAATACCTACTTTTTTGCAAAATTTAAAAGTTTAAGGAAAATCGCCCATAGCAATAAAAGCACCCACCCTTTCACATTGTCAGAAAACCAAATTTTCGGCCAAGTTTTTTCTTTTGAAATTTTTCAAGCAGTTTTGAATGGGTGTAAAAACAAAAAAGTTATGCGAGTTAAAGTGGAGCCATTTTTTGAAAAAATTGAAAAAACGCTTTATCGATAATATCTCGATACTATTTGACAGATTTTTCTTATTTCAATTTTTGTGCTCAGCGGCCCAAAATACTTTAGAAAAAGTGGGTTGGGGGCAACTCGACTTCAATTTTGCAATCAGTAACTTACGCCTTTGGTGTAGAAAATTATTAGGAGGTCAATGCCTTTTATTATCTATAAAACCATTAATATTAGTCGTACAAAACTGTTTAATCCCATTTTGGAAAGGTAGGATTGCATAAAATATTATAATTAAAAATAATTTAGATATTTTAGATTTTTAGAGTTGTTTCAACTAGTTTTGTGTCTTAGTAATAAGAAAAATGGTTTTTTTTCCATCTTTAGGGCTCATGAGTGACCTCTAAGCATTCATCAATCTGCGCGAAACTTTATATTTTTTAGTTTTACATCAAATCGAATGATTTTGGGCTACGAGAGTTAAAAAGAAACCACTTTTCCAAAAGATACCCACCCAAATGCACATGTGCAATACCTGGGTATATGCACATATTTAATTTTATTGCCAATGCAAATACATATGTTTACATGTATGTAAATCAAATCAATCATTGTACGAACATTCGTTATGAACCTTATAGTAGCTGCGAGATTTTCGTGCAAGTCATTCAACAGTGGGGTGCTTGAATTTTACGCCTTCTCAGAAAAGTGTCACGAAAATCTAACATCTTGTAAAGGACGTCTTACGATTACTTCTTTGCTTTACAAACATCTGTCCAAAATTAATCTGCAAAATTAACAAAAAAAACCGAAACAGTACCGGTATCAACGTTTCGGTTTCGATCCGCTTCCCAGTTCCGGTATTAATCCCTGGTTAAAACAAAAATTTTTTTTATTCTTCAAACATATTTTGATCTTATTAACTGGTCGCAGGTTAGAATTTTTATTGAACAAGTTTTTGAGTAAGATCTCTACTCGCGCTCGTTTTATTTCACCGCGACGCGCGTTTTTTTTTTTAGGTAAGGTTAGTTTTATTGACGTGAACTCCACTAGAGCAGAGTAAAGCAGTCAATTGAACTCAATATAGGTAGATAATTGACTACTTAGAAATTAATTCCGTCAATTTCGGAGGTGTCCCAGAAATCTCTTCCAACCAAATTCCAACACAAAACCAATTCTCGGTGTTCTAGAAATCTCTTTCGGTTGGTTTCAACCCTCTCGTATTTTGTTAGGAAATTTGGAGAACCAACCAAAGCCAATACACAAGCAAGCCAAAGCGACTTAGCGAACCTACGCAAACTTAGCGAACTTAGCAAAGACACAAACAGGGCCAGCAAGTCTGAAACCATCAATATGAACAAAAACTGTTATCAATTATTTGCGAGCGACGCAGCCCTGTTCTTGTAGTTGGACCATAATCTTATACACTCACCTTCTAGCTAGACTTTCTAATAAGAAAATGAAATCTCTCGAAGTTCTGAGACCCCGACGGATTTTTCGAGCGATTTGCAAACCAACTGAAGCCAAAATCTCTAGGGATTTCCAGGACACCCCCGTTTTTGACACTTTTTTAGTAGAAGTCTACCAAAGTTGAAAAATGTGTCAAATATGGAGTATTTTCCAAACAGCGCAGTTCAAAGAAGAAAACCACCGTTTAACATTTTGTTTATTCTCTTTTATTAAGGGGGGAGCCTGCTTTAGAAGCTTCAAAAAATCGATTTTTCCGAGGACTTTTTTGGGAAGGAAAGAAATATTCGATTGAAACGAATCTTTCAGGTTTTATTGTTATATATTTCAACAGTCTTCTCAAATTTTTTCATTAAAATATATGTCATATTATGCCTGGTACAAGCATTTCGCCGAGGCGCCTCGAGTGTGCATGTGTCGTGCGGCGGGAAAGATGCAGGTCGCAACATTCATCTGAAACAAAAAAAAAACCAAAAAAAGTTATATTTTCAATAGTATAGCTTCTAGTTAAACCAAGAAAATTGAACAAAAAGTGAGAAATTCAACAATTTTTCGCAAGTTAAAAAAAAAATATATTTTTTTTTAAATTCACTTCAGATTGTTTAAAAAGTGGGTTAATCATAACTTTCTTAAGGTTTTTAGGTTCAACTAGAAGAGAATTTAGTCCCGAATACAATAAATGTTGTCTCGTTTCGATAGGACGTTTAATTTTTTCCCTATCTTTCCCGCCAATTAGGAAAAATCGTAAAAATGAAACGCCGAGAAATCGCACGTCAAGGCGATCCGGCCGCTCGTATACCTGCTCGACGCTTGCTCACTATTTCTCTTGTAACTTTACAAATATTTTGAATTTGCTTCTGAAGTTTTAGGGACACATTCTTGGATAGTTTGGGTAGACATTTATGCAAAAAAAAAATTCGATTTTTTGAAGCCTCTAACGCAGGCTCCCCCCTTAAGAACAAACATACTTTTCATAGTTATAAGACCAAAAGGATGAAGATTGGTGGCATAGTTTGCCGACAATATCATTCGAAACTTACATGCCTGTTCCCGTTTCCGAGTGGAAAGAAAAAGTAAAACGATCGCAATTCCGAATCGTTTTCATTTTGGTGTTCCCGTTTCCGAGTGAAATAGAAATCGATTGTATTTTCGAATGAATGTTCGAATCGCTTTCGAATTTTAATTCAGCCATAAGGCAGCCTTGGCAATTTCGATCAGCACTGCGCATGCGCTTATTCGGAATTGCGAACAGCTCTGTTTCACTTCGATCGTTTTTCTTTCGTCTGCATGAAATTTTTGATGTACAAATTTAAAAAAAATTATTTTAAATCAAATTGAAGGCTAGATATATCAATGAATACTTCAAAGTCTCTACAATATTTGACATGTTAAAATAAAAATACTTGCAGGATGCGAAGAATCACCGTTGCCAAGAAAATTTGCATATACTTTTCATTTCACTGACTCTTAGGCAAAACTTTTGAAACCGAATAACATGATCGTTTTTCGAAAACGGGAACAGCTACCAATTCCGATTCCTCATGATCTGATCGAAATCGAAAACAGGAACAGGCCTGTTAGTGTTTTTTGCAAATGCACATTTCCTCGCTGACTTGAAAAAAAGGCACGCTTAAAGAAGCTTGGGCTGATGCCATACTGTGCGTCGCAAGCACCTTGTTGCTTAAATCTAAGTTCTGCTGGGAGCCGTCATGATTAAAGCTCGATCAGAGCACATACTCGGGATGACTCGAAGCTTCGGTCGTGAGTCACCGCGAGTACTTGTTGTCGAAGTCAAAGATCTGCATAAAAGGCTTGTCGAAGCTCGCCGTCAACCAACAGAGTACATACGAGTAAACTCTGTTGCGAGTGCGAGTAAACACGAGAAGAGTAACCAAAATGCTTGGCTACTGCTGGCAAAAGGGTTGTTATGACTCGTGTTATGAAAAGCTTAAATGAACTTGTTCATATGATTACTCGTGCGAAGCAAAGAGCTTGCTCGTTCTGACTCAATGTGCTTGCGATCATTTCGAGTGTGTCGAACCAAGACTTCAAGCCCAACCAAGCCTAGTAAACGAACGAGTGTGATCGAACAGTAAAGGCTTGTTGCAGGTATTTGGTACGTACCTTCTGGACATATTTAGTAATCAGGAATGGTAAAGATCAGATGAACGATAGTCGAGTTATAAGAAAAACAAACGATTTTATGGGCTACACTGCCCGTAACGACGATGGGCAGCACTTCGCTCACCTTAACACAAACTTTGCCAGGTACAGAGTATATTATAGTCGGGCTTGACCGACACTCTTTCTTGTTTTATATTGATTTTTTTGCAGATCTCGAGTGACCGGTGTTTTACTGTTAACTTATCGCAACAACGTCTCCAATGGTCCCCGCAACAGCTCAAAGAAGAACAGCTGTTTTCGTGCTGAATTTTGTTTGGTGAAGAGGCACATTTCTGGCTCAATAAATAATTTAATACACAAAATTTTCCGCATCTGGTCTGATGAGCAACCAGAAACGTTTCTCGAATTACCTTTACATCCATTGAAATGCACTGTTTGGTGAGGCTTTCGGACTGGTGGAATCATCGGTTCGTATTTCTTTGAAAATTAACATAGCCGTCAATGGAGCACTAACGCACCATGCTAACGGTCTTTTTGTTGCCTGAATTTAAAGCCCGTTATGTCGGTTAGATTTGGTTTCAGCAGGACGGTGCTACAGCACAAAAATCACGCGAGGCAATGGCTTTATTGATAATTCATATTAGAGAGCAGCAAATTTCGTGTTTCGGACGTGTCAACTGACCGCCTAGATCTTGTGTTATCTCACATCGAGGGTACCCACTTATGGAAAAGGAAGGGGGTAAAAACTAAAAAAAAAAATTAAATGGGGAATCGTTTTATAGGTTTTTCGGTGCTCCAATTTCATTTCTGGCGATATTTTTCCTATCAGGAGATCGATGAGCAACCCAAGAAAGAGCGTGGGCGTGGATTTCGTACAATTTCCCTCATAAATATGTTCATATGGGGTACTCCTAAAACTTGTTCGACTTGGACAATTTTTGGTAAACGCTTGTCTTAGATGTAGCTCCCATACAAAGTGAATAAGTATAAATTATTAAAATATGATTAGTGGCTTTCGTGAAGGTCCAAAGTAATAAGAAATATTAATCGTAGACCGGTAATAGCCAGTAATTTATTTTCCCGGTCTAAAAGAGATAACAAAAAGAGTTTTTCCTTAATCTTTTACTTATCATCTTATGTAAATTCAATTAATGCAATATGCAATTTCCTACCTCAAGAAACACATTATAAATAAAAACAAGTAAGGGAGCTGTAGTCGAGTGCTCCGACTATAAGATATTCTGTTCCCTTGACTTCTTGTGTTTTCATACACATACACGCACACTCACACATACACACAAACACTCTAACATACGCACACACGGAAGCGCGCACGCGGTAACTGACAATGTGAGACCCCCCTCTCTCCAACAAGCAAAATAGAATCGTATATAACTTCGGTGTTTTTTGTTAGATCTTGTTGATCTTTACAGAATAAATAGGTATTGGGCCTTTCTTGATATATATAAAGTTTGGAAAGTCTATCTTAAAAATTGTGGCTCTGACAGTTTTTTGCGCTTAATGGGGGAGGGAAAGGAATTTTCCAAATCTGAAACAAACTCGATTTGAATCTGGTATTCACCTACCTATAAGCAAGAATTTGTGACTCTATCTCTTATAGTCTCTTAAAGTCGGACGGACAAATGGACATAACTAAATCGACTCGGCTGTTGATGCTGATCAAGAATATATATACTTTATAGGGTCGCAAATGCTTCCTTTTATCTGTTACTTCCTTTTGCACAACTTCATGATCCCCCTACTTCCATTTTTAATTGGAACAGGGTATAAAAAGGAAATGCAAAAATATCCATTGGATGATTTCACGTATCCATTTGAACTGGATATGTCTTTAATATCCTTTTATCATTCAATGGAACTGAAAAATCATCCAAAGGATATGAAAAATGATCATCCCTTGGATGATTTATCAGCTCCGTTGGATGATAAAAGGATATTCAAGAAATACCTAGTTCAAATGGATATTTTTTGGATCTTTCTAGCCTGAACAGACACCAGGACCGGCGTTGTTGTTTGAAACTAAACAAAAAAAAATTTAATTTATAACAACAAAAAACTTCTGTTTGCTTTAGAAGCGGAAAGAATTGGCTTTCACACTAATGCGACGAACACCAAAGGAGGCAGACACACACAAGGGCTTCTGTCTGCTCAGGCTGTCTTTCGAGTGTCTTGCGCGCATGTTGCTTTGGAATTCCCAAACAGTTTCGACAACGCAGGCATGGAGTGACTGATGTTTTCGAACAGTACAGTAGGCATTGATCGCTGACGATTGAGTGTGGTTACTCATTAAACAGCCGTACGATCTACCAGCATCCTTTGTGTCGATCCTGCTTTAAACTGTAGGTTTTATTTATTGTTTTAATGTATATTAAGGATTGTCTATTATTTGTACAATGCACTATATACCATATACAAAATATATACGCTAAAATATTTTTACGCACTTGGACAATTTTTAAGAACTCAAATTCAAAGTGAGTGTTAGCAGACTCAAGGTCGAGGTTTAATTGTAGTTAAATAACCAACCAGAAAATTCAACAGAGAATACATATGAACATAGACAGTAGCGGTGGCTGTGTAGACGGCCGTTTCTGCTGCCGCCATGACAAAGAATTCGTCTGTACACTTCCAGTTGCTGTCACACCAACAAGCCATTTGCAAATCCTATTTAAATAGCCCAGACAGGCGAATAAAGAGTTGAGAACTCCAAGTGCACAAAAAGCACAAAATTTCTACTAGTCTCCATTGTTTAGGGTAGCTGAAGGTATAATTGGGGTTGAAGGTTGTTTAATGAATGTCTGTTGTTTGTGGCCACTATTTTTATACTCTGTACCAAAGGTACATAGAGTATAATAAGTTTGTGCAAAAGTATGTAACAGCCATAAAGTATATATATTCTTGATCAGCATCAACAGCCGAGTCGATATAGCCATGTCCGTCCGTCTGTCTGTCCGTATGAACGCACAGATCTCAGAGATGGTAAGAGATAGAGGTTTGACATGTATGGGACATATGCTTCTTCTATATGCAGGCAGATCAAGTTTATTTTCAATTTTGGCCACGCCCCCTCCCGCCCCCGCAATTTGAGAAAAACGTCATATCTCCCACAGTTTAATAGATAGAAGGTTCGAACCTTCTGGACATATATTCTAATCAAAATTATTTATCGATTTCCCAAAGGAATCATAAAGATCGGATCAACGGTTCTCGAGATATGATAAAAAGAGTGTTTGCTGCAGCAGCGCATTAGCAGCGCTGTTTACCGCTGCCACTGCAGCATCAAAATTTATGTTCGTTGGTACAGAGTATTATAAAGTCGGGCTTGACCGACTTTCTTCCTTGTTAATTACTGAGAACTTCGTCTCAGAGTGTGCTTAAAGTGTGCCACGACTTTCTTGTGTGCATTTATTTTAATGGGTATGCTACCTTTTGTATAAATACCAAGGTATTTAGTTTTTGTTTTTATTTTTTCTTTTTTTGATAGGGAACCGTTAAGGTTTTAAAACAAACATCTCGGCGAGCCAATTCCGTTATTGTGTCTGACGACCTGTTTTAATTTTAGTCGAAGTGAATGTAAGCAGGCTCAAGGTCGAGATTGAGCATGCTATATTTACCATTTTTAAGTCAATTATTGCCTAATAAATAAATTTTTGGTCATAAAAACCAGTTTCCTAAAATTGTAGGAATCACTTTTTTCTGAGTGTAGCCAGAAGATTTATTTAAGATTTTCTTATACCCCCAAATGAATTTGGATACGCATGTTTAGACTTCGATCAAGTCGGTTTTAATTTTTTGCAATTTTTCTAAAAAAAAATGCAAGAAACTTAGTGGCACAAACGCCAAATGGTTTATTCGATATTGCGGTTGCAACTTCCCAGCTCTAAGATAGGACAATGACTTCTTGTTAAGCCCTCTAACATACTTGTTCCTATGATATTGCCCAATTTAGAACTTAAATCGAACACTGTGTTAATGAAGTGAATAAATTTTATAGAAAGCAACAAAATGATAATGTTTCAACAGTTGAATGGACAACCAGGAAAAGTAACGATGACAACAACAATGCTTATCGAATGCGAAATTGATGAGCTTTCCGAATGACAGTCCAGCCACGACTTCCCTCCGGTTCTCTCGCCCCTAGCCAACAATGTTTGCCCCATCATCTTTGCGTAATGAACGCCCGTCGAGCTATGTTCGATAAATTCTCGAAATTCGTTTTGACTAAAAGTCAATAAAAGTCCACTTAAGGCTTCATTGTTGCCCGCTTCGTGGACGGGCGGTGGAGGGTGGTTCGATGCTCTGCTCTGCATAAAAATTGTTTTTTAATGCGCGCACATCAATAGTCAAGCCAAATAGTCCAACGCAAATTTAACTACAAGCATTTTTCTGCTCACTTTTGTTGCTTCTTTGCTTTTAGCATTAAACAATAGCGTGTCCGGTCTCGGGGATGGTCAGGTTGGGGGTGGATATCTCGGGCGAATGTCAACGCCTTTTTTTCTTTTACCTGGCACACCTAGCTCGTAGCTAGCTAGCGAGGAACAGCCAACGCCAACAAGTGGCATACACACTCATAATGTGTAATTATGGCCTGCCCGGGAGTTTTATTTTTGGGTTCAAGCACTTTTCAAAAATAGCCTCAGTCCCGGCCAGAGGGTTCAAAGGAAACCTTTTGCCCTCTGCTTCCGGTATGCAAACAATAAATTTAACTTGCTGTTGGCTTTTAAGCGAACACTGAAGCATATTACACTTCCCTTTAACGGGCTAATGTGAGTTTAACAACAAGTTTCGGCTGAAGTAAAGTTTTGCCTCAAATGGCAATGAGGAGGGGTAGGGGACTGACACGGGGACTGGCATAAGACAAGCGCGTGTGTGGCTAATTAGAACACATTTCTTCAATTTAACCTCGACAAAGGTAAGGGCAACCAGAGCAGCAAAAGCAGGAGTTGGCTTTAATGAAACAAGTTATGGGCGGTGTAAGGGAGGAATGCGTACGCATACTTTTACTCGCATGTGAGTAAATACAATACTTACACATACATATATAAAGAAACTCATATTTGGGTTCATCTTAAGTCATTTCCAATGGAAGCGCTTAAAACTTTTCACATGAATTTTATTGCTGTTGCCGCCAGCTTGTGTTGTTTGTATTTGACAAATATGTATGCTAATAAAACCGCCGACTGAGGAGCATGAGCGGGCGAAGAGCAAACCTTATTGTTGTTGTTGCGGCCAGAAACTTTTCATGCAACTTAAAACTCTTGTCAGAAGCTAAGGAACCATCTAGAGTGGTGCAGTTTTTGCAACCATGCAAAACATATGTACATTAGGGTGAACGCCGATAAGGTTCCACAAGGACCGCATCTGAAACTATTTCTTGACAGGTGTAAATATAAAATTTAAAAATCAAAAAATTGTAATATTAGTTTAAACCTCTCCGCATTGGCTTTAAAGCAGAGGGAGGCAAAAAATACATTTACATTTTTGCATTGCAATGCATTGGTGTGTGTGAGAGCAGCTCAAAAATTGCTCTCAATTTCAGTAGCAACGACTGCGTCACGGCGTAGGACAGCAAGCAACGCAGCGGCGCTTGTACAGCTTATACTATGCGTGTTTGAGCAGCGCCGCTTTGAGAATTTTCCTATATACGCCAGATAGGAAGCTGCCGGCCCCTGCTTTAAAGTTTCCAAAAATACTACGAATTCGACACGAACGCCTCATCGAAATTGCGTCATCACATTCTCCGGATCATTTCAAAATTTGTCACATTTGAATTTATTCGTTCAACAAATAAATATGGAGCAGGAAGCAAATTAATTTTTAGTACCGGGGCGAGCGCGTTTCCAACCACGAAATGCGTTCTATCCACGCTGTTATATGGGACAAAACGTTTAAGGCTGACCATTTCGGAAAATGCGAATAACGTGGCTCGCTGGTTGGAGTCCGCTTGGTCCACGAGCGGGGTTCCCACTAAGGCTTTCCTAAAGATTAGGGAGCAAATAATAAGTTTGCACCAATCCTATTTTACATTAAAAAATATACATCGCGAGAGCGAGAACTTGTTTTCAAAAGCGCTGGATGATGTTTTGACATTAAAAGTGAGCGGGCTCTTGCTTCTGAACCCAGAAATGATATGGAAGCTTCTGACTTGGCTGAACCAGAAAGTACCTTTAGTGACACTGAATACAAATTGGAAATAGCCTGCTCGTTTAAAACCGCAAAGAAGAAAAAAATTGAAATTGAATGTATTCTAATTGTTTAAAAAAAAACGCTTTCTTGCCCATTTAAATAAATAAAACCACATTAAGCACATACCGTACTACTGTACCGACGTACCGAGGTGATTGAGCCATGTCAGTCAGTCCGCATGAACGCATGGACCTTCTAGACATGAATAATAATCTGCATTATTTATCGATCCTCAAAATTTAGGAATGATCAGATGGACGATCAATAAGCAGCACCGTACAAACAACGGCAGCAACCGTGATGCGCAGCATTTCAGTTTAAGTTCAGTTCGTGTTACGCCTCACTTAAAAGGTATCCAGGTAGCCTCTTAGAGTACGAGGAAAACTGTTTTTTCCTAGAAATAACCAGCGCAGAAGAGTAGAAAATGTTCAGTAATATACTATAACGCATAAATACATATTTTATTATTGTCTTGGTTATATTAAAAGAAATTTTTTCAAAGGTCGTGCTACCTTTTTGCCCAATGTTGTGACTTCAAACGAAGTCTCGTACGTATGAGTGATAAACCTTAAATCCAATGCGCAGACACTAGCATCCATTTTTCTCTACTTTTTTTAAGCCTTTTTTACACCAAAACTCATTGTATAAGCAGCGTTCAACATGACCTTACATTTTTTCATACATCAAATGTACGCCTTAATGTACAATGTACTTAAATATACTTAAAAGTACAAGTATGTATGTTTGAATGTTTGTTCCTTATAGGCGTCTAGACCGCTGAACCGATCTTAACGATATTTTCACAGTATGTTCATCTCCATCAGGAAAGAATCATAGAAAAGCGGTTAAAACGGATCAGAAGTGGTTCAGAGCCATAGGTCAGAAGTAATCTAAACTAAGAACTTGAAATTTGGTCTGTAGGTTGAAAAGAAGGAGTTGGATATTTGACTGGTTCAGAGCCGGTTCAAAAATCGTACCGGATCAATATCTCAGAAGGTAATTAAGGGGGTAGTACAGGTTGGGCCGGAAAAAAATCGACTTTTTTTGCATTTTTCCATAGCTCAGATATTCAAAAATATTTTCCCAAAACGATTTTCGAAAACTCGAATTAGTTAAGGATATATAGCGCTTTTAGTGACTCAAGGTGACCCAAATGTCCCATCAACAGCAAACTATAAAAGCGTTTTTCTCAAAACCACGTTTTTCAAAATGGCGGCCGCGATTCAGTCAAAACTACTGGACCGATTTTGTTCAATGAGGTGTCAAACGACGCAAAATTGTCGTCATTCTGGCCTGAACCTCCAACTTTTAGATACAACAATTTTCAGTATTCTTTCGTACACTAGAATACAAAAAAATACCAAAAAAATTTTTAATTTTCAAAGTGCCACCATTTTGCGCATATTTAACGGGCTCAAAATTGATTTCGAACCGGTTCAACAATGATTCAAAGCCACATCTTAGAAGCTATTTAAGCTTGGAACTTGATTTTTGGTCTGTAGGTTGAAAATTTGAAGTTGGATATTTTGCTGGCTCATAGCTGTAAAAAAAGGAACCGGTTCCAATGTGGCCTTAAGACATATCTCAAAAGTTATTTCAGCTAACAACTTAAGATTTGGTGTGTAGGCTGGTACTTGGAAGTTGGTAATTCTCGCACCGAACCATCCAATTGAACCACTACAAAATTGGTTCAGGTCCACACATTTCAAAATTAAGTTAAGATATAAAGTGGACATTTTGTGAGTTTGTGGGAAATATTAAGTTGGAATTTTTCCCTCCCTAAAACTCGTTTCGAGCAAGGTTGGACGAGTTCAAATGTTAATATCGATGTGCATTCATTGGAAAATTTTAAACATATTCTCATAATGCAAAGGCCCCGGGCAACGCCGGATATTCAGATAGTTTTTAATATTTGTGGGCTCTTGAGCCATTACTAAATATTTCAATAGAGTTTGCTTCACAGTGAAATTTTTATTTTATTTTTGAAGCTAATCATTGTGCTTTTAGTGCGAATGGATTTACAAATTGACTAGCTGAATACCCGGCGTCGCCCGGGTTCTTATGATTCAATCTAGAGCAGGCTGCATGTCGGTATAAACATTTTGGACCGTGCGATCTTTTTCTCTATATACACGTCTTCATGATAATCTAAAATCATGACTTTTTTCAAATTGTGACTTTTTTGACCGTTTGATTAATACTTCCTATTTACCCGTCTACAATTGCCGTCTATCAAATCTTCACAATAATACAGGCTCAATTCAAATATTGGCAAATTACACAATATTTTGGACCGTGTAATAAGCACTTACCGCTTTCATAAATACTCATAAGGTTATTTTGCAAATTTCGCGATTTTTGGACCTTAGAAACCTTCTCGGGCAAGCGTTGCCCAAAGTTTTATGGCAATCGGATGAATTCCGGCCCATTTCTTCAATTTAGATACCTTCGCGGGCAAAATCAAAATCGAACATTTTGCAAATTTCGCGGTTCTTGGACGATTTTCCGCCCATATCTTCTACTTGGAAACCTTTCCGGTCAATAGTCGAACTA
The DNA here is from genome assembly GCA_018904265.1 of Lordiphosa collinella. NCBI lineage: Eukaryota > Metazoa > Arthropoda > Insecta > Diptera > Drosophilidae > Lordiphosa > Lordiphosa collinella. The sequence continues at coordinate 179,234 of JAEIFV010000255.1, forward strand.
CTATCCAAAGATTTACCTAACCCCAAAACCTTCCCGAGCAAGCGTCGATCAATTTCCCAAAGTTTTAGCGAAAACGTAAATTTTGCAATTTTCGCGGTTTTTGGACCGTTTTCCGCAAATTTTTTCAACTTAGAAACCTTCGCGGGCAAGCGTTCAACCATTCTAAAATTTCCATTGAAATCGGATGATCGGTATAATTTGGCAAATTTCGCGGTTTTTGGACCATTTCACAGACATGAGACATAGCCTATGACACTTTCCTGATCGACATGAACTTACTGTGAAAAATTCGTGAAGATCGGTTCAGCGTTTTAGACGCCCATAAGGGACAAACATACAAACATACTTTCACTTTTATATAGATTTTTAAAGCTTTTATATATCGCATTGATTCTGTAGTTGTATATTCGCAAGATAAGAAAAATCTGTATTCAAAACATGAAAGATAGTCGGTCAAGCCCGACTATAACATTCTCTGTACCTATGAAGTGCTGCCCATCACCGTTGCGACCGGTGCTGCCCATAATTGTTTGTTTTTCTTATTGCTCGAATGTCGTTCATCCGATCTTTAATATTCTTTCAGCGGATCGATAAAGAATCTTGAATACTAAATATGTCCAGAAGGTTCGAACCTAATTTCTATAAAACTGTGGGAGATATATCGTTTTTTTGATATTGCGGGGGCTGGAGGGGGCGTGGCCAAAATTGAAAATAAACTTGATCTGCCTGCAAGTATAAGAAACCTATGTTCTATACATGACAAGCCTCTATTTCTTACCATCTCTGAGATCTGTTTGTTCATACGGACAGACGGATAGACGGATAGACAGACGGACGGACAGACGGACACTTTTGCACAAACTTAATATACTCTGTGTACCTCTGTAGAGTAAAATTAGCTTGTCAAGATGACACAGCCCCTAAGGGCCAAAGCCGAGCCTCTCTCAATCTCTTGGCTTGTGCGCTTATAATTTTAGCACAAGAGAAAGGGACCTACAGTTTAACGCCGAATCCGAACGGCAGTTTGAGAAGCTTTTCATGGCTAATTACTACAATGCTGACGCCAACAGCAAAGAGGTGTGGCCGGGTGTAAAGTTTTATTCAAAAAAAAAAACTTTTTATTAGATGTTCCGAGGCGGGATCGAACCCACAACCTCATGCACAGCGGTCGCGCACTCTAGCCGCTGAGCCACCCAGCCACTACCTCTGGTACAGAGTATAAAAACTTTAAGGTCGTCGGTTGGTGCCAGCTTTGAAACAAAGACTTTTGAACTACAAAGATGAATAAAGTAGTATGTTCAAATTCCACAAGGCAGACAAATTTTTGTCACGTAGGAAGCGAACTCCAATACATTCGCATGTATGCGCCAATCGTTTGACTCGCTAAGAGCGACGAATCAAGAGAGTAGAACGTTCGTTCACTCTGTAAAACTTCCGGCAATCTGATTTTCCAATTTTTGCTGATGCTTTGAATTCTCCTTCTACGAATTTTCATATCTTGATATTAAGCTACACGTTTCACAAAGTTCATAATGGCTCAGTGGTTATGATTGCCGCCTAACATTTTTGTTTTGCCGCTTGAATCCCAGTGGAGCATAATATTAATTTTTTTTCATTTCGACTCAACGGCTCGGCGAACGGCCATTCAACGATCTGAGCATTTTCTCTACTTCAAAGACGCAGTGCAGACCAATTGTGACACGGCAAAATCAAATGTTCCAACGACGAAGACAATAGCCGAATTCAGAAATGAAAACAAGAAACAAAGTCGGTCAAGTCGGGTAGTATACTCTGTACCTGTGAAGTGCGGGCGTGACAAAAATTTAAAATAAACTTGATCTGCCTACAAGTATAAAAAGTTTTTGTCCCATAGACGTCAAACCTCTATCTCTTACCATCTCTGTGATCTCCGCGTTCATACGGACAGACAGACAGACAGACGAACGGACGATACGGACATGGCTATATCGATTCGACTGTTGATGCTGATCAAGAATATATTATTTATGGGGTCGGAGATGCTTCCTTCTGACTGTTACATACTTTTGCCCAAACTTAATATATTCGTACTCTGTGCACCTCTGGTACAGCACAACTTTTGAAATCTCGAACAATTCTGGGAACTTTGTGAGGGACTCTGACCACCACTTTAGAATGTTTTCGTGGTTTCGAATACGTTTCTATGCAATAATAATGTTAATGGAATCCAGCAGCTTATTTGTTGAAAAAGATGGTATTCAAATTATGTGGTGGAATGTGGTTATCAAATTAAGATAAGTTCTCATATTTACAAATGTACATACATACATATGTACATTTGCAAGGTATGTGTGTAAAATGTACACACTGTGTACTACACATTACATATGTCTGCATGTAATCGAATGAAGCTACATATATTTGTACATTTGCAAAGTAAGTGTGTATAATACACATATATTTGTACATTCGATTACACAATCGCCAAAAAAAATTTTGATTGTCAGTTAGCACCCGGACTCGAACTTACAATACCAAGTCAATGAGACATGCACTTCATCCGCAGCACCATTACAGCATCTGTCTTTTTTCGTAAAAACGTGAGTCCAAGGAGCATGTAAAACCGAAACTGAACAAGCAAATCAACGCTGCACACTGAAAACGTGTAAGCTGAGCAGAGAGCGCGCTGAGAGAACGCCTGACCTTGAAAGACTTGTTTTATTTTTCGTTTTTTACAGCCAATTCAAACTACCCACCATCTATCGTCCACCGCCTACCGTCAAGGATGGCACATAAGGACTTGCCGTGCCAAATTTTTTGGTAATTTTCTAGTCTTGAACCGTTTGTTCAAAAATTCTGAAAAAAATATCCTCGATGGACCGCGAATTTACAAGAACTATGACGTCTTCAGATCGCGGGGGACTCCCGCGGTTCAATGGTAAAAATTGTTTTGAAAGTTGCATTTTTTGTATAAAAAACAGATTGTTTTTTGCCTTAGCTGTCATTTATAAATTGAAAAAATTGTTTCTGGTAAGCAAAATATTCGTTGTAAACTCTGACCACCAATCACATCGACGAAAAATGAGTTGCCGAAGTTGCGTAAAAACGCTAATGAAGTTTTTCGCTAAGTCGGATGAGGAGATATTGCAATTTGTGGAAGATCACGACTGCATTTTAAAGTCAAAAACGTGTCCAAAATGCGGTTCAAAGTGCACGGCAGCGAATGGACGTTTCCGGAGTAGGAAGATAATGACCGTCCAGAAAAATCGCGCGATTTTTAAAAAAAAATTTTGCCTGCGGCGCTACTTTGAACAGTACGCCGCATAGCAACGTTTCTAGGTATAAGATCCATTATTGTGATCAATAGACATGGAACCATTTAGATTATATAGGTCTTTTAAAATTTACAGAAGTAAACCTTAATGGCCATACTACTAATAGTATGTCCTAAACAATTTTTTAAGTTCACTCACTTTAATTCGATCCTGAAAGTGTTGATAGTCAAAGTGACCAGATGACCTTAGCGTGGCAAACTTAATTGAAGGATATAAATTTTAAAAAATTGTTTAGGACATACTATTAGTAGTATGGCTATTAAGGCTTACTTCTATAAATGTTAAAAGACCTTTATAATCTAAATGGTTCCATGTCTATTGATCACAATAATTGATCTTATACCTAGAAACGTTGAAACGTTGCCAGTGGGCTTTAAAAGAGGGGGTCATGAAATAACGCCAGGTGATATATCGCCCCCGGGCGTTATTTCACTCTAATAGTGAAATAAAGCCCGCGGGTGTTATTTCACTTTCACTTTCATTCAATGTATAGCGCCATTTTCATACTAGGAAACGAAGAAAAAGTCGGTAAATAGCACATCTATACAAATAAATATAAATTATTTTTGAGAAATAATGACAGTTAAGGCAAAAAACAATCTGTTTTTATACAAAAAAATGCTACTTTCAAATAATTTTCCATTGAACCGCGGGAGTCCCCCGCGATCTGAAGACGTCATAGTTCTTGTAAATTCGCGGTCCATCGAGGATATTTTTTTCAGAATTTTTGGTGAGCTCTACTAAACAATTACCCTCCAAGGTCCTTAATGGCCCTTTTGGTTTTTTTTGCTGTTTCATTGACTCTGAGCCAGACTGGCTGCACGTTCTTACGACTGCTGATAAGCACCGCCTCTGTCTTTTGCGCCTCAAGCACAAGACCCGCCGCGCTAAGCCACTGGTGAATGCGCTCAATGCCAGAATTGCACGCCTCTTCGGTCCTGCGAAGCACTTTGCCTACAGCAACAAGTGCCACATCGTCCGCAAAGCCCACTAAGTGGAGGAAGAGAGAGTCGGAGGACCCCATCATACATGGCATTCCATAAAACAGGTCCAAGCACGAAGCCTTGTGGAACCCTTGCAGAAACCACTTGCGTTTTGTGTCCCTCTGCCGTGGTGTACGTAAGGACTATCGTTTAAGTACGATCAGATGATTGCCTGGAGGTACAGCGGAACACCAAATTCACCTGGAGCGCTTAGGATACGTTTCCAAACGGCGCTGTTAAACGCATTTTTCACGTCAACAGTGATCACTTGAGAGTTCTCCTTAGACCGTGCACTGCACAGTGGTCGAAAAGGCTCATTTAGCGGCGTTTAATTAATACCTCTTAGGGTAAAACCTTTTTTTTTTTAATATTTTTTTTTTGTTGCAAATAGATTTAGTTACAATTTTAAATAAAAAAAATATAAATTTTTTAGGTTTATGTGAGTTTTTAATTTTGTCAAAGATGCAACTTTTTATCATAATTTGGACATTTTTTATTTCGACGACAAAATTTTGAAAATTTTTTAAAATTTGTTTTTTTTATTTATTCCAATAAAAATATATTGAAATTTAATAAAAAAAATAATTTTAATATTTTTTTTATTTATATATATATTTTTTTGGTTTACAAGCTAGGTGTTTTTGGCCCATTTCAGTCCTTGCTAATTTCAAGTCTTTGTGTATTCCAATAATAACAAAAATAATTTTAAATACGTTTTAAGTCACAAACTTTTATTTTTTTAATTTCTTAAATATATAATAATTCTGTTGTCCAAATAAAATTTATATTTTCTTCAGGAAGACAATTATTCTGATCTTTCTATTGTAATTCCAGTCTAAGTCTATTATAAGTTATTCATCAAAGGCATTACAAAGTAGATTTTTTACCTCCATATCCAAAAAAATATCATTATTTGAATGTCGAGACGGACTTTTGCTTAAGCTAGTTATTAGGGGATCCGAAGATAAATGTTGATCTACCATATTGTAATCAGAATTGGCAAAGCTCTGCCGATAAGTTGAGTGTCCCGAACTCCCATCGCATCCCCATTTGTAAAAGACATTCAAACTTTCATATTTGTTTTCATCAGATATTTGCCGAAATATATCCGGGTGGGATTCAGCTATTCGTGTAATTGTGTGATCTAGCATTTCTTGCAGACGAACTTCAGCACAACACTCTTCTATTTTGATTTGATATGGATAACACCTCTTTTTGGCAGATAGTAAAACATCGTATGCTGGGTAGATATTACAATTTCTCTCTTTTTGCACTAGCTTGCAAAAGCTTATAGGAGTGCTTGGTCAAGTCTCCATCAACATACAGGGCCAATGCTTCTTCTGGAGTGTACTTAATTGGGACCTGTGGATCTAATTCCAGACTCTTTTTCATTTTTGTAGACGCATCGGAATCAGTGGCCATTGAAACTATTTGCGATGCGCTCCGTTTTCCAGCTTTGTACAAACTGACGCGTGTCGCTGTCATGAGTTCATTGCATGTGTTGCCATGTACTAGCTCCAAAACTTTGGTTGCCTGACGTTTAGCGCTGCAATCCGCAAAATTCTTTTCTTTTCGACCTGAACCTGCATGAGTTTTTTGTTTTAAAAGGACTAAGTCTTCGTCCAACCAAACTTTGTATTTCTGATCGAATCTTTTCAAAACTCTATGGCATTCTTTCCACATTACAGAAAGCCTTTTGCAAAAATTATGAATGATTTTATCTATTAACTCATGATCTTCCTCCGTGCAATTGGATTTTTCAATAGAATTTGAATAAATGTAGTTCTTCAGTGCTGAACATCTTTTTTGCGGATCATTTTCGCTGCGCCATTCTAAAAAAAGGCTACGCTTGCAGACAGACATGGTACCTAAAAAATATAATATTGTGAACGGCTGCAACTCGCTGCGACAGATTTTGGACATTTCACAAAGAAGACAAACCACATTAACATATAAAATTAGTATTTTCAACAGCAAATGACGGCGTCACTATTTATACTCTACAGAAGTAAAATATTGGTCACATTTCAGAGGATAACAAAGTTGTTAGTTTTACCATTAATTATTAATATAACATATATCCACAGGTCACAAAACATTTATTTTTATGTAAATACATACCTTTATTATTGAAAAAATAAAAAACCAATTAAAAATGAGATTTTTAAAAATGTTGCAGCACAATTTGCACACGTGCGAAAACTTAACACAATGTATTTCCAACAGCTGTTTTAACAAATGTTATGATTAAAAGCTCACAGCTGATCATCTAAAGTGCAATTATCGTTTTGGTTGTTATCGATTTGCTAAATAACCTTTTAGCTATCGACTGACAAATTAGTTTTGTAATTTGTTAAATGTAAAAAAATTAATCGGCCAGCTTGCTTAAATCACCACTTTTAAAAAAACCCCTCCACCAAAAAAAAATTATATATCAAATTGTCATCGATTTTTTCACCACATATGTCCACCAGGAAGGTTAAAAAAAATAAAATGCTACAACATTTAAAATAATAATTAAAATAAAAACTTTTTTTTGTAATACCAAAGGGTAATGTAATTGCATTTTTTTATTTTTTATATAATGTCTGTATTATTTGTGAACAATATTTAAACTTAAAGTTTACTTAAATTTTAATCTGTTTTGTTTAGTTTTAAAAACATAATTTGTTTAAGAGATACTGGTGACAAATTGCATCGCAAGTCGGATAGCACAAGTTTCAGTGCTGAAAATGCCCTTTCGACGCTGACTTGTGTTGCAGGAACACAATGAATAACCTTTGCCAACTGATATAAACGGGGATATATGAATTTTTTATCCTCCCAATATGTCATAATATTTTCGTTAATATCAATTGGCTTCGGACAATAACTGTTAATTTCATTAATTGCCAGCTGAACTTCATTTTCTCCGTCTTCATCTGATTCCTCATTGCCTGAAGCAGCAAGGAATTCAGAAATCATTTAGCAATGAGCAAGTGCTCTGCGACGCGATCGAGAACTGGCTTGTTGCTGGCTGTTCCAAAAGAATACGCAGCGGGCTGTGACGAATTTAAGTTTGTTGTTGGTGATAGTTCGTCCTGCAATGAGAATTATATAAATCACAAAGCTCACATAAACAAAACAAGTGCATATTAGACGTTATTAATCATACTAACTTTCTTTGCAAGACCATTAATTTGTCGAAAAAGTTTAGCCAAATGATTTCTTGCACAGATAAGTTTAATTGGATTTTGAAGTAAAATCCTTTGCATCCTGGGATCCAAATAGATGGCTGAAGAGACCAATTCGCTGCTCGTTAAAGCCTCTTCTCTCTTCTCGATTGCCTGTTGCAATGCGGCACTGTGTGTGTTTTTCATGGCTTTCACTGTCCATGTAAGCTCTAACCAAATCTTATAAAAATCGCCAAAATACAGCTGCTCTCTCTGCAGCTTTTGTGTGGCAAAATAGATAGGTTTTAATGCTTCGACGAGTTCATAAACTTCAGCCCAATCTGCTTCAGTCAATTGAAGCCACTCACTAACGCTGTTCTCATTGAAGTTCTTAAACAGAAGAAGGCGTTGAAGCATCTCAAACGTCGAATTCCACCTCGTAGGAACGTCAATAAAGGGCTGAGGTAAGCCTTCATTAGAAGTTAAAAGCCTAGGAAATATTTCGGATTTAGGGGGCGTTCGTCGCATAGGAAACTTAGAAGTTTAATAATATACCTGTAGGTTGGTGTCCTCAATGCCTTCGCCAGCTTGCGAGCTTCATCGATTAGAGATTAGATTAGAGATTAGAGAATCATTTGGAATATTTTTAAAAAAAGTCTTTAACCGCCAGTTGAAGTGTGTGAGCAGCACATTTTACAGACGCAATGGAGAAAATGTTAACTTGATGGACCAATTCATCTTCCTCATCATCGCAGCTATCATCGGTGTCTTCGTTCATAAGCTCAATAGATTTTATGATGTTTCGACCATTGTCCGACGTAATGGAATAAATTTTGTTTTTCATCAAAATGAACTCTTGTAAAATATTTTCGATCTCAGCACTGAGATTGGTGGCGGTATGCTTCTTGTTTAGCTCGATTATTCCAAGTGTTACAATCTTAATCGCCTTGTTCTCGTAGAACTGAGCATTCACTCCCAAGATGCCTCTACTATGCCTTGATGCGATGTCAAGCTTGAGGGAAATTAGTCTCAGATTCATTGCCTTTATAATAGATGCCTTGACAATTTCAAATTTTTCCGCCACGTGCTCCATTATATTTCGGGATGTTATGGGACTCATCTCCAATCCGGAAAAAATTTGGCATGTCAGCTTCTTGAACGGCTCAGAGTCCAGCACAGCAAACGGCATTTTCTCTATCGTTACTAGCTGAACGCATGCAACCTTGACTTCATTTGTGGCGAAGGTAACCGAAATTTTTTTCTTTTCTTCACTGGGCTCACTTTTTCCTTGCTCACTAATTTTATTCTCGTACTGAGATTTATGCTCATCGAGCAAGTGGCGTTTCAAATTGGTAATATAGTTGCCCTTGAAAACACGCTGGCATATCTTGCACACATTTGCATTTCTATCCAATTCAAAATTCAAAAATTTTCTGAAGAATATAGTCTCGCTTGCGGCCCATTTCTAAAAATTTACTCGACACCACGCGTTACGAAAGAATAATGCACAAGAAATGTGTTTTGTTTATTTAGTAAGCTAAAACCTTTGGCTCTCGATCAATGAAGAGATAACACCAATTGGGAATGAACTGTAACTGGACCGCGAGTATCGGTACATTAACAGCAGTGTTGGCAACTTTTGGGATGTAAAATAGCTGTGCTTAAATGGGGAATAGTCCGAAAATCCAATATGCTCTCAGAGTTAATCATCAAATTGTGATGCTCAAAAAAAATTTTAATGATGTTTAAATGTAATCGTGATAATCATGATTTAACAATACTTTATGCGTCAAATTAGTTAAAGTTTACATATATTTAAAAAAAAAGCCAAAAAATATAAAAGCTAAATTAGCACTGATATGAAAAAATCTGTTTTGGCAACACTGATTACATTACAGTTACACCAGTTACACAAAAACTTCGCTCGATGAGTTTTTCAACAAAATTATATCTCTTGATAGAGATTGGCAGTCTCATGAACAAAAGTGAATATGAAAGTCGCAAACCAATCAACCGAGGTTAAAACCCTTAAAATTAATTAACAAATCTTTTTATATATTTTTGCGATTTTTAGTATTTTTAATTTTTTTGCGATTTTTAGTATTTTTGTGATTTTGAGTATTTTTTGGTATTTTTTTTTAATCTAGTATTTTTTAGTATTTTTAGTATCAACTGGTATTTTGTGTGCCAATAATTACTACATATATTACTGCAACGAATATAGAAGAAAAAATGAAATATAATAGAAAATAGTCGGATCCTTAATTTCGTCCTTCAAGGACATGTTATGCATCATATGAAAGGTCTCGAGTCATAGATCAAGAATATTTTTTAAATTTTGAAAGGTATATCAAAAAATTTTGAAAGATGGTTCAAAAGATATTCACTTTAACTTTTATTTTTGATTTTTAAAATAAAAGTTACGGAATAACTCTTATTTGCAACTTTTAAAATAAAAATCATAAATAACTCTTATTTTTGATTTTTATTGAAAAAATCAAAAATAAGAGTTATTTCACAACTTTTATTTAAAAATTGAATTTTAACGATTATTTTTGACTTTTTTAATAAAAATTAAAAATAAGAGTTATTTATGATTTTTATTTTATAAATTGAAAATAGAAGTTTTTTCTGATATCAATAGTTCCGGCTAAAATAGGATTTTTGGTGTTTACCATTTTACTGTAGCATGTTTCCTTCACATTGATTTTTAGTTGAAATTAGCATTCATAACTCTTATTTGCGGTCCCTGGTTTATATACATCCATTTACCTCAATATTGATAAAATCGTTCTTCAAAAATATTTTAATATTTTTGTTCATTGGTGTTAGGTTCCTTTTTAGCTGAACAGTACCGATTTTCGCTCTTGTCTCTTTTAGGTCCCTGTCGACGTATATATTTGTTCCCGCAAGTTTCCTCCCGTTTTTTACTACATCCGTAGCCATGCCTGCCGTTTCCCATTCAGCTACAATACCCACGGAATTATTCCTATCAAATAGGATTTTAGTGTCCCGGAATTTCAAAAGGGGCAGATCCATTTTTCCACGTAAGAATGACTCCACTCCACGGACTCCACGGTCGAAAAACTATTTTTAGTGAGAAAAGGTTTTTTGTTTCCCAACTTCGTACTTCTTAGCTTGCTATGCTTTCCCATGATTCCACCAAGTTTGGTCGAAATCGAACGTCTATATAGTATAGCTGTTATAGAAAAGTATAGTCTGAAAAGTAGTCTTAGTTCGAAAAACTTTTTGTTTTCCATGGAAATGACCCAAAAATCAGCATTTACTTATTTGTTATGCTTTCACACAATTCTACAAAGGTTTAGTTAAAATCGGATGACTATAGCTTATAGCTGCAGTACAAATGATCGGTCGAAAAAGAAATTATAGTAAAAAAAACTTTTTTGTTTTAAATAGAATCGCCTCGAAACTTTGTAATTGTTAGTGTTTTGTACTTTTCCATGATCACTAAGTCTGGTTTAAATCGGACATCTATATAGAAAAGCTCCCTAAGAAAAGTAAGGTCCCAAAAGTAGTCTTAAAAAAACTTTTTTTTGTTTTCAATGGAGACTGCAAGGGTATATAAAGTGAACTTTCAGCTTTTTATACTCTGTACCAGAGGTACTGTACCAGAGGTACACAGAGTATAAAAAGTTTGGCAAAAGTATGTAACAGCCAAAAGGAAGCATCTCCGACCCTTGAAAGTATACACAGAGTATAAAAAGTTTGGCAAAAGTATGTAACAGCCAAAAGGAAGCATCTCCGACCCTTGAAAGTATATATATTCTTGATCAGCATCAACAGACATGGCTATATCGACTCGGCTCTTGATGCTGATCATGAATATATATACTTTATAGGGTCGGAGATGTTTACTTTTGGCTGTTAATTACTTTTAAATATTTATTCTTTTAGAACAGAGTATAAAATATAGGAAAAATATTTCCCGCTAGAGATATTTATCCTCGAAACTAAAACTCTCCGTACCGTCGGTGACTCGTGGGTACCAACCACGAGCGCTTCATATTGGTTCCGCATCGTTATAATTCGGTAACCTAGTAATATCAAACTTAGCTTAGTCTCAAGTATGCCCATTTTCGCGGGTAGTAGCCGTGCCTTCCCTATTAGTAGTCTTTTCCATTCCATCCACCTTTTAAGTTGGTATTTACCGCGCTTTCCCTTATACTGCCCTTTTCCGACATATCCCCCTTCACGCAATTATTAACCGCTCTTCCCTGTCCTTCCCTTTCTTGATCCCTTCCTCTCACGGGTATTAGCAGCGGTTAAGCTAACCTAACTTAAGCGACCATCATGTTTTCGACGTGCGAGCATTAACCGCTTTTAAAAAACGATCATTCCGAACTCCATTCTTTTTCACGTGGGCATTAACCACGTTTCTATTGACCGTTGAGAGTCGTCTTCCTTTCGTAACTATACTTAGACCCCGATCCCACACATCTCTTAGGAATCACAGACCCGATTGTATTTTAGTCATTAGTACCACGTCTGACTAAAGATACAGTTAAAGGCAAATAACTATCGGCGTTCGCCTGGCAACAATGTGCGTCCGCCACCTCTACACCATTGGTGTCCCCGCGATTCTGTAGAACACTCAGAGAAAAAATAGAGAATTTTATACTTGGATCATGAATATTTGATGTCAGAAGTTTGATAAGAATGAGAATTCTTGATCCAAGAATGAATTTTTGATCTGTTTTTCTTGCTCTAAGAGCTTCAATATTTGAACCAAGTAAGAAATATTCTTAAATAAAGAAGAAAAATTTTTGAATCAAGTGTAAAACGTAGATTGCTCATCAAATTCATCTTTCACTCTTGAATCAAAAGTAAGGGCGCCCTTACTCCAATCAAACAATTTAGTCAGCTGTTGTTTGTTTTTTGTTAAATTTTAATTCGTAGAATATTAATTGACAAACTATGTAATAAGTTTTAGCCAGCTCGACGAACAGACGACACCAAAAAGCAGCAGCAGTCTTTGCCTGTGAACTGATAACTGCTGCCTCTCCTTGCCAGCAATGTCATAACTGCTTGGGAATTCAAAGCAAAATGTTTGAAAAAACCATTGGGCTCTTCTTTTTGGGGGTTCCCCCCCCCCCCCCCCCCCCAAAAAAAAAAAGAAAAAAGGGAGCGGTTTAGATTTTTTTTTATTTTTTTTTTTTTCTCTTTTCTTTTTTTTTTTTTTACTCCACCCACCCAAAAAAAACCAAAAACACGAATTTTTTTATACCCAAAAAATAAAAAAATAAATAACGAATAGTTTTTTTTAAAAAACTGTGCAAATAATTTTTGTTTTTTTTTTTTTTTTTGTAGTTGTTTTGGCCGGGTTTTTTGGGAAATAAAACTAATAAAATAAAATTTTTTATTGTTTTTTTTTATTGTTTTATATTTATTTAAAAACGATAATTGCATTATAATTTTACCCAATATTTTTTTTTTCGTAAATGTTTTCAACCCTTTGAACGAATACTTTATGTCTATTTAAATTATAAATTTTTTATGACGAGCTGAGTCGATTAAGCCTTGCCCGTCCGTCTGTCTGTTTTTAAGCGAACTTTTCCCTCAATTTGAAAGCTATCGAGGCACAGAGTCGTCTTTTAGCTGCACATTGGGCCAGATTCCCCTTTTTATGGCATAAAGTCTAAAATTTTTGTGAATCCTTTTTGAAATTTAACTTAATATTTTCATAAAACATATATTGGGAACATCGAATCAATAGATAAAAACAGTTTAGTGGAAACGCTGCAATTTTTCCGCGCTATCCAATTCAGTTGTTTGGTCAGCCTTTGGTTTTGTCAAAACTAGCAGGACACTTTAACTCAAATTTGCGCTTCTGTTGTAGCAACACCAGGTATCCAAATCTTTGCTGACAAAATGGAAAATAAAGGTAAGGGTATGCCAAATATAGTTGTTATTAAATGTTTTCGAATTATGCGTTCAATGTTGTAGTTGTGGACTGTCTTTGTTATGTCTTATTTTAGAAAAAATCTTGCCGAAGTGTTTGTGTATTGAGGAGTAAAAAACTAATTACAGCCGATTTGTGCCAAAAAATAATTAAACAAAAGCTTACTCTAAACTGTGATTTTGAACTTGTACTTAACACATTTTGCTACTTTGCAAAAAAATCGCATTGAACAATCGACAAAAGTTTCAGATTTGCTGCCATCCGGAAAAATCCTTTATATGGCTGCTATGTGAAATAGTGTTATAAACTGAACCAAATTTGGTAAGTCGTCTTGGGAGCTAAAAATACGTAAACAAACCTAATTTTAGTTCAATTGCTTAATAATCAACAAAGTACGGCAGCTATATAAAAAAATAGGGGAAAGTTTACTTCGAAGTTTTGTATACCGTTGCAGCCTCCATTGAATCAACAAAGTTTTTCTGACTAAGACTACTTTTCGGACCTAACTTTTTTAAGGGAGCTGTACTACATAGATGTCCAATTTCGACCAAACTTAGTGGAATCATGGCAGTTACCAAGTTTGGAGTCGTTTCCATTAAAAACAAAAAGATTTTTCTCATTAGAACTTCTTTTTCGACCGATCATTCGTACTGCAGCGATATGCTATAGTCATCCGAATTTAACAAAACTTTGTAGAATTGTGAAAAAGTTTATTAAATAGGTATATGTCAATGATAAGGACGTTTTCATAAAAAAGAAAAAAGCTTTTCTCACAAGAACTAGTTTTTCGACCGATCGTTCCTAAGGCAGCTATATGCAATAGTCATCCGATTTTGATAAAACTGTAGAATTGTGTGAAAGCATACCAAATAAATATGTACCAATTTTAAGGACATTTCCATTGAGAACAAAAAAGTTTTTCTAACTTTGACTACTTTTCAGACAATACTTTTCTATGACAGCTGTAAGATAGTGAAGTCCGATTTAAAAAAAATTGGTAGAATCATGGGAAAGCATATCAAACTGAGAAATACGAAGTCTTAAGGCGTTTCCATTAAAAACAAAAAAGATTTTCTCTCTCAAACTAGTTTTTCGACCAATCGTTCCTCTGACATCTATATGCTATAGTCGTCCGATATACTTTATGTGGTCGGAGATGCTTCCTTCTGTGCGTTACAAACATCCGGACAATTTTATAAAACCCTCTGCAAAGGTATAAAAATGGGGCAAACCGAGCAAAATTTGGTAAGACGACTTGGGCACTCAAAATATGCGTTCAAAAGCTTTAAGAACCACAAAATACCACAAATAACGAGCGACAACTAAAAATCTGCACAAACTTTAAAATGTCTTTGATATTTTAGGCCTTCACGTTGTTTTTGTAAACCGCAGCACTCAGACTTCCAAAAAAATCTTCAATTGGACGACACTGCGGCCAGTTTGTTGGGTTCCGTTCCTTTGGAACAAAAGGGATGTCTTTGCTGCTCAGGAAACCCGTCGTCATTTTAGCGTAATGAGAAGAAGCTTTGTCAGGCCAGAAAACATAATTATTGCCGGAATGATTTTCCCTTAAAAAAGGAATCAAAAGTTTCTTTAAACACTAGTTTATGTACACTTCCTTGTTGACTGCAATGCCACTTGGCTTGAACCACGGCTTCGATATGCCCCTCTCAGAGATCGCAATGTAAAGCAAAACCTTGGGCTCAAACTTTTGCTTGAATTTATATTTCACATCAGCATATGTTGACGATACATCGGAGGTGTAAAAAACACTATTTCCCGGTACATGGCTGCGACCCAGACCAAAGTAACTTCCATCGTCTAAAACAAAGAGTTTGCCACGATATTGGTTGCACATCCACCGACATTGAGACTTGACAGCTTGTATTTGGTCAGGTGTGTAACTTGGTGCTCTTTGCTTACGTCTGGCAACAAAATTATTCTTCTTCAGCACTTTATTGATGTGTTTTTGGCTGCAATTAAAATTTCGGGCTGCATCTAGTTGTCTTATGATGTCTTTGTTGTTAAAAAGTTGGGATAGCTCTCTGACAGCTTGGCGGGTCACAATGTTTGCCTTCCGACCACTTCCAACTTCCCTTCTTATTATTTTTCGCTGCAAAATACTATAAATAGTGCGTTTGGACTTGCCCTCTTGGGTTAAATGGTTTCAGAGTGTCGGCGTGCATTTCGTAGAACTACATAACGCGATCACGAAGACGTTCTTGCTCGGAACTTGTCAAAACTTTTGTCAGGGGGGCATGAAATCGTGTTGACAGGAGAACAAAGAGAGGGAAATGTCATCCCGAAAGCTTTTATGCAAAGCTCAGCTAAGGGCACGCTCTCTCAAAGTTTATGCAGATGTTTAGTTGTCACCCGTTATATAAAATAATGCACTGAATCTTTGTGAGATGTGTTTGGCGCCCAAAATATGCGCATATATATTAATAATTAGAGTTTATGTCAATAAAAAAAAATCTTTCCCAATGTGCACTGCACATATGGCGGAAACGGGCGGATCGGATGGTTACTTCTTGTAGCTGACAAAGGAATTTTCAGTTTCAAGTGTATTAGATCTTTGGCACAGACGAAGTTAGCTTTGCTTTCTTGTTAGTTGTAGCATGGGTTCAGCAGCCCATATTTTGTTTATGATTAAGTACGAAGTGGAAACGGTTCTCAATTCGGATTAAAAACACACAAGTCTTACAGAGAGCGCAGAGAAGCTTGTCATTATTTACATTATTAACTATAAGTACAGCGTTTTCACAAAAGATATTATTTTCCGTTCGTAACTAATGAATGCCTTGAAGAATGCCATTAAGGCGCAAGATTCCAGATTATAAGAAGCTTTTTAGTGTTGTCAAGTTGGTTGATCTTAACTAATCACATTCTTGACCAGCACTGCTAGCTGCCTTTCATTGATAGTCTTTTTTAGCATTTAACCACATCAAAAGTCCTTTACTCTGGGTTCTAGGCTTCAGTTTTTGTTCAATTAGAAATGCCGCAACCCTCCAGCCAAAGCAGCCCCCAGTTTGACTATATTAAATTAACGTTTCATGTTCGTTTAATGAACAAAGGAAAGACGAAAATAATGATGCACCAAGTTGGGGGGTGGGACAACTCAACGTGTCGCACACTCGCTTACAAATACAAAAACAAAAGACGCAAATGCGAAAAATGCCGCAAGATGTTGCCTCCGCGCGCTGCCGCCTCTGGCCGCTTTTTGCGTAACAAGCCACTCTAATGACAATATTGGCACTTACAACAACAATAACAAAACAGCAGCCGCAACAACAACAATAATAATTTTTGTGGTTATTACCAAGATTACAACGGCAGCGGCAATGCCAACTTTTTTGCCTTACACACCCAAGAAGCGAACCAGAAACATGTCGCACACAGGGAAGTTGACTTTCACACACATCCAAGCACATGTAGCTGTACACTTAGAACAAAAAGGAGAGCACCCATTAAATTGTGGCACGAACTAAATGGAAGTTATTTGGTTTCGTAATTAAAATGTTCCAAAATTAAGCGTAAAACTAAAGAAATTAAAAAAAAGGTTGTACAATATTTCCTGATCTAAGCTTAACCCAGAGCAAGTATCCTTCCACAGGACAGAGAAATTATGTATATGCACCGATTAATTACAATCTTAAGCTCAGAAAGTGATGAAAGATTTGTTAAAAATTCTTAGTTATCCTCTCTTTATCTTAAGGTCAAAGTTTTCTCTCAGACTTTTCATTTGAGTACACTCTATTTTTGTTCTTAGTGTACAAATGAACAAACATTTACAGTCGACTTAGAATTGACGATGTGTGGCAAGGAGAAAGAAAGAGACTTTGCTTCATCCGGCGGAGGAATGTTTTCATTTTTAATGAAAGCACGTAAAATGCGAACAAGTCTGGCACACACATTCGCATGGACGGGCATTCATAGATTTGCTTTAATTATAATTCTAGACGCGTTTATCACATCAACAACAATACAAGCACTCATACATACGCACATACTCGCAGGGGCGGCGCACTTGTACTTGAAATATTGTACGACCTTACGCAGCCATACACACACACTTGCTCGAGCACAGAACGCCATTGCGTCTTTGAGCCCACAAAATGTTTTTTTCATAAACTGAGGACAACTAACTCACAAACATGCATAAAGTTACATACACAATGCAAAAAAGTTGTTGAAATTTTTGAATGTCCTTTAGGTGAAAACCCACCCCACTCTTAAACTGCTGCCTTGCCTTGCCTGTAATCCAACTTCTTTCCCTTTCCCCCCGCAAACTTGTTTATGTTTTGGCCTTCTTCTTCTTATGTCCTTTGTTCAACTGAAATATTTATGCATTTGAATGACAAAAATTTTTTAAATTTTTTTGCTGGCTGCTTGTTTATCTTTTTGCCCTTTTCATTCGCATCTGCCGACTCTTTCACCGCATACGAGCTCTGAGTTCTTTATGCGTCAATTTCGCAACCAAAAATTGTGTTTTCCACTTCAGCATCATATTAGCGTAAGTGGCAAACTTTATTTCAGCATTATAATTATACATTAAGAGAATGGGACGAATGAAAGAGCAAACGCAACCTAAAGTCTGGACTCGCCGTTTCCGAACATACCATCTTTATACACTTGCAGAGAGTTTTTTGAAATAGGTCCGATGTTGCAACGTTTCGCCCCAATATAAGTATATATTCTTGATCTGAGTCTGGCTCTCTTGTTACTTGCCATCTCCCCCTTCAGTTTTAAAGGCTGTATATTGGTCGGAATCGGCCAATTGGGTCTAAGATAATTGTCCATTCCACCAAACAGGGTTGCATTACGCGCAAACCAAAATTTCCCTTATTTTAGTTTTAAATTAATTTGATGTTAAATTGAAATCTGTTAGTTGTGGAATAAGTTTTATGATTCATACTAATATTATAGTGCAAATTTTAGTCGTGTTACCCAAAATTCAAATGGAAAATTTACAAATATTTCCGCGCCAATCATAACCCAGTCGGACTTAGCAGCATGTGGTTCCCAAGAGAATGCAATTTTTCATACTTCTTTTTATGGAGAAAAGTCACTATTTATTTATTTAATTATAATAGAAGTTAAACAACCTGGTCACTACATTCCTTTTTCATGCGCTTAGAAGGCAAAAAGGCACGTTAGCAAGAAACCGAGCTTTCTCTAGGTTGTGCATTTGTCATGCGTAAGCAAAAAAAAAAGAACGAAATAAAAAACCCCGAACGATTTCCGATCGCTGATTTCGTTCTTTTTCATGTGTTCGGAAGGCAACAAATCTTCACAATATAAACCGTCCCTTCTCTGGGTTGTGCTTTGGGCGAAAGGGGAAGAAAAGAAAAAAAAAAAAAGAAAAAAAAGAAAAAAAAAAAAAATTTTTTTTTTTTTTTTTATTTGCACGTGAGTGTCTTAAAAATAAATATGATCAAAGTTATATTAAAAAAAGGAAGGAATATGGAAAACACAAGAATAAGGATTTCTATGGGAGCTTTACTATATGGATGTCCGATTTCGAATAAACTTACTGGAATCTTGGAAAGCATAACAAACTAACATGTAAATTTTTGAAGGCGATTCCATTAAAAACAAAAAAGTTTTTCACACTACAACTTCTTTTTCGACCGATCATTCATACTGCAGCTATATGCTATAGTCATCCGATTTTGACAAAACTTAGTAGAATTGTGTAAAAGTATATAAAATAAATGTATGCCAACGTAAGAGACGTTTCTACTGAAAACAAAAAGTTTTTCCCACAAGAACTTGTTTTTCGACCGACCGTTCCTATGGGCGCTATATGCTACAGTCATCCAATTTTGACCAAAATTTGTAGAATTGTGGAAGAGTCTAAAAAACAAATACATGCTAGTTTTGAGGACATTTCCATTGAAAACAAAAAAGTTTTTATAACTAAGTCTACTTTTCAGACTCTACTTTTATATGACAGCTATACTATATAGATGTCCGATTTCGACCATATTTGGTGGAATCATGGAAAAGCATAGTTAACTAAGAAATATGAAGTTTAGAGGCGTTTCCATAGAAAACAAAAAAGTTTTTCTCACTTGAACTAGTTTTTCGACCGCTCGTTCCTATGACAGCTATATGCTATAGTCATCCGATCCGGCCGGTTCCGACAAATGTGCAGCGTATTTGTACCAAAAGATTTCGTGCAAAGATTGGTAAAGATAGCTCGCAAACTGACGGAGGAGATAGCATCCAAACAGACAGATGGACGGACACAGGGTACAGGGCTAAATCAACTCAGCTCTTCATGCTGATCAAGATAATGTTTACGTTATGTGGTCGGAGATGATTCCTTCTATGCGTTACAAACATCCGGACAAATTAATAATACCCTCTGCAAAGCAATTAAAACAAACTGCAAGGTCTTAATTTTCTATTGGAGCTATACTATATAGATGTCCGATTTCGACCAAATTTAGTGGAATCATATAAAAGCATAACAATCTAACATGAACATTTTTTGAAGGCGATTCTATTTAAAACCAAAAAGTTTTTCTGACTCGAACTTCTTTTTCGACCGATCATTCATACTGCAGCCATATGCTATAGTCGTCCGATTTTGAGAAAACTTTGTTGAAGTGTGTAAAAGTATATAAGAACAAATGAGAGCGTTAGTTAAAGTCGGTCCTGCCCGACTTTACTCGTTTCTTAGGGACATTAATATTGTAAAGCCTTCCCTTATGTTAGTTAATAGAGCATTAACATTAACATAAGAACATTTAAACATTATGTAAGCAAACAGAGCATGTGGCGCCAAAAAGAATGCAACATTTTTATAACGTATATAACTTTGCCATTTATTATCCGATTATTATGAAACTTTCAGAGATTGTAGATATTCAAAATATCTTCCAAATTGTAGGAGTTTTTCAACATTTTTTATTGTGAGGGCGGGAATAAAACAGAATGATTTTCGACCGATCGTTCCTTTGGCAGCAATATGATTATAGCATACATACAGCTATACTATATAGATGTCCGACTTCGACCAAATTTGGTGGAATTATGGAAAAGCATAGTAAACTCAGAAATACGAAGTTTGGAGGCGATTCCATTGAAAACAAAAAAGTTTTTCTTAGTTTGCAAAATTTGGTGAGGATAGCTTTAAAAATGGCGTAGCATAGAAACAGACGGACAGGGCTAAATCAACTCAGCTCGCCATGCTGATCAGGAATATATATTCTTTATGTGGTCGGAGAAGCTTCCTTCTATGAGTTACAAGCATCCGGACAATTTTATAATACCCACTACAAAAGTCACCTTTAGTTTTTAACACACCTTTTACATATTTGCACAATGTATTTAATATGTTTTGTATAATGTGTCACTTATATTGCAGCATATGCAAAACAAAGCACTAATCCCAACATAAGCCCAGTGTGTGGCATGGAGCAGCTGTGTTTTTCGGACCCATCCCCACTCCACCAGTGTAAACCCGACATAATTCTCTTGGCATGTGGCTAGATTAAAGCTTAACTAAGCGCAACTTAATATCGACACCAACTTGTTTCCGACTGATATCCACTTGAACTTCAGCTGAGGAATTGCTGACATATCGGTCCACATCTAAGCAGAAATGTTGTTCATGTCATAAGGTTATTCAGCAGGAAAGTGACTAAGGCAACAAAATAACACACTGCAAAAGAGTGCGGCAAGGAGTGGAAATAATATTTATTTGATATTTCCGTTATATTATCGAGCCAAAGCAAATGGCAAACATTTGTGCGAGTTTCAAGTAGCCAACTTAAGCCAAAGTGCACACAGACAACAAGACCCAAGCTACGACTCGTCTCTGTAGACGAGGCCAGCACAGGATGTGCTTAGGCATGCAATAATCTAATGTACAAATATGAATAGTAGATGCCTGGTCGTGCACAACATGCTACATGCCACTAAAAATCCAAATTGAGATGGCAGTGGAGCGACTTGCAGTGCAAGATGTTGGTTCAATGGCTCCATCTTATGCCATGGTGAGAGCCTAAGGCGAAATTCTTGGCAAGCCAACAACCTCTGCTTTGGTCCCGCCCCAGACCTTCAGACACGTGCACTTGAAAACGCCAAAGTCAAACCCCGCAACTCGACATCGACGCCAACGCCAAACAGTCAATAATAATAAGTTGGGCATAGCGAAAAAATTCAGCCAGCCAGCGAAGAGAAGCAAAAAAATCTGCAGACAAATTCGTTTGAAAAGGGTAAAGGAATGTAATAATACTTAAAACTTGAAATTCGACTATGCGACCAAGGCAACAGCACAATGTGTGGGCCCTGGGCATAGGCAGACGCATACGAGGCGTATGAGTTATAAGCGAAGTTGCTGTAAGCCTTTCAGCGAGCTTTGTGTGCCTTGTCTGGCGTGGTGGGAGCCTGGTGGGCTGGTGGCCACGTCCATGTCTTTGGCTGACTGTTAGTGCTCGCTGCTTGACTTCCAAGTGGCATTTACTCGTTCTTTCCCTCGCATGTTCTTGCTGCTGCAGTTTGCCAGCCTCGATTTGTCATTTTGCTGCCAAACTGAGACGAAAAAAAAGGAAAAAAGTCTTCAATTCTGTGCATACTTTTGTGTGTCGAATTTGAATTCAATTTCCGACGCTGAAAGGTTTTTAATCTTGTTATCAGGCAGCTGCTTCGACACCCCTTATGCTCAATTTGAGCTGTTTTTTTTTGGAAGTCAGGCCGCAAGAGCAACCCTTGTTACATGTTAAGCAGTTGATTAGCTTAACCTTTTTTCTGTTCTCCAACGCCTTGTGCCAGTCCAAAGTTATTTGGATATTAATAATCCTACATATTCGTTTAAGCTTTCAGGCAAAAATGTCGGCTTTGTCTTTTATGGAAATATGTGAAGTGCAAATTTCATTTGCCTATTGATTGACACCCAACCCCAACTCTGACCATTTATAGCTATTCATTGCCGGTAGAAAAACAAAACAAAAATAATACTCGCATTGCTCTTGTTCCATGGTTTTTGGCAGTCCGTTGTGATCATAAGAGGATTATAATGGCGAATGGGCTGACCAGCAGCTAGACAAGAATTGTCAGGACATGAGCGAATTTTTTACATTTTTAATTGATTTTTGAACTAGCTGGCGCACTTGTGACTATTCACATGGCATCCTCTCCAACCTTTACCTCTGCATATTTTAGAGCAATTTCGACATGCATTTTTTAAAATAACCCATGGAAAAGGGATGAAAGTAAACTCTTCGTTCTATTTCATCGATGATAAACTTCGTCACAAAATGTGTTAGAATAAAAAACAAAAAAATGTGTAACTTTATGTTATTCGTTAAGGTAGAAGTAGTAGTAGTGGATTTATTTTGTTCTGTAAACATTATGTTGACATTAGTTTGCCGTCAGTCATATTTACTTATAATGAACTCATTTTACTTCAAGAACTAAATTAAATTTAGTTATTGGATCTTGTATTTTGTTACTTTTTTAAGGGACTACACTTGGAAAAAATTGCACTCTGAAAGGCAGCCCCATTTTCTCAATTTTATACCCAATCCGTTCTTGATTTTTCCGTACTTAAAACAAGACCACGTTCTTAAAAGTATACCAAAACGTTCTAAGTCGACGAACAAATTAAGAAAACACGTTCTCAGATTTTTGTGAGTAAGAAACTCAAGTCAAAAATTGTACATAAGCAATCTTCGGGATGCCCAATGGAGTATATCTTTGTAGAGATTAGCACCAGAACATCTAGCAAGATATTGATAGGGTGTGTCTATCGTCCGAATAGGAATATTGACTACACTGACCTAACTACATTACTCTCTACTTTGACCCTCCCTTATGTTCATGTAGTTATAGCAGGTGACCTTAACAACAACATGCTTACCGATAGACAACTCCCAGACTCCTTTGGAGCTCTTGGACTAAACTTAGTTAATTCACTGGTACCCACCCATTACACAAGCCCAAACGACTCACATCTGGATGTTTTTTTTTGTTAGCGATTCAACAAAAGCTGTATTCTTTGACCAAGTCTCCGTACCAGTGTTCTCAAAACATGACCTTATATTCATGACATATGATTTAGAACCGGATTTTAGAGACCACTTAATTGAATATAGAGATTATAGAAACATTGACTATGACCTACTTAACGCTGAATTCTCTAGATGTGATTGGGACTCCACAAATACCCTTTTGCTGACTGCTGACTTACAATTGGCACATCTGAATTTTAATGTTGAGTATCTTTTTAACAAATGCGTACCACTTCGCCGAAAGATGCTAAAGTCCACTCCTAAGCCATGGTTTAACCCAGAAATTAAATGTGCAATATCAAAACGTAATAAAGCATATGCTAAATGGAAAAGGTACAAGACATCTGATCTCAAGGAACAATGTAAGGCGTTGCGAGGGCATGTAGTCAAAATTATCCAAACTGCAAAACATGCACATTATCATGAAAAATTTAACAATGTACTACACTCTAACTTAAAGTGGAGGGAGTTCCGCCGACTAGGAATAGGCAAGCAACAGGCACCTGAGCGAATCAATGCCAACATTAATGACCTTAATAAAAAATTTGTCCAAATCCAAGTACCTGAAGTAACAGAAAATCCGTACCTGTTCTATTCTTCGTATAACAATTGTGATATTAGCTTTAGTTTTAAGTGTGTTAATGTCTGTGACGTCCTACAGTCGATTTTAAGAGTCAAGTCAAACGCTATGGGACTTGACAATATATGCACAAAGTTTATTAAAATATTGCTGCCCAAATTATTACCAATTTTAACACACATCGTGAACACTGTCTTCACCACTTCGACATTCCCTCACGCATGGAAGATTGCGAAGATAATTCCCATCCCTAAGGCTAACTCGGAATTTCGACCAATATCGATTCTGCCGTTTTTGTCAAAGGTATTTGACCAACTTATGGCCACTCAAATAAATGTCTTTCTTGTAGAAAACTCCTTTTAAATACATGTCAATCAGGATTTAGAAAGCACAGAAGTTGCATCACTGCAGCAATAAAAATTACTGATGATATCCGTGAACAGACTGACAAAAATAATGTAACATTTCTTACCCTCTTGGACTTTAGCAAGGCTTTTGACTCAGTAAATCATCAAATCCTCGTCACAAAACTAAGCAAATTATACAATTTTACATCGACTGCCCTTAACCTTATGACTACTTACTTACGTGGACGAAGTCAGGCAATCGTAAATAATTCTCAAAGATCATCTGTTGAGTTTTTATCACGCGGGGTCCCCCAAGGATCCGTTCTCGGACCGTTGTTATTTTCTTTGTATATAAATGATCTTCCAAATGTTTTGTCCCAATGTCATGTCCATATGTATGCAGATGACGTCCATATCTACGTAAGTCGTCCTCTATGTAATATTTCTGAGTGTGTTAATGTAACAAATAGTGAGCTTTCTGTTATTAACTCCTGGTCAAAGAATAATGGTCTACTATTAAACCCTAAAAAATCCAATTGTATGATAATATACAAAAAGTTATAAATGATAATGGACTAAATAAGGTTCAGATTGACAACAGCCAAATTGATTATGTTGACAAGGCAGACAACTTGGGCATAACAATAAACAGCACACTAGCATGGCAAGATCACATATGTAAAACCACAGGTCGAACATATGGCATGCTCAGGCAGCTATATCTGACACAAAATTTGATACCGACTAGCTTACGACTCTTAATTGCAAAATCATATTTAATACCATCTCTGTTTTACGGAGTTGAATTGTTCGGAAGCTGCAGCGCTGCAAGTCAAGAGAGGTTAAGGGTCGCTTTCAATAACATCGCTAGATATGTGTTCAAAATTAGTAGATTTGGTCACATCAGTGAACATGCAGATAACATCTTTGGAATATCTATGCAATCTTGGGTCAAACTTAGAGTCGTAACACAACTTCACCGAATTATAATGACAACAGAACCGGCATACTTATATGACAAGATAGACTTTGCTTCTTCACGACGAACCAATAATATTAAAATCTTTCTTTGTGCATGCTGTTAGGCTTTGGAATCAGCTACCAAATTCATTAAAAACAATAAGAAGCGCGCCACAATTTAAATCGCATTTAAAATCAATATATGCACCATAAAATTCGTATTATTATCATTATCACTCTCTGTTAGATTAGGTTAGAATAAGCAAATTATTTTCTAGTGATTGATTTTCGTGACTTATGCAATAACTAATAAGTCTCTGTACTTGTAGCATAAGGAAGCACAAACTCAATAAATCTAAATCTACTTAAAGTCAACTATGTTATATTATTACCAAAAACATTGCTAAGGATATAGTTTGAGTAATTAATCAGTTAACATATTAATCAGTTAAACTTAGCAGAAAACAAAACGTCATTATAAAATCATGAACATTTGTCATGTTATGGTTCTTATTCTCCGTTTATAAAAGATAAAGGGAAATGAAAAAAATCCACACGGGCGTCGTCGCGTTGCCAACTCTCGCAACAATTGGATTTTATTGAACAGCTGATAGAGTTTTGTTTGTACGTCCAAACTAAAAAAATTTATTTATTTTGACGGTCGGTAGAGCAAAAATATGTAGAATAAAAATTCGATTGAAACGCTTTCATGACGAAGAAAAAAAGCGAACTGTTTGTGGCCTCATCAATATTTTGAGTATTTTGATTCAGTTGACATAGAAAGCCTCGAAGTCCAGAAAGAGCTGCAACAAATTTGTTGCTTGCACCGGCCAATGCCGATGAAGAGAAACCACATTAATATATTCTAACTTTTATGAAATAAAAACAAATAAATAATGAAGATGTGTAACATTTATTAATTATTGATCTCACACGCCCGCAGATTCGAATCGCGTCTGCACCGGGTGATTTGTTTTGCCTTATTTGGCGTTCTTGGTATTTTTTTAAAATCTCAGCACACAAAGTTGTTTTTACGATCCACTTTCGCAATAAAAGGCTTTTTTGTGCGCACAAACAGTTAGGCGTTCTCCGGACCTAGCTTAGGGTTAGGGGGAGTTGGAGGTAAAAAACACAGATTCTTAAAAAAATTTTATCAGTAAATTTCTTTTTAAATGTAATAATACTAAATCAATATGTCAGTGTTTTAACTTGAATTCACAAAATTTAAAAGAAAAAAATATTTATTGAATAAAAAGTTGTCAATATATTTATCGACCCCTGTTTCTCAAGTATTTCTTTGCGGTGACCATCATATCTTCCAAACCTTTCACCCGAAATCATTCAAATAACAAAAAACGAGTTTATTAATAGTTAATCGAGTCCTTAAGGGGATTTACACCTAGAAGGCAAAAAAAAGGGTAATTTTTGAGATTTTTTTGTAGGAAAACTATATTAAATTTCGGATCGGAGCTTAAACTAAATGAAAGTATACACATTTAAATATATGTTAAATTTTTTTGTTTATTAAACAAGAATGAAAGTCAATCAAGCCCAACTATAAAATACTCTGTACATGTGAAGTGCTGCCCATCACCGTTGCGACCGTTGATGCCCATAATTGTTTGTTTTCCTTATAACTCGACCACCGTTCATCCGATCTTTAACATTCCTTTGGCGGATCGATAAATAATCTTGATTTCAAAATATGTCCAGAAGCTTCGTTCGTCCGTCTTTTTCTATGCAATCTCCTCCGTCAGTTTCAAGGCAATCCTCACCAAACCTTACATGAACTCTTTTGGTACAAATACGCAGCACATATGTCGGAACCGTCCGGATCGGATGACTATAGCATATAGCTGTCTTAGGAACGATCGGTCGAAAAACTAGTTTTAGTGAGAAAAACTTTTTTATTTTCAATTGAAACGCCTCCAACTTCGTATTTCTTAGTTAACTATGCTTTTCCATGATTCCACCAAATTAGGTCGAAATCGGACATATATAATATAGCTGTCATAGAAAATTATAGTTTGAAATGTAGTCTTAGTAAGAAAAACTTTTTGTTTTTCATGGAAAAGTACTTAAAATTGGCATGTATTTCTTTTATATGCTCCCACAAAATTCCACAAAGTTTGGTCAAAATCGAATGACTATAGCATATAGCTGCCATAGGAACGATCGGTCGAAAAACTAGTTCTTGTGAGAAAAACTTCTTTGTTTTTAATGGAAACATCCCTTACGTTGGCAAATATTTATTTTAAATACTTTTACACAATTTTACAAAGTTTTGTCAAAAACGGATGACTGCAGTATGAATGATCGGTCGAAAAGGAAGTTCTAGTAAGAAAAACTTTTTTGTTTTAATTGGGATCGCCTCCAAATTTCGAAATTAACAGTTATGCTTTTCCATGATTGCACTAAGTTTGGTCGAAATCGTACACCTATATAGTATAGGTCCCATAGAAAAGTAAGATCCGAAAAGTAGTCTTATTTAAAAACACAAACTTGCAAGGGTATACAAAACTTCGGCCGAGCCTAAGTTAATTTTCCATTTTTTTTATACCCTGTTCCCATTAAAAATGGAAAAAGGGAGATCATGGAGTCGTGCAAAAGTATGTAACAGGTAGAAGGAAGCATTTGCGACCCTATAAGGTATATATTCTTGATCAGCATTAAAAGCCGAGTCGATTAAGCCATGTCCGTCTGTCCGTCCGTCCGACTTTCTGTCGGTCTGTCCGTCTGTCCGTATGAACAGATCTCGGAGATGGTTAGAGATAGAGGTTTGACATGTATGGGACACATGCTCCCTATACTTGCAGGCAGATCAAGTTTATTTTCAATTTTTGCCACGCCCCCTCCCTCAAATTGGAAAAACGTCATATCTCCCAGAGTTTTATAGATAGAAGGTTCGTTTCTTCTGGACATATTTAGTAATCAGCATTATTTATCGATCCGCCAAAGGAATGGTAAAGATCGAATGAACGGTTGTCGAGTTATGAGGAAAACAAACAATTATGGGCAGCACTTAATAGGTTCCGAGTATGTTATATTCGGGCTTGACCGACTTTCTTTCTTGTTTTTAATATGACTTTCTTCGCCGCGCTGTATCACGGAAAGTTTTTATTATTTCTAACTTCCAAAAACTTCTAAGTGTACTTAAAAAGTTACTTAATATATGATAAAAAATTTATCACGCTTCAAAAAAAATTACAGGTAAAAAAACCGTCATCTTACGGGTCAACCCCCTTAATAGCCTTCCCTTATATTAATTAACAGAACATTAACCAAAATAACTGTGCCATTTATAAAAATTTCAAAGATTATAGAAATTGGACACATACACTACACTGCAAAATATGGGTGTGTCAAAAATTTGAAATAAACTTGATCTGCGTACAGCCAAAACCAGTCTTGATACAAAATTTGGTTGCTCTAGCTCTTCTAGTAGAGCTGGAAAAACGATCGATGGTACTATCGATACATCGATGTTTTTTCTATTTTCCAAAAGTTTCGATTTTTGGTCACCACTATCGATGGTTTTTCTTTCTTAAAAGTAAAGTAAAATTAGCTTGTCAAGATGACACAGCCCCAAAGGGCCAAAGCCGAGCCTCTCTCAATCTTTTGGCTTGTGCGCTTCTAATTTTAGCACAAGAGAAAGGCACCTACAGTTTAACGCCGAGTCCGAACGGCAGTTTGAGAAGCTTTTCATGGCTAATTACTGCAAATCTGGCGCCAACAGCAAAGAGGTGTGGCCGGGTGTAAAAGTTTATTCAAAGAAAAAAACTTTTCATTAGATGTTCCGAGGCGGGATCGAACCCACGACCTCATGCACAGCGCTGAGCCACCCGGCTCTTCTCTGCACTGCACACTGGGCCAGCAGGCCGAAATTTTGGCCAAAAGTCCCACTTTTTTTTTTGGGAATTTTATAAAAAAAATTTTTTGAATAAGAATACTTATAGCTATTTTATGCCAAAATTTGGAACATTTTCACTTCTTGGTTTTTGAATGGCAGCAATTCAAAGTGGATTTTTATGAAATTGCTCCAAAAAATGGAAAATTAATAGTCGAAACTAGGAAAGAAACAGCTTCTAGAGATTAATTATATATTTTCGACAACAGACTAGATTTAAATAAAAAAATATAAAGAAGTTTCCAATTGAATTAGTTTTCTTAAAAAATGGAAAAAAATCGGTAATTTTTTGGGTTTTTTTACATTTGGCAACTTTGATTTGAGAGTGCCCACGGGTGCCACTGGCTAATCACTCGTAACATGTCAAATAATTTTCTTTGAATATTGTACTATAACTGGAGGTATGCGCTTTTGCGCGGTTTTGCTTTGGATTTCATTAAATCGCTTTTAAAAATGTATCCCCATATGGCATCGAGCCAGTTTCAATTTTTTAAGTCAGCCGAAAAGTATGCTTTTCTTTTTTTAAAACTTCGGCATTGGGACCATGAAGCCAAACTGTGAGAGCTAAGCTATTTTTATTCCAATGGATTAAAATGTGTAGCATACTTTTAGAAACACGGAATTGCGGTATACAAACATTATATTTTAATTAATTATTTTTATATATTTTTTTTGTTTTAAGAAATGAATGTAAAGAACAGGTTAAATAAATAAAAATAACGGTGAAAGTAGTCAGATTGACTGAAAATCCTTGACAGGGTGGGCATTCAAAGTCAGTACTATTTT
This sequence comes from Lordiphosa collinella, assembly GCA_018904265.1. NCBI lineage: Eukaryota > Metazoa > Arthropoda > Insecta > Diptera > Drosophilidae > Lordiphosa > Lordiphosa collinella. The sequence continues at coordinate 209,205 of JAEIFV010000255.1, forward strand.
GAGTTAATAACTATTATTTTTCTTAGAAACAATCTACACTTGTATATCCTCTCTGCAAAATTTGGCTTAAGTCTAACCACAAGTTTTTTTTTAAATTAAAAATCCAAAAAGTTGAAAAATTTTTCAACTTTGACTTGGACTCATCAATGATGTTTTAAAATTTCTTTATTTTTTTAAAAGTAATGTGCGTTAAGTTCAATCTTTTAAGAACATTTCGTAAAAAACTTTAGCTTCCTAGCTAGTCTGGTGTAGAAATGCCAGAGTTTTGGCCAAAAAATGAGATTTCTGGCCCACAGTGCACTGTAAAGCAAAGCATGAAAATAAAATAAAGTTTATTTTTCTTGTGCTTAAAAATATATTTCTTTTTACAGAAGTAGCTGGTAGCAGCTTACAGTGGTAATAGGTTGTGGATAAGGCATGAAAATATTAATAAGAGAGTGGGGCGTTACAATCAAGGTCGGGGCGTTAGTATCAGACAACGATGCCTCAATTTTCTAATGTTCCGTGTGTCTCACAAACGATAAACTTGCTTGTGCTAGATTTGTTAAAACAATCTGTTTTAAGAGGAATTCCCACCAAATGCAAGTGGACTGTGGTATTTTTGGTATCTTCGGAGGTTGAGATTGCTTAATCTTCGTCAAAGTGTGGCTGGCTGGATGGTTTTTATACCCGTTACTCAAAGAGTAAAAAGGGTATGCTAAAGTCGTACAAATGTTTGTAACAGGCCTATCCCATAAAGTATATATATTCTTGATCAGCATCAACAGCCGAGTCCATATAGCCATGTCCGTCTGTCCGTCCGTCTCTATGATCACCTAGATCTCAGAGACTAGAAGAGTTAGAGTCACCAAATTGTGTATGTATGTATACTGGTTTTGTCTGCTGGCAGGTCACGTTTGTTTCAAATTTTGGCCACGCGCCCTCCCGCCCCAGTTGAATACCTCCAGTTGAATACCCAGTTGAATAACTTCAGCTTTTTTAAAGATATCAAGCTCATATTTTGTAATTAAGTGTATGTGGCCAATATATATAATCTCTAAGATCAGATAATAAATAGCTGAGTTATAAAGGTTACAAAAAGCTTTGCACACTTTTCTGCGCCGCACGCTCTTTTCGCTAACATAATGTTGAAAAGTTATCGTTAATGTTAATGCTCTGTTAATTAACATAAGGGAAAGCTAATAAGCATTAATTCCCCCTCAGTAAAGGGCAGGGCCGACTTAACCTTACGCTCTCATTTAGTGTGAAAGGTAAACAATGGTGTTGCCTTCATTCTCGAACCAAGATTAAAAAAGGATGGGATTCTAAAAGCTCGATGCTCGCGCACCGAAAAAACCATGGAGGATGAAATTTACAACGAATTGTCCAAACATTCGGAGAACTCAAACCAAAACCACAAAAATCAGAACCAAAACTATTTGCTTTTATGAAGGACAAGCTGCAATCAAAATTAACAACTTCAAAGTCTGATGCTAAAATTATGATAAGGCAGCCATTGGAAAAACAGACCGATCTCTTTGAATATCAGAGAGCAATTTTAATTTTTTGTTTATTTTTAACACAAATTAAAAGTTGTTTGATCTCTAAAATAGTAAACTTTGGACTAAAAATGTTTTTTGAAACTCGATCTGTGATTGTACAAAAACATCCGAAACATCGATGTTTAGCTCTAAGAACATTGATGGCCGCAAACATCGATTGATTTCCAGCTCTATCTTCTAGTCTCCGAGATCTAGGTGTTCACAAAAACAGAAGGAAAGACGGACGGACGGACAGACAGAGGGACAGGGTTATATCGACCCTGCTGTTGATGCTGAACAAGAATATACACTTTATTGGGTCGGAGAAAACAAAAAATTTTTCTTTTGTAGTGCGCTTGTCGCAGACTTTTTGTATTAGCTGTAAAATAAATTTTTCTCCATGCATCCGAAAAGTAGGCAAATATTTTTTCACGTCCTTAACAAATCTTTTTATAAAATGCTTTCAAGTATGCATCATAGAATTAAAAAGGTTTAACTCGATGTTAGCAAAAAGGCATTATTAAGTAATTAAAAATAGCCATAGAAAGCAGCATATAGCAGTCCTGAAAATAGGTCTGCAGCTGGATAGATTAGACTGGCCCTTCTTTTTCAGTTTTGGCCATCATCCAGTGAAGTTCTCTCCAAGATCACAAAATTCAAAAAGTTTATTTTCAAGTGAGTTTAAGCAAGGGAAAAAGTCATTAACTTAAAAAGTCAAAATACCAAAATATAGTAAAAGGTCCGAGTTCACGATGATCAATTATATTGAGACCCACCACTTTGCCGCATTTGGGCCGAAACCAGTGAGTGCTTCATTTGCCGCTACACGTTACATCTGCTCGTCAGACTAGACATATAATTCGTTGTTTCACCTTATGTAGTATACCCTTTTTAATCTACGAGTAACGGGTGTAATGAGGTGGTTACAAATTTCGGTGGTGAGGCAAGTGTAGGTATATGTAGTTAGTTTACGTTCCTTACATGTCAAATTATCCATCTTTGAGATCTGTGCGTTCATACAGACAGACATATGATTGCACAGACCGATCATTTATCGACTCGGATGGTGAAACTGATCAAGAATACATTTTCACATCATTGGACCGATCATCTTCTAAGACGACATTGAAACAGCGTAATGGATTTGGTCAAGCCAATTCTGACTCCTATCGACGCAAATTAAATAAAAGTAAAGACTTTTAATTAAAAAAATTTATTTCGTGGCTGGTAGGCCTTTATTGCTATTATGTGTCTCAGTGAATATCCAAATTAGAACTAAAGTACAAAGCGATCTTATGCTGCCTCAACAGCTAGTTTAATGCTAAAGCTTCGCAACATAAACTTCAAAGCTTGAAAGCTTCCACTTGGAGAACAAAGGAAATGCTTACTCAACATAAAACAAAAAGAGCTTTGGAGTTTGGCCTTTGGACCGATGCAAAAGAACAAAGGGATTGCAGAGTCTGCAAAATGAAATGTTTACGTTAACCGGGTGGCTGGAGCCAGCGACTGGATTGTTTATATGAGCTGGCGGAAGCGCTCCAATCGAAGTGACAAAAAATGGAAATGTTTATATTAGCAATATGAAATGCCAGAGGCATGAGGGTTTTAATTCCCACTTGGGCCCACCGGCCGAATTTTAGCACAGGCCTCTTTTATACCCTGTTCCCATTGAAATGGCGAACAGGGGGACTGTTGGCCAAAAGTTGTACGGAGAAGGAAACTTTGCTTTTCTTGATCAGCATCAACAGCCGGTTTTGCCCCTTCCCGTCCGTCCGTCTGTCCGTCTCCGTCTGTCCCCGCTGTCCGTCTGTCCGTATGAACCGTGTTTCTCAGATATAAGTAGAGCCACAAAATTTTGATGTAGGTAGGTGTAACCTGGATTCAAACGAGTTTGTTTCAGATTGGAAATTTGACCTTCTTAAGCGCAAAATACTGTCATAGCTACAATTTTTAAGATAGACCTTCCAAACTTTACATATATCTAGTATGGCCCAACATTTTTATTCTGAAATTGGTAAACTTTTGTATGGGACAGGGGATTTCGTAGTTCGGCACCCGACTGCAGCTCCCCATTTTTCTTAAAATTTGCTTTTTACAAATTGGTTTTCTTAAAATTGCTCTTAAAAATGGAAAATCCATAGTCGAAACTTGGAAAGAAACAGCTTCTAGAGTAAGGTTGTATATTTTCGACTACGGAATAGAATTCAATAAAAAATTATAAAAAAGTTTCAAATTCTATTCGTTTTCATAAAAAATGGAAAAAATCTTAAATTGTATGGGTTTTTTTGCATTTGGCAACTTTTACTTTTGAGTGCCCACGAGTGCCACTGGGTATTCGCTCGCAACATGATTTATTATTTTCTTTGAATATTGTACCATAGCTGGAGGTATGCGCTTTTGCGCGGTTTTGCTTTGGATTTAATAAATCGCTTTTAAAAATGTGTAGCATACAACCAATAGCTGCATCCTAAACGAGCTGGTGACAGAGTAGACCTGAGCGGAACCCGTGCTTGATCCGGCTATCTTCGTCGGCAATATGGGGGAGGTCCAAAAATAATACCGCAGGCTACGCGCTCGTTCATTAGGGCATTATTATTTAATTTTAATATTCACGGGTTGTTTTGGAAAATTTAGGGTAGCGGAAGCCTATCATTAAGCCAAGGAATGGGAAACAGGGTATAGAAGAAGAAAAGAAGAAAAGGAAAAGAAAGTTGATTCAGAAGCAAATGGTTCAGGCCGCACTGAGGTGTTGTCCAGTGGCCGTTTTTCCCCACCCTACCATGATCACCAGAGGCAGTAATGAACTAATGTCCATTGGTGATCCCTTAAACCACTGCTAGTGGCTCACTTTATCCCAAGTCGGCGCCTTATGATTTCCGGAATGACAAAAAATTTAATCAGATTTCATTATAAATTTAATCCAGGAATTCATGTTGTTTGGTTCTGTTTCTAAGCATAACTAAAGGTTAAAGAAAATAGTAATACAGGAAAAAAACTAAAAATAGATTTGGCAAAACTAATATTAAGCTGGTTTCAAATTAGTCTAGTCGCATTTTCTCTTTAACCGCAAATTAATTAGTGCGGCAACGAAATTTACAAAAAAAGAATTAAACTAATCAAAGCGCAAGTGAAAAAGAAAACTAAAACGCTGAAAATTAAAGTGTAAATGGCAATTCGCCATTTCATTAGCAGTAAGCATTTAGTTGTAGTATAATAATAAACTAAGAATAATATGATCAATAATATGAATGTGAAATAATAATGATTTCGAGTTGGCCAGGTTTCGCTTAGAGGGGTACCACTGTATGCGGCTAGAGCAGAAGCTTGGAATAGGGAGTCAATGTAAGCATTGTCCAGCAACGGTGAGCAGCGATCTTCGTTTGTTTTGGTTTGCTTATCCGCAGAGGCTTATCAGTGGCCCATGTATGCTTTAACTTAAAATTACTATATTTGTCTGTATAATGCAATTTTACAAGAGAGCTGTCATGGGAGTCATCTTAAGAACGGCACTTAGATTCTCTCTCTTTGGTGGCTAAGCCATAAGCAGACGATTCCCTTTAGGGCTGATCAAATGGGTTTACAGATGTGGGTGGCATTTATGTCTGGGTGGAATTTTAGTTACTCTTTGTACATTTCAAGAGAGGAGCCAGTCCCAAAAGCAATGAAGACATTCGTTGACCGAGTAAGGGCGTAGGAGCTTAACGCTCTTAATCTTTCAAACTAAAAATATTTTGGTTTACAGCCACATGGGCCAACACTTACGGCTTTATTGGAGATCTAACGGCGAAAGATCTTTCTCCGGAACGATCCGCTGTGAAAGGCTTGAAAGGTTTTCAGATTGATTTTGGGATTTGGGTTTCTACTTATTGGGGGAACACAACACCATCACTCAAGCCAATTTGTTCAGCCACAAAAAAAAATGGAATTTAAAACTTAGGAAAGCTTCTCGGCCAGCAGCGGCACTCTTTTGCCCATTTGGCACACAAAAAAATTGGATTAGGCGGACAAACAATTATGCTGGGATACTAATAGCGCTTTTGCTTCACTTTCACTTGGCTTTTTCTATCGAGCAAACTTTTGGGTTAGGCTTTTAACTTTTATGTAATATCCAACTAGAGCCTCAGGGTCTGCACTAAGCGCTCTTATTAGGGGAGGATCACTGCACTATACTTTGGGTGTGGACAACTTTGGCTGATGCTTGCACTTTGCACTATGTACTGCGGCTTCTTCGCCAAATGGTGGAGCTTGACTGCGATCGGTGGTATTGGGTGTTTTTGGCTGCGGTACAATAAGGTTAGGGCCGCCAAGGTCATAAGTTTTGTGGCTAGCAACCGGGGGCTAGGGGCCAGACCTTAAGTTAAGAAAATAAAAGGGAACACAACGGTAGCAATTAGGGTGATGCCGTAGCAGCGGGTAAACCAATTATATTTACCGATTGGCTGGCACCAAATAAGTGTGTGCCGGCGGAGGCGGCAACTTGAGTGGCTTGGCCACGAGGTTCAGATTTTGGCACTATCCTTCTTCGGCCTTGTTTGGGTCGGCTTAGAAAGCTGCGCGGAATTGAAGGGGTTAGCATGATCGACGTCGACCAGCAGAAAAGTAACACTTACCAATTGTAGGACAATTTCCAAAAGGAAAAATGCTAAAAATCTTTTATTTTGTTGCGTAAAGCCGACAAAAATCAAGCTTTTATGAATTATTTCAATTAAGTGGTGACAAGAGTCGTTTGCGGTTGCGCAAAGTTTTTGTTTTAAATTGGTTCAGCAAGATTTAAGGTTAGGCCAGGTTTTTTTCCACAGGCACGTCTGCTCCGCTTGAGGTTACTTTTGAGAAAAGAATGAGGCTGGTGGTTAGCGAGGTCAGCTTGCCTTTTCCGGAAATACGTGGCCCCTAGGGGTGTATTTACCTATTAATTAATCGAGTGCTATCGCGCGGGTGCACAGGTGTTACCGAATGCCGACTATCGGTTAATATTCGATAACATATCTACGTATATTAAATCCCGATAATGAAAATTGTAACATGGGTTAACGAATCTGTTAGTTTGGTCAACAAGATAATAAATCAGAAAATCAGTTTGCAATAAGCCTTTTACCAAAAGTAAAGCTGGGCTCAAATTTAGCTGCATACTTTTAGGAGTCGGGTTTGAGCTGCATGCTTTCAGGCTTAGGGTTCATATTTACTGGACAAGCGCTACTACAAATGTATTCCCATTTGGCATCGAGCAAGTTTCAATTTTTATTAAGCCGAAAAGTATGCTTTACTTTTTTTAAATTTTGCAATTTTGCCCATGAAGCTAAACTGTTACTACAATTATGCTTAAATGAAAAATCATTATTTTTGCTCTTCGAAGTATGCTGTACTTATATATATTATTCATTAAGGAAATTATTTATTTTATATTTGCCTTAAACATCATTTATTTAGTACATCTTTAACTAGTCAGATCTTTAACTAGTGTGGACTAGGTTAAAAACTGCCATAAATGACAACGAATTATCTTGTTTAAGTAAATAATTGTTAATGGAAATAAAGTTGGCATACTTTTAAGCGCAAAAAATCATGGTTTTTCACAAGCATAAACGTGCTTAGCTCATATGAGCTAAGCAATTTTCATTTCCATGGATTAAAATGGTTAGCATACTTTTAGGAGCACTGTATTAATTTTTAAAATACATATAAAAATTATTTTTTAATTAAATAATTTTTTATTTTTAATTTTTTTTTTAAGAAATGAATATGAAGAACAGATTAAATAAATGAAAGTAACGCTGAAAGTAATCAGCTTGACTGAAAATCCTTAACGGGGTGGGCAGTCAAAGTCCGTACCATTTTGGGTTAATAACTCATAAACGACTAATCATATCATGGCAATTTTTTTCCAAAAAACAACGTTTACTTATATGTACCTCTCTGCAAAATTTGGCTTAAATCTAATTACGTATTTTTTTTAATAATTAAAAATCGAAAATGTTGAAAAATTTTTCAACTTTGATTTGGATTATCAATATGTTAAAAAAATTAAGTGATTAATGCTTAGCATCCACTTGAAAAGTGTAGAAAATGGCGAAGGCCCTTAATGTTTTCCCTGCTCAGGCCAAATTGTAAGCCAGCACTTCGCTTGGAACTAAAGCTAATGGTCGTAATTATCGCAAATTTTTTATCCACCCAAAGTCATATTTTTATGCGTGGAAAAAAACTCTTAGTGAAGCTTAAGGAAGTGCGACAATTTTGGGAAAATTCATAGCATTTGGCGAGTAACCAAACAGTTGTTGGTGCCAAACTTCTGGTGAGTGTGAAGAGAGGGAGAAATTTTTTTTGTAGAGCCGATAGATTTTTGCCTCATACGGCACATTAAATGTAATTTTTGCTAAGAGAGGTTTCGTTTGTGTCCAAACATTCCAGGTTTGGCACCTGATCTCCCACATAAATTGGGACTTTTCTCCCGCAGTGTGAGCTAGAAGTGGAGAGTTGCGGCTGGTCCAGCTCAGTTTGAACGACCCTCTGGAGTTCGCCACGGATCCGCAGAGAACGGACGGCAGGCAGCGATCTAACGCTAGCCCGGTTTTTTTTCCAATTTTTCAACCCGTCGCGGGAAAACCTCGAAAAAGTCGCTATGGTGAAATTGCCCGCCAAACGGTGTCCGAAAAGGGAAAACACCCCCCAAAGGCGGCCAGCATCAATTCGCGCGCCCAAATTATTTTTTGTGTGTGACAATTTTTTTGGTTCTCTCCCGAAAGAAGGAGGCAAAGAAATCGAGGAGAATGCAGATGAGGCGCCAACGCCATCAATACTTTTAGTTCGTCCTATTTTTTTTTTGTGCTTATGTTAAGGCATTGTTAAGTGGCCCCAAACAGTTATTTGATTTAATTCTAATTTTTGTTCTTCAATTTTTTTTGTGTGTGAGTGCGAAGCATAAAGGAAGAGTTGGATAGCTCAGCCCAGTGAAGCCCTCTCTTCGGTCATATTCCCGGCAAAAATAATGGGAAATTTGATTTAAGAGAGTGCTTGCTTTATAAAAAGAAATCAAAATAAGATAAAATTTGGGCTATAAAATTGCATTAATTGGTGGCCAACGATTCCCTTTTCGTTACAATTTTTTTTTCAGAACCACGAACAAATTTTCAGGTTAATCGTCGACACTCGGAAGCGCTTCTACGGTGGAGATGCAGAAAATTTGAATGTGTAATGAACCAAAAAAATTTTATATTAATTTCATGGCAGTCCAAAATCAATTTTAAAGGCCATTCCTAAAATTTAAAAAATCGTAAAATCCCATGGATTTTTTCCCAGATTTCTCCTTCTCTGATATACGTAGACCTATTCTTTATTCGTGTTGCACTGAAGCTTATGTCAATGTAACGTTGATCTTTTGAATCTTTAAAACTCTTGTTTTTGATTTGGATACGTTTTTATTGTGCTTTCCCTAGCTTATAATTTATATTTATATTTATTTATATGTCCTTTTTATATGTTTAATCCTCCATTTTAACCTGCAACCTTTTAGTTCTTTAGTCACTATGATTACATTAGCTTTTAGTTTCTTATACTAGCAATAAAAGAATTTATAATGTTTTAAATTTTTAAAAGTTGTTGATCCGTAGTCAAGTCGCCCCTGCAAGGCTCCCTCAAAAGGGGTCATTCAAAAAAAAAGAGAATTTGTGCGACGAGTGACCAAGGAAGGGCGTATCACCCCAAGAACAGAGGTTCCGTAATCCCATAGGCCAAGTAAAGTAGACCCTCTAAGTGTGTTTTCCCTAACAGGTGTGATCCCGGTTTTGTTTATATTGCTTGTCTTAGCACGCGAAAATTAAAATATGTTAGGCCCCCGTGAGGGTGAACTTGGCGGAGCCGGGGCCTTGTTTTCCACCCACGGTTTCCGTACAAGTGCGACGTGAATATCTATTGGTGACCGCTGCGCTGGCAGCCCAAACAACGATCGCTATACAAACTTATTGGGATCGAAAATGCTTTTTTATCCCTGTTACATACATTTAAAAAACGTTCAATGGGTACGGAGTATAATGATACATTAATGTATGTCTTCCATTTTAATGCAAACGAAAAATTCCGAGTCTCATCAACGTAGTCATAGCGAGCGAGGCATAAAATCGCTCTCGCTGCTAGTTAGTCAACTCACGCAGTTTACAAATTTACCACAAAAGCGACCCGGCCAACCAACTGTGTGGCAGATTATAAAAGTAAACCCAGGCGTCCCAGGCCACGTAGCTCAGGGATATAAAATGTAAACTCACGCACACATTCGCCACAATAAAAACGACAGCATCAGCGGCCACGTACCGCCTGAAGCTAAAACTCACACGCACCCAAAAGCGAAAAAAGCAAACACATTAAAAATGGCAAACAAAATGGCAAACATATTTTTTCTCAGGCCTTGCCGCTGCCGCAAAAGGTGAATAAAAATAAACGCTGCATACTTTTGTGCGTTGCCGAATTCCACATTTGTTTAGTGCTTAATGTTTAGCCGCCGCCGATTTGCATGCCAAGCAGGTGCTACATAATTTATCAGCGAATCTGATTTATATACTGAGAGTCGCGTAGAAGAATGTTCAACTTGGAATTGTTTTCAACATTTAAATGCCCACTGACAACTGTCACGGCGGTGGTTGTGGCAGATGCTAGCACCTGCGTCGCCATTTTGTCTGCGCAAACAGCAAATCAGAAAAAACCTACCGAGATTCCGGGCTGCGACTGCAATTGCCATCAATTTAATCAACGAGGCTGCATCGCCCAGGCAAATAAAATGCCGCTGTTGACGCCATAATTTTGGTTTATAGTCTGGGAATCTGTTAATGCGATGACTCTCAGCACAGTTGGAGTGCAATCCTCCGTCAGTCGCTGCCCAATAGCGCTCATAAATAAAAATCACTGATGCTTGAATTTTGCATTATTTTTTATTTGCCCAAGCAAAAAGCATGTGAAAAAGGCCAGTGCGAACGCCCATGGAGCGTGTGGCAATTTGCAGCGTACATGATTTTATTGCAATCCATAATGCAGCGTTAATTTGCCGCCGCGATTTCCTGTGTACCGGCAAATGCATTGGTAATGTGCAAATACAAAAAAGGTGTTGTTAGCTCTGCGATGGGTAATTTAAGTGCTTTTATATAAGCAACCTGTGAAACCATTTACATATATGAATTTCAACTTTCAGTGATAACTGCATATATATGATGCAGTACCAAAGACCAGAGAACTACATTTACCGAATTTTTATAAATATTTTACTAGAGAATATCTTTTTTCCAAAGGTATTAGTATTTAGCGATTAACTTTATAAATAAAGTCTCTCCTGACTTTCATTTGTTATTTTCAAATTTAAAGCTTTTTTTATTTTCTTTTTTTTTTTTTTTTTTTTTTTTTTTTTTTCCTGTAGTGTTTTTTTTTTTTTTTTTTTTTTTTTTTCTTCTTTTTTTTTTTTTTTTTTTTTTTTTTTTTTTTTTTTTTTTTTTTTTTTTTTTCCTCGTCTGTTAAATAGTTTTATATACATAGATTAAATTAGGCGACTCTGTGGTGCACGGCCAATTAGCCAGAATAGTGGCCAGTCAATTTGTATGGGAAACTAATCTTTCTCTGTAACGATTTAAATATATTTCAACTGTTTTGCAAATGGTGGGAATTTTTAAGTCCCGGAATATGGTGCTATTCAGTAGCGGATCTATAATTTTCTTGAGAGTTGCTTTGCCCCAGATCTGCAACTGTTGCTTGAAGCCAAAAAGACAGTGTCCTCTGCATAGGTGGCAGTAAATGAACCTTGGATATTAAAATATGAAAGATGAGCAGTATAAACTGAGTACAAAACAGGGCCAAGAACACTTCTTTGCGGGACACCAGCTCGAATAGAACGTAACAAGAATGGGTGACAAATAAAAATCTGCACAAACTTTGAGAGAGCGCGCCCTTAGCTGAGCTTTACATAAAAGCTTTCGGGATGACATTCCGTTCTCTTTGTTCTCCTGTCAACACGTGTTCATGTCCCCTAACAAAAATTTTAGTTGCCATCATGCCGTCCGAGCAAGAAAGTCTACGAAATGCACGCTGGCAAAGGTAAAGTGCTTACAGTAAATCATTTTACCCAAGAGGGCAAGTCCAAACGCACTATTTATCGTATTTTGCAACGAAAAATAATAAAAAGAGAAGTTGGAAGTGGTCGGAAAGCAAACATTATGACCGGCAAGCTGTCAGAAAGCTAGCCCATCTTTTTAATAACCAAGACAACCTAAGTCAACGAGATGCAGCCAGAATATTTAATAGCAGCCAACAATACATCAGTAAATTGCTGAAAAAGAATAATACTGTTGCCAGACGTAAGCAAAGAGCACTAAGTTACACACCTGACCAAATACAAAATGTCCAATATCGAGGCAAACTCTTTGTTTTAGACTATGAAAGTTACTTTGGTCTGGGTCACAGCCATGTACCGGAAAATAGTATTTTTTACACCTCCGATGTATCGTCAACATATGCTGATGTGAAATATAAGTTCAAGCAAAAGTTTGAGCCCAAAGTTATGCTTTACATTGCGATCTCTGAGAGGGGCTTATCGAAGCAGTGCACATTGGGCGGAATTGACGTTTTTTTGGCAAAAACCCTAGAATTTTTTTGTAATATTTTTATGGTTATAATATTTTTTCCAGTAAGTAATTGTCCCTTCTTATCGAAAATATTTAATTTAAATTTGATTATGCAACCCTGGCTTAACACCAGCCATTCAAAGTCAGCTATTTGTGCCACGCGGCGTCTGCAATCGGTTTGATTACAAAATTTGTAAATTTTTGACAATCTCCCATTTTTAAACAGTTGGACGTATTGAATTAATTTAAAATGGAAAATAAACAATAAAGGTATGTAAAAAAAGTGATATATGTGTTTAATTGGGGGCATGAAATAACGCCAGGTGAAATAAGGCCCGCGGGCCTTAACGGATGTCCCAACAAAAAAGTTTCTTTAAAAACTAAAAAAAGGTATAATTTTGCGAATTTCCTGATTTTGGGCCTTAAAAACTTTTAGGGCCAAGCGTCTAACCATTGACCAAAAATTTCATCGCAATCGGTATAGTTTTTGAATTATCGCGGTTTTTTTTACTATTTTCTGCCCATTTTTAAAAATCAGCTAATGTAAAAGTTTTATTACAAACGAATATTTTTGCAAATTGGGGGGGGTTTCAACGGAGAGGAGGTAGAATAAAGAAGTATACATAAACGAGTAAAGAAGGTTCTGATTCCTTTTTTAAGGGAAAATCATTCCGACAATAATTATGTTTTCTGGCCTGACAAAGCTTCTTCTCATTACGCTAAAATGACGACGGGTTTCCTGAGCAGCAAAGACATCCCTTTTGTACCAAAGGAACGGAACCCAACAAACTTGCCGCAGTGTCGTCCAATTGAAGATTATTCTGGAAGTCTGAGTGCTGCAGTTTACAAAAACAACTGGAAGGCCAAAAATATCAAAGAATTTACCAACAGTATTCACTTATGTATCCGGAAATTCGACCCCAAGGTCGTACAGGCCGTCTGCGGAGACATTTTCCGGAAGCTACGTCGAGTGGCTGATAACGGTCCTTTCGGCCAAATCCATTGATGCGATTCTTTTGTATATGTAGTCATAAATAAACTGTAAAATCTGTTGAGAATTGTGGCTCTGGCGGCATTTTAAAGTTTGTGCAGATTTTTAGTTGTCACCCGTTAAGCCGATAAGAGTTCACATTATGTGGGTCCTTGTCCTTTTTCGGTAACATGACCACCGAGGCACGTTTCCAAGGGCTTGGAAAATGACCAACTTCCAAAACAATGTTAAACAGCCGACATAATAAGGAAATTGCCTCATTTGGGAGTGACTTGACTACCTTTCCATCGGCAGCATCCAATACAGGGGCTTTGCAAGGCTTTAATCGCTTTTTCTGTTCTTTGGTCTCTTCCTGATAAATTCGGACGGATGGTACAGGGTGGACCAAGTGTGAGACCAAATCGCGATATGGTGATCTGCTCTTCGTGGCTGGTAGCAAAATCAAAGGGCGTGAATCTATTCTCCAGATAACAAGCAAAAGCATCCGCAATAATAAGATTAAACGCACGTGCCGTTGTTGCAACGAAGGGAGTTTCTGCGGAGAGGCTGGCGTCTTAGGTTTCGGGAACATTTCCATAATGCAAGACATGGTTTTGGTCTGGGTCAATGGTGCTGATCTTCTCCACAAAAAATTCTGAGTGCGCAGGACACGCCTTAGTTCCGTTGTGGCAGTCTTCCATCTAGCAAGATCAAGAGGGTGACGCGTCCTCATCCAGATGCGCCGCAATGAGCGCTTTCGTCTCACCAAAGCTTTGGTTCAAAGCAACAATTTCAGGCATTGAACTAGACCAGGAGGATGGAGGCACACGCGAGGTGCTAAAAATAGGACCAACAGCAAGATGGATTTTGTCGACAAAGCTACTTGCCAAGGTATCAATCGTATCAGCTATTAACGACGTCAACATTGTCCTAATTCGTCTTATATCTGAGCCCCTTGGTAGAAGACTGGGCTTGCTAGCCACCGAGTAAGCAGCTACACTAGTAAAGGGATATGATCAGAGTATAGTAAGTCAGCGCATTCCGAAATGACAAGATGGCTGCAAGGAATTCCCAAGTAGACCGCAAAGTCAAAAGCTGAAGGGAGACTGTTGGCAAAGTGGGTAGGAGCACCTGTTGCCAGAATCTGAAGTCCAGATCCAAAAACTCACGGCAGTAACGCGTTACCTCTGGAACAGGATCTCCTGCAACCCCAAAATTGATGATGGGCATTCCAAGCACTACCAGCCTTAAAGCAATTGCCCAAAGTTCTAAACAAACGGGAATATATTACCTTGGTGGTTAGCACATAAGACCTCAAAGCCATGAATACGAAAGTTTGAGCGGCAGTTAAAGTGTGTCTCAAAAAGCAAAAGAATATGTATATTGTTGTACTGGATAAACTGCTCTAATTCCAGGACCTTGCCAATCAGACCAATGGCGTTCCAAATAATAATATTCAGACCATAATTAGACATCCCGGGCGGTATGCAACGGGACAGAGGTCAGTTTGGCCAAACACACATTTAAGGGGGTATTACTGCTTGGAAGGCTGTTTTTGGACATTTTTAAAAAAATAATCTTATTTGAAAACGGAAACAGTTATTTAAATTCTTTTGTTTTTCTTTGATCGAGGGCTGTTCAAAAAGCTGTCGTCCTTCAAAGTTGGACGTCGAAAAAAAAGGTATGCTGCTGGCGGCACAGATAACTCCACTTCGGATCATCTGAAATGGAAAAAGTAAACGGCATTAGATTCAGTATAGATGTAATTCGGGTCCCATAATCATAATCACAATCATAATTTTGCGATTTTTTTACAAAATGGCGGCCATTGAAAAATGAAAAATCGATTTTTGTCAATTTTTTTGTAGTTTAGTGTAAAAAAATAGTAAAAAAATTTTTACAATTTAATTGAAATAGGGGTCATAACGGTTACAATTCTGCGTCGGTTGCACTTTGTTTCATCAAAATCGGGTTCAGAACTACGGGCGCCACCTCGAAAAACGTGGTTTTGAACTTGCTAGGCAAATCGGGTCACTTTGGGTCATTAAAAGGGCTATTCTTCTAAAGTATTTCGAATTTCAAAAAATCCTCTTAGGACGATATTCTCAAATATCCAAGCTATAAAAATATAAAAAAAAAACGGAAAAAAATTTTTGCCAAGCAGCAATACCTCCTTAAGCACCTCCCTAGTCGAGGACATAAGTGACATCATTTGATCAGTACGAGTCATAAGTTCATTAACCATGCTATATTAAGTTTGAGCACTGGTGTCATTCTGCTTCCTCAGTTCATCCATAAAAGTAAGCAAATGATCCTCCTGATTTTCGATCATCGAATGTATAAGAAAGAAGCGCAAATAGAGTTAGTAAAGTGTAAAAAACAAAATTATTGTCACTGAAAGTTTTTGGAGTGCTAAAATTAGAAGCGCACAAGCCAAGAGTTTGAGAGAGGCTCGGCTTTGGCCCTTTGGGGCTGTGTCATCTTAACAAGCTTATTTAACTTTTACTATAAACAATCAGACAGTCCATGTGCGAGTTATTTTAATTTAAGTGAGTAAAAAATGCAAAAGGCGGTTTTTGGGCCATAACTTCAGATTTTGGGGGTGTTAGGAAGAAACCAAGTATCTCGACCTGCTCTACAGCGTTGGGTGGGTCTTTTCAAAAGTATATTTTCGCTGTGACAGGGTGTAATCAGAGCTGTAAAAGATTTAAATCATTTTTGCTTTTAATTCTTTGTCAATTTGATAGATTCGTCAATTAAGGGGGTCTTCTCATTCAAAACCCGTTTTTTTGACCCTTTTTAAAAAATTCTTATTTGAAAACGCAAAGAATAATTGAAAACTTTTTTTATTTATTGTATTACAAAAGGTTCAAAGTAAATAAAAAATGGTGACAAGTCGATTCCACTTTGTTTCATGAAAATCGGTTCAGTTGAACTGGAGATATCATGGCCGCCAGTTCGAAAAACGTGGTTTCGAGATAAACGCGTTTAAAGTTTGAAGTAATTTTTTGGAAAAAAAAAAATCAAAAATGTTTAAATGCAGTTTTAAAGAGCTGACAATTCTCCGTCGAATTCACTTTGTTTCATCAAAATCGGTCCGGTAGAACCGGAGAAAACTTAACCATAGGTCAAAATACGAGGGTTTAAAAAAAAGTTGCTCAATGAAGACCCCTTAAGTTTGCAGTTGCTTGGGAATTTAGGTCACATTGGGTCACTAAAATGAATATATCTCCTAAACTAATTCGAGTTTTCGAAAATCTATAAATAAATGCAAAAAAGTCGAAAAAAGTTGCTCAATGAGAAGACCCCCTTAATCTAAAAATGATTGGCTTATCTGCAGCCCTGGTTATTATCCGGTATTCAAAATCAAACTCATTTCCGATAATTAGGTATTTGAAGTCATATCAGCTCTAAAATGTTCGTACTTAAAGTTCAAACAAAAAGAAAACTATTTTCAGACCACATAACGCAAGTCCTTCAAGTTCCTTTCACAACTTCCTCTTCTAGCTCAACCAATGAAATTGGCATTTTCAACATCTAACCGCATTTCGCCCATAATAAATCTACACAAAAGAAACTTTTTGGCAAGCGAAAATTTATGCCTTGACTTTCTCAGACTGGCATCTTAGCGATTTGTTTGGCCCTTATAATTCATGTATTAATTGGCGAAAGAAACTGAGTGCGGTCTAGGGAAACTCGAAAAGGACACACTTATTTATGACGCGTTAAATGTAAAATATTTGGCGCAAAATCAAAAGATGCACAAGTCGGCTGGCTCACAGACAATTCTAAATCATATGACAATTTATGGGCTCCGCTACACACCCACAAACTCAAAGGCGAAAACAAAAAAGGCTGTAAAGTTGGCAGCCATTAGGCTAATTATTAGCTTTCTCCCAGAAAAGCTAGTAAAATGCTAAGCCAAACACAAGCTGTCTTTGGACATGGAATTGGCATTTGAAAGCACACATAAGTCCCTACACTGTGCAGAAGTCAGCTGGGATCATGAGGGCAATCACATACCCCAGCTCCAAGGCACAACACAAACTACAATAACAATTAGTCGGCTTATAAGGACGCAACCCTCATCAAGTATAAACGAAAAGTGTCGACAAAACTTGTGCGTCGGCTTAAAAAAAAGAGTGGGAACGTCCATGTGGGTTCACAAAGTCCGAGTGAAATGGTTATTGTGAAAAGGAGCACAATCTTTTGAGTGCATTTAAATGCCTTCCACACTTTTTTACCATAAAACAAAAAGACAATTATGTACCAGCAGTTGAACGCTCGAATGATTTTAATTTTAGGCTTAAGGAGGTTCACACTTTTTACTAATGTTTGTGTAATATATATAACTAGCTGACCCGGCAAACGTTGTTCTGCCATACACATAATGGCACATAATGGGAAAGCACGGAGTCGGCGGCCGCAACGAAAACGGAGTCCGCTTTGTAGATTTCTGCTTAGCGAACCAACTGGTAATTGGCGGAACCATATTCCAACATAAAACAGCACACAAAGTGTCCTGGGTTGCGCCCTCCGGTGAATACCAGAATCAGATGGATCACCTGACTACGTCGCGCCACTTTCGCGATTGCCTAATGGATGTGCGCAACAAAAGCGGATCGGACATAGCTAACTCCAACTAGGACCAATTAGGACGGCTTCGATTGCTAATACTGATATTGCGAGACCAAAGGCGAAATACTTCACCGACCGACTGAAGCAAACGGCGGATAAGGACAGCTTTAAGGAGGCGCTAATCAGAGGGCAAGCTCTGTGGTACTGAATGATGGCGCTACAGCAGATGAGAAATGGAGCGAAGTCAAGGAAATTTACCCATATGTAGGCGACAGCATAGTAGTTAAAGTCCCCAGAGCTCACCGCCCTTGGATGTCGAATGGACATGGGTCCAACGTGCGGAAATTAGGCAGAAATTGCAGAGACCGAACCCAAAACAACAACTACCGGCTCTGAAGCAAGAATACCGCGCAAAGAAATGCGAGATCAAAAGAAGCGTGCGCAGGGACAAAAACAGAAAGGACCAATTGATCAGATGGAGATCCCACTTTGCAGCAGTCCTTAACTGGGAGGTGTCCACGGCCGCATCTCGACTTTTTACCGAGCTGCCACAGATTTCAAGGCACCTCAGGGTAAAGACATCAGCATCCACTAAACCCGAAATCCTATCGGCCATCCAATCGCTGAGCCTGAGTCCTGAGTGGCGTTCGGCAGGGATGTGCTCTGTCGCCCATTTTGTTTATAGTGGTGGTTGCTGACTTGTTCGATATAACGCAACCTGCTCCCAACAACAGCGGCAAAGGGTGGTCAATTACTACTAGACTGTGGCATCTGGACTATGCAGAAGATATATTTTCTTCTTCTTCTTCTTTGGCCATCACAACCGTTTTACGGTCTCGGCCGCTGCCACTAATGCCCGCCTCTGTCCCGAGCGACATTCCAACAGGAGGACACTCCCAGCTTTGCAATATCTCCCTGCACCCGGTCGCGCCATCTCCGCTTCGGTCGACCCGCCGGGGGAATGCCTCCCAACTCTATCGCATGCCGATTGTACACACGCTTTGCTGGAGCGTTATCATCCATACGGGTAACATGTCCTATCCAGCGCAGCCTCTGTTGTTTTATGCGCTTGACTAGGTCAGTGTCCCCATAGAGGTCATACAGTTCGCGATTCATTCGGATGCGAAATTCGCCGCCAACGTTTAGAGTTCCATAAATCCTCCGAAGAACTTTTCTCTCGAACACGCCAATTGCCGCCTCATCCTCTTTTGTCATTGTCCATGCTTCTGCGCCGTATAGCAGGACTGGGATGATAAGCGACTTGTATAGCGCAATTTTCGTTTTCCGAGAGAGGGCTCTGCTCTTGAACTCCTTATTGAGACCGTAGTAACATCGGTTTTCCAGAGTAATTCTTCTTCGGATTTCCAGACTGGTGTTGTTGTTGCTGGTTATCGTCGTTCCGAGATAGACAAATTCCTTGAAGTTGTAGTCTCCCATTGCAACAGATTGTCCAAGCGTAGACTCCTTGCGCGTTGATAGAAGGTACTTCGTCTTATCTTCATTTACCGCTAAGCCCATAAGTTTTGACTGCTTCTCTATCTCTGAGAACGCCTGTTTTACCACAGATTCGCTTTTGCCGATGATATCAATATCATCGGCATATGCAAGTAGCATGTTATCTCTGGTAAAGATGGTGCCCGTTCTGTTAGCATTTGGGCACTGGCGCAGTATGTACTCCATCAGCAGATTAAAGAAGTCGCACGATAAGGTATCACCCTGCCTAAAACCTCTTTTGGTATCGAAAGGCTCGGAGCGGTCTTTACCTATTTTGACGAAGCTTTGTGTGCTTCTCAACGTCATCATGCAAAGTCGAACGTACTTTGCTGGAATAAAAAAGGTAGACAGGGCTTCAAAGAACTTTGACCTTAATAGGGTTGTCAAAGGCGGCTTTGTAGTCAACAAAAAGGTGGTGGGTATCGATATTTCTCTCTCGGGTCTTCTCCAGGATTTGTCGCTATGTGAATATCTGGTCCGTGGTGGACTTGCCAGGTCTAAAGACACACTGATAAGGTTCAATCAGTTCACTTATTCTCGGCTTTAGACGTTCACATAGGATGCATGATAGAACCTTATATGCGATGGGAAGGAGACTGATTCCATAGTAATTGGCGCAAACCGCTGGGTCTCCTTTTTTAAATATTGGACAGAGTACACTTAGATTCCAATCTTCGGGCATGCTTTCCTCGGACCATACTCTACATAGGAGTTGGTGCATGCACCTTACCAGCTCCTCACCGCCAGCCTTGAACAATTCAGCAGGCAGCTCATCAGCGCCAGCAGATTTGTTATTTTTTAGCCTTTTTATGGCTAACAAGACTTCATTATGGTCCGGCGGATCTATCTCTATGTTATCGATTGGTGGTGTCGCTACTTCCCCAGAGGCGGCATTGTGTTCGTCATCACCTCCCAGCAGGTTAGAGAAATAGTTTCTCCATTTGTCTAGTGCCACTTCCGGATTTCTGACCAGATTTCCGTGCTCGTCCTTCAATAGTGTGACTCTGGGCTTAAAACCTTCGGATAGTTGCCTAATCTTTTGGTAGAATTTTCGAGTCTCACTCCTTCCGAACAGCACTTCGACTTCCTCCCTCATGCGCTTTTCCTGCTCATTTTTCTTCCTTCTGAAAAGGCGCTTCTCCTCTCTCCTTTTCTCCCGGTATCGCTCCTTAACAGCCCGCGTTGCTCCAGACTGCAGAGTTCTCCTGTGGCAGCGTCTTTCTCTGCAGTAGCGCGGCGGCACTCATCATCGTACCATGACTGTTTTCGGGAGTTTTCGGCAAATCCGAGAATCTCCTTGGCAGCTGTACTCATAGAGTGTGAAATATGCTTCCACTGTTCGTCTACACCAGAAGGGCCAGGTGGGGTTTCCCTGAGCAGCTGGGTGAGTTTTGCTGAGTAGGCTTCGGATGTCCGTTGTGATTGCAGCTTCTCAACGTTCAGCTTTCGGCGTGTGTTAGACTGTGCGGCATGTGCCACACTGAGCCGTGTGCGTACTTTGGCTGCAACAAGGTAGTGATCCGAGTCGATATTGGATCCTCGGCGCGCACGTACGTCTAGAACACTCGAAGAGTGCCGTCCGTCTATCACAAAGTGATCAATCTGGTTTCGTGTCAATTGACTATCAGGGGACTTCCAGGTCGCCTTGTGGACGTTGCGGTGTTCAAATCTGGTGCTACTAATGACCATGTTCCGGCCCGAAGCGAAGTCTATTAGCCTCTCTCCATTTTTGGAGGTTTTTTTGTGCTGGCTAAATCGGCCGATAGTCGGGCGAAAAACTTCTTCTCTCCCGATTTGTGCGTTAAAGTCGCCTAGCACGATCTTGATGTCGTGATCGGGGCAGCGCTCATATAGGTCTTCTAGGCGCTCATAGAATTCGTCTTTTTCCGAATCGTTCTTTCCTTCTGTCGGGGCGTGCGCACAGATAAGACTAATATTAAAATATTTTGCCTTAAGTCTGAGTGCGGCAAGTCGCTTGTCAACTGGAGTAAAGCTGATGACAGAGCGGCACAGTCTTTTGTTGACTGCAAAGCCGCAACCAAAATCGTGCTTCGAATCATGTCCACTGTAGTAGATCTCCCATGGGGCGTTGGTTTTGGATGTTACCTTCCTACACCCCTGTCCAGTCCATCTTATTTCCTGAAGTGCGGTAATGTCCGATGAATGTTCCTCGAGGACATCCACCAGCCGTCCGTGTCCGAGGCATTGTGTTAGTTTTCATTGGCGGATGGAAATAGACGCCTATCGGGTGCCAAGCCCGATGCGACGCCCCCTATTTGCCCTAGGGTAGGATCGCCGCTCACGTTAGCCAGCAGCTTTGCGGAAGCAACGCTCTGTTACCGGGGGTTACCAAGTGGAGGTGTGAGTCGACTTGAGGCGCAGTAAGCTACATACGCCCACATAACCACAGGAAAGTTCCTGTCTTCCGAAGAAGCCCACGCAAAATTGGCTAATACTCTAGCACACCTTGACACCTCAGACAAATCGGCAGGCCTCAAAATCAATACTAAGAAGTCAAAAGCCCTCAGCATCCGTTCCGGACAATTCCTGACTCTGGTTTTGGACGAAGAGCCAATTGAGCAAGTTCAGCAATTCAGCTACCTGGAAAGCGTAGTCGCTGTTGATGGAGGGACGGAGCTCGATGTGGATGTGCGCCTTCAAAAGGCTAAAGGTGCCTATGGGATGCTGTCAGCTGTTTGGCGTTGCTCGACCTATCCACATTGGCTCAAAATCAAGCTCTTTAAGTCCAACGTAATGCCAGTGCTCATATACGGTTCTTCCACTTGGAAAATTACAACTTCCATAGTGGCGAAACTCCAAACATTTGTAGACCGTTGCCTGCGACGCCTGACAGAATACGGAACTCTGAGCTACTTAAACGGGCGAATATGGAGAGTGTCGACACCCTAATACGCAGGATGAAATGGAGCTGGATAGGAAATACATTCCGAAAAAGCGAGAACAACATCGCAAGGAAGGCAATGGAATGGAACCTGGTGGACGGAGTCGGGCGGTCACGTGGCAGACCCAAAGAAACTTGGGGGAGGGCTGTCGGTAGAGAGGCGCAAAGCATCGGGAAAAGTTGGGGAGAACTGAAAGCGACGGCCAACAACAGAGTTCGCTGGAGGAGAAGAGTGGTTGATGCCCTATGTCCCACAAGGGATCGGAACTAGAAGAAGAAGAAGATTCTACTTATTCTATAATCAATTTTTTTTTACTTACGTTGTCTGGGACTCGAACTCAGGACCTCGGCATTCTACACTACACCCCAAACATTCGGACTTAAATTTTGTTAACAAGGCTTGGAATGAAGTGTTCAAAAAGCTTGTTCAAAAAGAAGGTTTGGAACAGGTGTGAAGAAAGACGAGCACGTTGGATAAATTGATTAATGCTTCGACCAATATGTGACATTTGCTGATTACCGAACTGGACTTAAGGCTTTGCGGGAGAGCTATTGCTATCATGACAGAAGCACAAGCGTAAATCACTTGTCATTTTTTTGTTAGTTCTGGTCACACTAGGCATACGTACCACGTTGACGCAATATGTGGTGGCGTAAGCTGAATTACTTACGTCGTCAATCCGTCGGGGGCTTAAGGCATTAAATTAAAATTTTTTTTTCTTGTTTTTTATTATATTTTTTTTATTTTTGGTGTTTTTAACATTGTCCATATTTTTTCAATATTTTTTACAATGCACTTTGGTCCCCAGCTCGATTTTTTCGTCAAAGTCAACCAAATTGAATGTTCATTAATATGTTAGCCCTTCTTTTTCTCCTTTCGCGAGTTTTCTTTTTAAAATTTTGAGTTGATGAGTTCCGTTTTTGAGAACATGTTAAACTCAAGAAACCGCTGATTTGAGTACAGAACTCTTGACTTTTTTCTCAGTGCAATACTTGTGCTCCTGTTTCTGATTAACAGCAATGAATCAAAGCAGCTCAATCCTAAATGGAACACTTTGTTAAGTACAAGGCAAGTGTGTTTAAGCTTCAGATTTTCAAAGATAACTTTGCTTTCCTGCTTTTGTTATGATTTCCCAAAAGCCATGCACTCTCAAAAAAAATGTCGACTGACAGACAGTAAAGTTTTTGCCCGAGTGTTTTCTTTTGTTTATCGACTGTCTCCATTGCTCTGCTCATGCCTCAGAGTGTTTATCACACGTCAAAGGCGCTTTTTGTCTTTGCCCGAAATCTGCTTCAATTTGTGCTGCGATGAGCGGAGCGGTGTATAAAAAGTTTTGTTGTATAAACATTGTGTGATTGTTAGAAAAACATGTGCCAGCAGCAACCACCCAGTCGCACAGAGTGAGGCGAACTCATCAAACAACGCCATCATCTGCATATGCCACGTCCCCGTCAGCGTCATGCTCACTCTTGCTGCTTCCCCATCTTTTCTCATCTTATGTGCGTGGGTGTGTGCGAGTGCTTATGTATGTGTCACAATAAAGTCGCTTTTATAGTCCCGAGATTAGGTTAATCCCTTCGCCATCCGTACGGCCTTTGTTCTAATGATGGAAGCGCGCGTTAAAGAGCGTGCGAAAAGCCTCGGCAATAACTCTTTCTTTCACTGACATTTGCTGTTTGTTGCCCTAATGAACGCAGTTACAGCGTATTGTGCGCACGAACACACTCCACTCTTGCATGCGCCGGTATTTGTCTTGCTGCTGTGTTTAATGAACTTGCTCGGAAAAAAGAAACGAGAATGAAAACACCCAAGACTTGATAATCACATGAGGAGACACACACACTTTACCATAATTTACGATGTATTAAGTGATTTTAAGCATTAAGTTGTTGCTGTAGCTGCTACTTTTTGCAACCTCTTCAGCGCACACACGAAAAGGTGTAGCATACTTCTAAGGGCCCGTGCAGTTGACATGTGCCAGAGAGGTTGATTAAATTAATGATATAAATTATGAGCTGCTCATCTCATCGTCCCGCCCAGCCTTTTAAATTGAGTGCGCGCCATCTTGAAATTAATAAAGTGACAGCACACAGTCAGCGGAGCGTTGGCTGGAGTGGGAACGCCTCACGTGTGCGGCGGCATCTTTTTAATTTTGCTGCATAATAAATGAAGTGCCTAAGCTCAAAGACGTTAAGCTCTGATTTATGCGCATCGATTTTTCCTGTACTTAATTTCATTGATACCATCAGCTGCCTGATTGCAAGCGGAAGCGGAACCATCGCAGACCGTTGACTTTGATTAGCGAACTAAATTAGATTTGTATTTGCGCAGACTTGCCAATCAAACCGCTTCCCCTGTCTTACTTTGCTGCCACAATTTGTGGCTGCCATGAACAAGCATTTCGGAAATACTTTTGGTCTTGCAACTTTCAGTCTGTTGACCATAAATTCATTAGGCCACATGGAATCCGATGGAAGCACAATAACAGAGAACAGAGTATGGCCTGTGACTCGCATTCTACACTTTGCTCCTTGGCAGCTGTTACAATGGAATGCATTAAAGTGCGATTATTCCTACTGACAATGGAGCAGCGCCCATGTGTGTGCAACTGCAAGTGCCAAATACGGGTTCAGACATTTTTGCATGTAGTGTCGTATTTCTGTGCACTCCAACAGGCCCCTGGCTCTCGGATGCAGCCCGGCTGAAATATACAAAATGCATTGCGACTCCCTTACTACAACAGCAAGGGCAACAAAAGCCACCAAATTAGCAGACGCACACAAAAGGCACACGAGGATGGGTTGGGCTCGGAGTGGCGACTTCTTGACAATGGACCCTGCACAAATTGCCAGCAAGTCAATACATGCACTTGGAAGTGGAAATGGAAATGTGAAGAGAGCTTTGTGGTGTGCAGTGAAAATTCTACTGGAAGACAGATTTCAGGGTTCAAAGGCTCCATTGCTCATAGAAAAATAACGAAATCGAGTGTAAACTCTAGCAAGTGCTCGTTGAATCGAAACGTACGATTCATCCAACTTTGGAAAATCATTCAGAATCGGATATGATTGTGCATATTATTAGGGATTCTTACAGGAACCCCAACCGGAAACGCATAACGAAAAGAACCGTTTAAAGCTCAGACCCAGAACTGGGACCGGAACCGATAATTTCCGAACCTACATTCCGAAAAATGTTTTACTTGTTTTTAGAAATGTGCCTCCAGGTGCCATTCTTAAAAGGTTTACAAAAAATTAAATTACACAAACACTAAAAGTGATATTGCCAAGCGGTTTTCTTTATTCGATAGGTAATCTGTTAAATTATACTTCAACATTTTTTTGTTGTTGTTGCTGCGGTTCTTGTCAAAATTTCAAAACATAGGCCAATGTTTCACGAGATTTTTTTGAGAACGGATAATCTGAATGTCAAAACGATAAATGCGGTTTGTTAAGAACTGTTGTGATTATGGTGTCATCGAGGATATTTGGGATCGTTCAAAAAACACAAGTCAAAATTTCGCAAACCGACCATTTTTAACCCTTAACTCCGTTTTTATTGACCGATCCAACATATCCTAGATGACACCATATTGATGGGTATTAGGAGCAATAAAAATAATTTAAAAATCGGTCAACAGTTACTCTTCTTACGGTGTGAAGCGTTTTCGAAAAAGTGTTTTCGAAATATTCGAGTTTAAAGTTTCCACAACTGTTTTCGATCAAATAAAAATTATTTTCAATGGATTTCAAACATTGATTTGATGCATTTAGGTGTTGGCTTTCACCGAGAAAAAATATATCAAAATCGGTTCAGTAGTTTTTGAGAAATTTGGGTCGAAGATCGTCAAGACGTTGTAAGAATAGGAGAAAGTCAACAAAAAACAAACAAAACAAAAAAAAATTTTCTATCTAAGACTACTTTTCTAAAGAGGCTATTTTGAAGTGCTTCTTGGCAATGGGGCAACTTCAGAGCCAACCCTCGTGGTACAGCTCTGACCCAGGCAATAAGCGGCGACTTCACCCAAATCCTAGCAACAGGAAGGCCGACGCACTACCCGTACAGCCGCAGAGGAACGCCAACCTGCTTGGACTTCTTCCTCTATAAAGGACTGCCAGACCACTTACTTGAAGTACACGAGGAATACGAGCTGTCCTCTGACCACCTCCCCGTACTGGCAACACTGAGTCTGAGTCCTCAAACAGCTCCAGTCAGAAGCCGAATACTGCTCCCTGGATCTGACTCGCGTAGCTTCCAGGAGGAATTGAGCGACTCACTCCATCTCAACATGGAGGTGCATACTCCGAAGGATGTGGACGACGCGATCACCTTGCTAATGGACAAGGTCAAATCAGCAGCCGCCAAAGCAGCTCCACAAGTGCCACCCCCGACTCGCACAGCACGGGGAAGCCTGGTTTTGACCCCAGAGGCCGAGGGCATGATTGCGCTCAACAATCGCTTGCGGAGGGAGTATGCAAGGACTCACGATCCAGCCGTTGATAGGAGGATCTCAAATCGGGTGAGGAAGATGCTAGCCAACATTAAGAAAGGCAACGGACAAAATGCTAGAAGAAGCTACTCCAAACGAGAACTCGAAGTACGCTCTCTGGAAGCTCAGCAGAAGGTACAAAAGGCAAGTGCAGCCGAAGTTCCCAATCAGACAACTTGATGGCACATGGGTCAAACACCCTCAAGACCGAGCTGAAGCCTTTGCCTCTAACCTCGAGGAAAGGTTTCAGCCATTTTGCACTGCCTCGACCAATAGGCTCCATTGGTCAAAGAAGCACTGGGCGTCCCTCTTCAAATGGCGCTACCTGTCAGGCCCATCACATTTGAAGAGGTGACGAGCGAGATAGCCTCACTCAAGAACAGCAAGGCACCTGGTGAAGTCGGAGTTGACAACAGGACAATAAAGCTTTTTCCGCGCAAAGCGATATTGTTTCTGTTGCTCCTCTTTAACTCAGCCCTGCGCCTCAGCTACTTCCCCAGTGCTTGGTCGAACGCCAACATAGTCAACATAGCTGGACTCCTACAGACCTATAAGCCTCCTCCCAGCATTTGGCAAGCTGCTGGAGAGATGCCTGTTAAGGACAATCCTGGAAACCCCAGCTTTGAAAAGAAGCATACCCAAGTTCCAGTTCGGCTTTCGCTTACGCCACGGAACCCCAGAACAGCTGCACAGAGTGGTCAATTTTGTCCTTGAAGGATTCCACGCCAAGGAGTACGTTGTGGCAGCGTACTTGGATATACAACAGGCATTTGACCGCGTCTGGCATGACGGCTTACTAGCCAAGCTGAAGGAAACGCTCAATCCTCAACTCTTCTTAATGGTCAGATCGTTCTTATCTGACAGGACATTTAAAGTTGTCCAGGATGGCCTTGCATCCCAGAAGAAGAGGATTCGAGCAGGAGTACCTCAAGGCAGCGTTCTGAGGCCAATCCTATACAATCTGTTTACTGCAGACATGCCAACCGCTGCGGACATCCCGATTGAGGAGACACAGGACCTCCTAATTGCAACTTTTGCTGACGACACGGCCATTTTTGCTCGTGACAGTTGTGTCTACTCGGCAACAGAGGCGCTTCATGAGTACCCGAAAAGGTTCGAAAACTGGGCCTGTCGATGGAACATCTCCATTAACCCAGAAAAATGTGTCTCTGTCACCCACACCCTAAGGAAGGACAGTAGCCCAGGTGTCTTCTTTCACGGAGAGCTCCTCCCAGCTAAATCGGCCCATAGATATCTGGGAGTGACGCTAGACAGAGGCTCACATTCAAGCAGCATGCCGCCGAAGTTGCTGGTAAGCTTTACAGCAAGGCGAAGAGGATGAGTTGGTTGCTACACCCCAACAACAAACTCTCCCTGCGAAACAAAGTCCTCATTTATAAGGTGATCCTGGCACCCATATGGAGATACGGGGTCCAGGTTTATGGCATCGCCGCAAAGACCCACCTAAACAGAATTAGGGTCTTCCAGGCCAAAATCCTGCGTAGGATCACTGGAGCCGAGTGGTTCATCAGCACCCGAGATATCGAACGGGAATGTGGCGTTCCGATGGTAGGAGATACCATCAATGTCCAGGCAGCGAGGTACCTGGACAAAGTAGCTGCCCACCCAAACAACCTCGCCAGGCGCCTACTTCGCACGCGTAGGATAAATGGAATAAGGGCAAGACGCAGGCTCCAAAGGATCCACCCAGGTGACCTGGATAATCGCAGGATCTAGCATAAACACTTCACAACAACCAGAATAAACACAACCTGACTATGACCATATCTTACCGATCATAACAAACTAACAATTACGATTCCTTTTAAAACAATAAAGTTTCTCTCACTAGATCTTATTTTTCAACCGACCATTCGTACTGCAAGTGTTTTCTATAGTTATCCGATTTTGACGAAACTTTGTAGAAACAGTGAAAAAATTGTTTTGGAAAATCGTCGAATCACTATTATGGAAGTTGCAGAGGATTTTGGCATTTCAATCGGCTCATGCCATTTAATTTTCTCGAATGTTTTGGGCATGAAACTTGTGGCAGCGAAGTTTGTCAGGAGTTGTTGAATGACGTCAACGACGATCCGGGCTTTGCTCAAACGGGTCATAACTGGTGACGAAACGTGGGTATATGGTTATGACATCGAAACCAAGGCCCCATCATCCCAATGGAAAATGAGCCAAGACCGAAAAAAGCACGCCAAGTTCGATCAAATATGAGGGTTTTGCTCACTGTATTCTTTGATTACAATTGTATGGTGTATCATGAGATCCTGCCAAAAGGTCGAATAGTTAATAAGAAATTAGTCAAAGTGAATGTTAGCAGGCTCAAGGTCGAGGTTTGATTATAGTTCAATAATCATCCAGAAAATTCAACAGAGAATACATTTGAACATGAACAGTAGCTGTGGCTGTGTAGACGGCCGTTTCGGCTGCCGCCATGGCAAAGCCTTCGTCAGTACACTTTCAGTTGCTGTCACACCAACAAGCCATTTGCAAATCCTATTTATACTACCAAGGCGGCGAATAAATTGTTGAGAATTCCAAGTGCACAAATTTGCACGAACTTTCAACTAGCTTTTAAGCTAGAATTTCAAGTGCACAAGCTTGCACGAACTTTCAACTAGCTTTAAGCTCCGCTTTTATAGGGTATATGAAGGTATATGCATTGGCATTGAAGGTTGTTCAATGTATCTCTGTTGTTTATGGCCACTATTTTAATTACTGAGAAATTCGTCTCAGAGTGTGATTAAAGTGTGCCACGATTTTCTTGTGTGCATTTATTTAAAGGGAGTATGCTTCCCTTTTTTTTAATAATTTTTTATTTTTTAAATAAAAATCCCGCCCACCGTTATTGTATCTAAATATGGGTTTAACGACCTATTTTGATTTTAGTCAAAGTGAATGTTAGCAGGCTCAAGGTCGAGGTTTGATTATAGTTCAATAATCAACCAGAAAATTCAAATTCAAGTGTACTGACGAAGGCTTTCCCAACGCCGCCACCCAAAACACCCCCCAAACCACCCCCAGCTACTGTTCATGTTCAAATGTATTCTCTGTTGAATTTTCTGGTTGATTATTGAACTATAATCAAACCTCGACCTTGAGCCTGCTAACATTCACTTTGACTAAAATCAAAATAGGTCGTTAAACCCATATTCAGTTAATAAGAAATACTATAAGGAAGTTGTGCAAAGTTTGCGTGAAGCAATTCGGCTCAAACGATCGAAATTGTGGATTCTGCATCACGATAATGCACCAGCTCACACATAAATGCTTGTTCGTGATTTTTTGTTCCAAAACAACACCGTAATCATGCCTCAACCACCGTATTCACCAAATTTGGCTCCCTTTTACCATTTCCTATTCCCAAAACAGAAGAGACCAATGAAAGGAAAGCATTTTACCACAATTGATGAGGTCAAGTCAGAATCGAAGAACGAGCTGATGGCTTTTTGACCTTAATTTAGACAGTTGGATTCAGTATAGAGCATTGATATTTTTACACAAGCTTATTAGCACCAAAGAACCGAAGTACCAATATGAAAAACTTGAATTCTCTTCCTCTCGTCGTACAAATGACATCGTCTGCCTAAGACATCGACTATCTTCATCAGAAAAACATTTCTATATATTTGCTGTTCGCCAATTTCGAGCTAATCTATCTGCACATTTTAAAAAACAACGCTCTAGCATTAAAGCTTAGAATAAGAAAAATTTACTTTCAATATTTATTTTGTATTTCTCAATGTTTCTCTCAATGAATCTCTCAATGTTCATGTTAAATAATTTAGATTTAAGGATTTAATCAGAATTTTGTAATAATATATTTTTTCACAAGTACCCTAACCATAAGATTCTAATAGCTCGTGTAGCACTAGGAAGTAAGTAAGTAATAAATTGTGTAAGTAAGTAATCCATTGAAAATAAAACTGTTTTTCTCACTAAAACTAGTTTCTCGACCGATCGTAAGAAACACGAAGTTTGGTGGCGTTTCCATTGAAAACAAAACTGTTTTTCTAACTTAAACTAGTTTTTCGACCGATCGTTCCTATGACAGCTATATGCTATAGTCATCCGATCCGGCCGGTCCCGCCAAATGTGCAGCGTATATACAGTGAATCAATAAAGTATTGGCACAGCTTCATTTTCAAAGTTTGCTGCTAAATATATTTCATCTCGTTATTAGCTTTAACGCGTCCGATAAATGATGAAACCATTTGTTTGTGCCTCTGTTTAAAGTTATGTAATAACATAAAAATTAAATTAATATCAGTTATATTTCTTTGTTTTGCTTGAATGGATTTTACAAAAATTTGTGCAAATGGATAAAAACCAAAAACACACGATTTTTACTTCAAAAAAGTATTACTGACAGAATGGGCAAATATAACCTCAGACGAGACTGCCAACTTGGTAGCAACTATGCGTAGACGCTTGGAAGGCGTAAAATCCGGCATAAAACATTGAATATAATATTTGTGCCAATACTTTTTTGATATAAAAATCGTGTTTTTTTTGGTATTATCCATTTGCCGCCAATCCATAAATGATTTTAATTTAATTTTTTTTGTAAAATGAAGTCAAATGTTGAATAAAATATGTTGCATCTTTATATTTTCTTTAAGTTAAGTATAAACAAATATATTAAGCAACAAACTGAAAATGAAGCTGTGCCAATACTATGTGTAGGTGTATACCACACGCAGATCAAGTTTGTTTCAGATTGGGAAAAAATTTTACCAATCCACCACTTAACCGCAAAAAACTGTCAAAAGACATAATTTTTAAGGTAGAACCTCGTGACTTAATATACATATATCAATATCAATTTATTCAGCCAAACGGTCCCAAAGGAGGAGACATCGATTGGTCATTATGGGAAATCACTCAGGTAGTTGAGTTCGATGCGAAAATTAAGTGGTTGTGTGAAAGTCACTTAACACCTTTATTTGTATACATTACTAAAGTTTACTCAAATAAGGCACTTAAAAAATGCACCACAGAAGATAGCAATCGTTCCTAATGTAATTTCGGGAGCAAAATTCAGGTTTAAGAGAAACTTGCATAGCCGTGTGCAATCTCCGCTATCATTCTCAGGCCATTTTCGGTTTTTAGAGATTTTAACAAAATTTCCAAGTTAAAGCTGAAACGATATGAGCTTCTTTTTCGGCAATACATTTGTTGGTATTATAGTTTCTCCACAGATTAATTGATAAGCAAGTTTCCGTGAAATTCCTATTTGTTTTATCCAGTAAATTATGCTTGGTGTAAATAGCTCAAGAAATAATAATAATTAGATTTTCCGCCGTAGCTTTGTAACAAGAGCTGATTGCTGTATATCCAAGCCGCCTTTGGATCAGTAAGCATAAGTTTATCAAAAATTCATTACGTGAAGGCTGTACCTAATACTCTGTTAACACTGAGGTCGTACGACCGTTTTTGGTATTTTTTTCCCGAGACTGGTCGCCCGGGCATAGAAAAAAATGGCAGTAGGCTTTGAATTTGGGAAGGTCGTAGACCGAATCGTTTTCCCAAAAGTGTGGCAGGCAGCCTCCAGCAATTTAAATCGATAACTATCGGAATGGGCACCCGCGACTAGTGGAAATGACAAGTTAAAAGTCTGATTTGATATTGGCGACTTGATTATACGCTCAATGATTATACGCTCAATGTAAACACCTTAAAGGTCGTAGCCCCAGAAAAAGTCGTACGACCGCAGTGTAAGATGAGTATAAAACAAGAAAGAAATTCGATCAAACCAGACTGTAATATACTCTGTACCAACGAAAGTGTATGCTCAGGATGTATTTTGCTACAGCAGAAGCAGATGAAAGCAGCGCTGCTACTGGGCTGCAGCAGTGAACACTCTTTTGCTTATAACTTGATTACCGGGTAATTGTCTATTATATGTCCTTCTTCTCCAAAAACTCGGGAACTAATTTTCCTCGATGGACCGCGTATTATGAAGAAATAACTTTAGAAATCAGAAATCAATTGGCGGTCGACCATGGTCTTCTTGTAAATGAATTTTGAAATTAGCGTTTTTGCCCATTTAAATTATTTTTAATTTAATTAATTATTTTTATTCGCATATGCTTTTCGAACTATGTTTCTGATTTAAATAAATTCAACGCGAATTTTCTACAAGTTTGGTATTGACCCTATTTCTTATCCGACTCCGACTATGATCATAACACTTGATATAAGATAAAACTGCTGTAAACTATTTTTCACACCACCAATCTGACTTATAGTTCAAGGCGCGGTTTTTTTAATGTGGTGTCCCTAGAAGGCCTAGTCTAATGCTCAACAATGTGAGATGGTTGCTGCAAAATGAATATTAGTGCCATTGACGAGCAAACATAATTTTAACATACACACCACTGAGGCTAATCCTTCTCCTTCCTCCATATCCAATCCATTCACCGCTTCCAATCCTTCCATCGTTTCCTCCTCTTCCAATCCTTTCACAGCTTCTTCCTCTCCCTCTTCCTGTTTTTGGTAAATATAGCAATGGCAATGTGCAACTACACCACAGATAAAGACATTAGGAAACCTCACAATTTTGCGACGCTGGCAAAATTTAAAAAAAAAATCGAACGATTTTATTTTTTTAAATTTTTTTCTTGCGGCGCAGAATTGAGAGGTTTCTTTATGTCTTCATCTGCGGTGCATCTATTACATTACATTTTGGGGTGATTCTCCATTCCATTTCTTCTTACATTCTTCCATCCCATACATGAATGTCTTATTATGATTATACATCTTCCCAAAGGACAAGAATATCTCGTGGATTCTTAGAGAACGCCACAAAAACGTCTTATGCAAAATAAATTTGACCAGGAAACCAAGATATAGGTCTTTGCTTATATTTTATGTGTGGGAGCGTGTAAGTTTTTTATATAACAAACAATATTAATTTATAGGAGCAGTATGTCCATGGGGAAGAGTAGACTAGTCCAGTCTTTTGGGGCACCAATTGGAAAAAAAGTCCTTCTGGGGCTTACGTTGAGTTGGCCTCCTGGGGAAATGCGCGCCTTGACCTCAAAAAGAAAAAAAAGAGGCCTGGAAAAGAGTTCATAACAGATCCAAAAGGTGTAAAGTTTTCCTCAATTTTGCCCACATATTCAAGCAAACTTTCGTCTTGCTCATATGCTAAGAATATTTTCTAAATATTTATTTGCAAAAACAAGCAGAATTCGAAAAGCATTTGTGGTCGAGAATATTTTATATGAGCAAAAACGCAAATTTCAAAATTCATTTACAAAATCAATTACAAGACTATCGATGAAAATTATTTCCCGAATTTTCGGAGAAGAAGGACATAATAGACAGTTACCGAAACGAACCTTCTATCAATAAAATTTTGGGAGATATGAGGTTTTTCCCCATACATGTCGAACCTATTTATATCTCTTACCATACGGACAGACGGACATAGCTATATCGACTCACCTGTTGATGCTTCCTTCTGGCTGTTACATACTTTTGCACAAACATATTACACAGAGTATAAAAACTAGTTTTAATGGCCAATGTTTTTCACTTAATTAATTTGTCTAGCTCAGATTGAGGAGTCCCTAAATCCAATCCTTGAGCTACCTTTAAAGAAAATGAAATCCCATTTGCAAATATATTTATTCAGATAAAAAGTTGACATAGTGAATATAAGATCAAAAATTAAAAACTAAAATGGATTAAAAGTCATCCTCATCATCATCGTCGATGATGGCCACTCGACGCCGCTTGGCCGGCTCCTCACCGTCTGTGTCTACCTTAACTGGCTTTTTCCGAGCCAGAAAGTTCGCATCATCATCGCTGTCCTCCTCATCTGGCTGATTCTGCCCGGCATCGTGTTCGTTGTCACTGCGTGGGCGTTTGTTTGTCTTGTCAGTGGGCAAGGCGCCATCAACAGCATCATCGTTGTCGCTATCCGAGTCAATTACATTAACGCGACGTGCGCGCTGCAAGGACTTCGACGAGGACTTGATGGTGTTATTCTCTTTGTTAAGTTCCTCTTCCTCTAGCTCTAAGAGCCGCGCACGATAGTCCTCCGAGTTGAAGTTGAACGCATCATCATCCTCATTTTCTGAAGCAGCCGACCTAGTGGGCTCATTTAGAACCATATCGTTCAATTTGATTTTAGTGGCCCGCTTGGCTTTCAGTTGTTCAAATAAATCATCCGTGTCGGGTTTGCTCCGCTGCTCCTCTTCCTGGACCGGGACCTCTTCCTCTTCATCGCTGGAAACATGTGGTTGTCGTTTTTTGCGTGCCAATTTATGAGCAATTGCGTCGACTTCCTGCTCATCCTCCGAGTCGGTTGGTTGCTTGACTTTGCTCTTGCGTTGTCGCTTGGCCTTTTTCCCGCCGTGTTCGCCTTTGAGCGGAGCTCTCTGCTCTGCCTCGTCATCGCTTTTGCTAAACATAAGGCTGTCCAGCTTTCGCTGCTGCTGAGCGGCTATGTTGTCCGCCTCGGCCTGCTGTCGCTGTCTACTGCGCTGGTCCAGATAGTCTTCTTCTTCCTCCTCCTCGTCGTTATCATCACCATCAGCAAACTCGCCACCGGTTGCCTGCTCTTCCTCTACCTCCTCGCCTGCCACGATTTTGGCCCGCAGTTTCAAATCAGCAGCGTTCAGATATGTGGGAATACGCCAATAGTTTTCCATGCCCACAATGGGCGGCTGAAGGCCAATAGCAACCAGCACCTTCTTAAAATCTCCATCTTCTATGGCCTCTCTTTGAGCCTCCAACAGGGGCAGCAGCGGCACCCCATCATCGTCCTCGCCAGGATCGTCTGTATCCTCGCTCGCATCCTCCAAGCACTCCTGAAGCCATTCAATGGCTGTCTGATACTTATCTGCATCCACTTGAGCAATTAGTGCTCTTACTGTGCCCACATCCAGTGGAGTGCGCACCACTTGACGCGGCTTGGACTTGGTCACCGCTGCATTTGAGAAAATTGGCTCTTCCATGTAGTCATCTGCCTCGCTGTCACTACCTGGCTGCTCCTGGTGTTTCTTGGATTTCCCCTTGCCTCGCCCTTTGCTCTCCCTGGCGGGCAGTATCTCCGACTTGTCGGCAATCAAGTGCAGTTGCAGCATGCGTTTGATGATCTGTTGCTTGTTGCGCTGCTCCTCGAATTCCCGGACAATGCGTTGCAGGCAATCTGTATGAAAACACCCAAATCAAGCTCAGCCCACCTTCACTTTGCAAGCAGTTTGCCACTTACCCGACTCCAAGCGATGCTGATCATATAAGCTACTTAGTTTTTCATCCTCTTCCGGCTGCCAAAGGTTTTTACCACCCAACGCTGCTTTGGTGGAGCGCTTGGTGGGCGCCTTGAACAGGAGGCCCATTTCCTTCAGCTTCTTCAGAACACCACGTCGAGTGCGTGTCTTGTCGACCAAATTGTCCAGAATCCAATCAATCACATCTGAAAGAGCAGACACAATTGGGTTGCAGTTGGTGTGCGCTTTCTTGGTTCAAGTGGAGCTCTGATTGCTTTCATTCATTTACTGTAAATCGAGTTTCAAGGACTTGCGCCCAAGTGCGAGTGGAATTGGTCATAGTTACCCTTATCGGTCTCGGGATTGCGTTGATTTTCCTCGAACAGGAAACGCAGCTCAGTCTCCTGCTCCTCTGTCCAAGTGCCTTTGGTGCCGCTGGAAATGTGTAATACAAAAATTATGAGGTTTCTTCTATTTGTATAAATTAACGGCAAGCTCCAAAAAGTGATACAAAGGCTAAGAACATTCGATGCCCAAGATGTGTTGGTTGTGTTTTGTACGAGGGAGGTTTAGTAAGTATTTACAATACAATACCGCTATTGGCTGAGAGATGTTCCATCAAACTTTTTTTCTGTTTTTCTTTTAAGAACTTTTTTCTGGGTTAAATCCCTTTTCGGAGTTGAGAAGACAACTTGGTTAATAGGTTGTCTACTAAGCCAAAAGTTCAATTGAGTGAGAAGTGACTGAACAAACTCACTAATCAAAAAATAGTGAGCAACTCTCAGAACACGCTGGGATATATAACCAGTTCATGCATTGTGCTAGTCAGCAGAATAAACTATTATATTGCCCATTCCCATTTCGCTCCTGTCCAAAGGGCATTTATTCAATGAGTTAGTTCTTGAGGCTGGTGGTCATCATTTATCATCTGGCAACTAAACGACAGCCGCAGACAAACGATGAAGCCAACGCTCAGTCAATCATGCGCCCATTGTGCTGATGGGTCTCTTTAACCCCAAAGAGACAAAGGCTCGACCCCAGAAAACGCTCAGTCCCATACTTACGCTTCGTAGGCATCACAATAGCCTGTCTCCAGCTCATTTGCCTCCCTGATGCCTTTGTAAAATAATAACTCTGCATAGATTTTGGGATTAGTTGGTGCCACCTCGACAAATTTGCGCACAACATAGATGCCCAGACGGCGAAGCTCTTCCTGATGGGCGTCACGTTCCACGCTGAAGACTTGTTGAAAGATGCGAAACAGCTTGGCCTGTGGACAGAGACAAGGAGAGAGGGAAATCGCTTGAAATTCAAATGAAAAGTTCCTGCAAAGACAGGCACCACAGCTTTCTAGTCTGGTGGAGTGGTTTGGGCGTCCATTGCCCAACTGTGGTTGAGGTTAGTCCTAGTGCCTGCGCCTGAGCAAGATATCATTTGCAGTCGACAAAACTTTATAAATGCCCGCTCCACCAGCCTGTGTATCGTTGTCTCCGGCTGCTCGTCGCCTGTCGTCCGTATTTGGAATTTAATTTATCCTATGATTGCGCAGACCCATTAGTGGTTTTGACTTTGCATATGATGCTACTTTTGTTTTGCTTGTGGGCACGGAGTGACAAGCAGGCGTGCAGGCAGGAGTCTGCTTCTTTTGATGGTCCCATGGACCAGGATAGCTAGATGATTGTACGTACTGCTGCATCGTTAGTGCCCAGCAGACATTGAGCCGGCTTAGATGACGTTGATATGGCGAGCCGGCCAGCGGCCATCTATTCCGTCTGGCATTGTTATTGGCTGCTCTAGTGATTAGCCGTTCTTTGGCGACTTTGCAGTGGTTCAGAAATCGGATTCTTTAACTGCAAATGCTTAAAGCTGCTAAAAAAAAATGTATTTAAGTCTGGCGAGTTGGAAGGTCGCGGCATGGTAAATGGGAAAAACCCGCAGCCTGCTGCTGAATGTGATTTATGAACTCTGCCCAAAAAGAAAAGTTTAATTGCCAGCCGTGAAAAGCAGCATAAGCAGCAGAAGTCGAATAGAATTCAAACAAGAGCAAGAATTCAGTTTATAACCGTGGACTTTTGAATGCCCTTTAGATATGTAAAAGACAAAGACCCATTGCATTGGAACTTGAAAGAAGAAAGGCACGATAGTCTTTTTTTGTGATTTGCAGAGCCATAATGAATGCTAAAGCACCAAATGTCAACTGTCATGAACTAAAGCAGATCTTTAAATTTAGTTATTCGGTATCCAAAGAGAACCACTCTTCTTGCCGGTCAAATGATTATGTAATATCGAAATATGCTGGTGGGAGTAGGGCGCAAGGATGCATCTTGATTATATGTATGTCACATATCTATCTTCATGGATGGTTTCAGCCGTTTTTGGAAGACCTAACGTATTACAGCGGAATACTTGGAAAAGTGGAAAGTTTTTCATCACCAAAACCACTAATTTGGTTTAAATTTAAGAGTGACTGAACAAGACCCTTTTGCACGTGAACAAATCAGATTTCCTCACTCGCGATATATCAGTATTAACGGGGGTGACTTTTTTCTCCAGGGGTAACTTATATCCAGGGTTCGGAATTGCTCGCGAGATGTGGCGCTCAACTCAGAGCCAAGAGCTGCGAGCCGTTTGCTTCTCTCGGATGTTAGCTCAGAGTCAAAGAGTCAGGTGCCATTAGCTAAAAGAAAGATCTGGCGCTCGAAAGCTGCGAGCAAAGAGTGGTTCCGAAACCTGCCCCTATCAAAAACGTAGTTGACTTTCTGCCAATATAAATAACTTGACCGAAACCTAATTTCGTTTCGGTTGGATACCCTGCTGTCAGACAAGAATTGTTCCGCTCAACAAGATTCAATGATATCAATTTTAGCGTTTATTTTTTCTATATCAATTTCGATATTGGTCTGGTGTAAAGTTTTTTGGGCGGTACAAATTGACTACTCTTACCGCTCCGGAGTCGGAGATTCCGGGATTTTCGGGAAGTCGGAACCGAACCCGAACCGGAGCAAATTTTTTTCGGCCAAACCTGAACCGGAGCAAAACAAATAAAAAACGGCTCGGTTCAAAAAAAAAAAATAAACTGCGCACACCTTGAATTTGGTTGCAATGATTTTTTAAGGATAAATCAAAGGTACGCACTCTTTGTAAGAAGTTGCGTACTCTTCTTCGATTGGACACAATCAAACAAAGCAGTTGAAATTCGACTTACAAAATGTGCGAGCGAACACTCAGTTTGAAAGAATTCTGCATTAAAAGCTCTGCAGATATAAAAGAGTTACACTTAAAGAAGTCATCAGATTGGGATTCTGTTTAAAATTTTCCCAACGATTTCTTCTCAACGTGGTACACTTGTCGCACACAAGTTCTGAAGTCTTCTGCAAAATACAGTAATTCCTTATTTAAGTGTTTAGAAAAACGTTTTCACATTTAAAATTTAGCCGCAATTCTTAATTCTGTATTTTTTTAGACCAAAAAACCAAATATTTTTGACCTTCAAACAAAAACTACTTACAAAGAAACATATTACAGAATTGTATAATCGTCAAAAGGAAAAATTGAGTGAAATCACAAATTATTCTTTACCCTGAGAATCTTCTGATAAAGATGAAATGGAATCTTTAGCTAAGGAGCTAGAAATAATGAAAAAGTTACAAATATAAAATCGGTAAGCCACTTCATTGCTCCTTTTGACGGAATTTAAAGACTGTCTCAAAATTCGAATCTTTTAAAGTTTTGGAAAACAATCTTTGTAAAGAACTTAAAAATGTAGCATTTGTTGTATTAGCTGTTCCTGCAACACAAGTCTCAGTCGAGGCCGCCTTTTCTAAGGTTTGCTTTATCCAGCCAAAGAACCAGTATAACTATAAGACTCTAGCTCAAATTTATATTAAGAACTTCATTCCATGAATAAAATGTTAAACTTTCTTTCAATTTACATATATGTTTTCTAAATTAGCGAAATTATTACTCAACCCAGGCTCGAACCTGAACCTGGGTTCAGAGACCTTCTGAGCCCGCTCCGTGAACCCAAACCCAAAAAGTTTCGAGGGTTCGAACCCCGAAGTAAATCGCACCTGATTTTTAAAAGATTTGTATACTTATACTCCATGAATATTTTACAGTTTAAGCTTAGGACTCAGATAGAGAAAAAGTTGAGAAAGACCGTCATTCTTAGCTAAAGTTTACATGCCTCTGCAATATATTTGGACGTTGACGTACAATGCACAGTACGTTCAAGTGCCCATGCACGCGAACCACAGGCAAAAAAGCAGCCCCCAACCGACCGGGAGGCGCAGCCGCCAAAGTGCGACAAGAAAACCGGATGAAAAAGTACAAAATAATGTTAATTACGGGCAAAATGAGTTAAAATTTTTTGTAAAGCAGGAAGAGAAGGTTCCGAATTGATTAAGCGGTAGAGTTTGTTTTTAATAAGCACAGAGGACACGAAACGGATCACGAAAGGCATAGTTAGTAGTACAACGTTTCAGAGATAAGGGGAGAAAGTTACGGGACATATCGTTGTGTTCCTATGAGAGCTAGATGATGCAATTCGATTTGGATTATTTTAAGAACAACATTGCCTATTGACGGACTTTTCAGAATACTGTGTTTGCAACATGAAATTTCACGGTATCTGTAGCCGAAAATTAGCGCTTAACGGCAGCATTAAAAGCAACCGAGTTGTTTTTTAGTTAGTCGTTAGTCAATAGTTGAGTTCAGACTCAAAGAAGAATAAGACATCCCGAAATTAACGGTTGCTAAACGTTGGGCAAACAAGTGATATACACCCAGAAAAAATCAGAACGAATAATTTATGTACGAACGCTCTTGAAAAAAGAATATTCTTTTCAAGTATTTCGGTCTTGAAATCGAGCTTAATTCTTTCTCAGTTTAATTCTTTTAAACGTGGGGAGTGAGGTTAAGAAACTGAGAATAGCGTTCAGTCCGCTCTCACAGTTTCGTTGTCTATAAGAGAGGCGTGTGTGGGTAAACGCCATCGATTTTTGCATCCATATAGCTTTGAAATTCCCAAGCAGTTATGGCATTGCTGGCTCGGAGAGACACCTGTTGGACTGACAGTTGATAGGCAAAGAATGCTGTCGCATTGCGGTGTTGTGTTTCCCGAGACGTCTTAAACTTGCATTGGCATAGTTTGCCAAATAATTTTCTATGAAATAAATTTAAAAAAAAAGAAAAATCAAGTTGTTTGATTGGAATATGGGCGCTCTTACTTTTGAATCTTTGGAGCTTTTTATTCAAGAGTTTCGTCTTACTACCTTTAATACCAGAACGAACAATCTACAATGCACTTGATTTTTTGATTCAAGAACGAACACTTTAGGATTTGAGTACGTTTAGTACGTTAACTCAACAATTATTGTCCTTGATTTGAGAATGATTCGTACTTGATTCATGTATTAAAACGGGGTCTAAAATTCATACATGGATCAAGAATTTCCATCTTGAATCAAGAATTTTAATTCTTATTGAACTTCTCACATCAAACATTCTTGATTCGAGTACGAAACTCTTTAATTTTTTTCTGAGTGTATTCTTTATTAAAAGAACACAGATTATATTAAGTTCGCGCAAATGTAAGTAACAGGTAGTAGATAGAGAACTGCAGAAATCACGTTTCTCTTAATTTCATCGCACACAAAAATTTCCACTCACGTTAAATCACTCAACAAAAATCGCCGTTGAATAAACTCAGCGTCATACCAGCGAACGCGTCGATCGGTTGAGTATGAGACAAATGATTGTGCACATTTATTTACTTAACAAAACTCAGCTTTGAGCAAAATCAGTATCATTCCGGCAAAAGCGTCGGCCGGTTGAGCCAATGTGAGCTGATTAAATATGTTTGCACGTAAATTGACTTTCTTGCTCACCAATCACAATTTTCTGTTCTCTCCAGAGAGCAAACTCTCTCTCTCTCTCTTTCTTCCATCTGTGTTAGCAGCGCTGTATCAGCATATGAAAAAACTTTAACGAGGTGATGATCGCACATTCGTTGTTGAGTAAAACGAATAAACACCCGAATTGAGCGGGGAAAGGATGAGCAGGTTTGTAATCAGAGCGCCAATAAGGGTAGAGTTTTTTGAATGAACAACGTTTGAACGATAATACATGTTGATTGTAAAATGGTTTGACGCAGCCCCAAAGGGCCAAAGCCGAGCCGAACGACAGTTTAAGCTTTTGCATGGCTAATTACTACAAAGCTGGCGCCAAAAGCAGAGAGAAGTGACCGGATGTGTAAGTTTATTAAAAAAAAACTCTTAGTTGTTTCGAGGCGGGATCGAACCCACGACCTCTTGCACAGCGGTCGCACACACTAGCAGCTGAGCCACACCCGGGGAGTTGATAATTTATTATCGTTTTGCACCCGAAGCCGTTCAATGGTAGAACGAAGCATCTCTGACCCTAAATATCTCCCGTACAAATATTCTTGATTAGATTCTTGATCAGCATCAACATCCAAGTCGATATACCCATGTCAATGTAAATTGTAAGATTATCTGGCACTAGCTATCTTGGAAATGAGAATAAAATGTGCAAGTAAATACAAATCAAAATATTTTAATAATGAGGAGTCATTTTCCGAAAAAATCCAATAAATTGGGGGTAATCAAACCTTGTTTCGTCTTACTACCTAAGTTTGGAGAACCCGATGTCTGCCGAGTAACATCAGCTAAACCGAAAATACTTAAACTCTTTACTTTCACGAAAAATCGAAATTATACATTCAGGTTTGCTCATGCCTGCTGAAGTGTGAAGTTAATTTAAAGTATTTATAGAATGCTTTTTGGCCCGACTGGGCAGTTCCCTTTACTTTTATCGAATCTTTACCAAATTTGGTGAATCAATAAAAAAGTTGATAACGAGAATAAGCCAGTTAATTTATTGTATTAATCGGGAACCGGGGGTTAGTTAACTCTCAAGAACATATTGTGAATCACTGAACCGATCTAGAACTGTTTTCCAGCAGTTTCATTTCAGGTTCAACAATAAAAATTACATAAATAAATAATTTTTTCAATGATGATATCGGAAACTTGCAGAGCTAGCTGCAAAATGCTTTGGCTGAATGCCAACAGAGAGGACGTTCAATACTTTCTGTGAATAATCTCTATCTTATCCGAGTTACGGATGCTGCACTTAAATCAAATAAATAATCAGGAGAGAAGACTAAGAATTCTAAAAACAGAAAACTATAGAGAGAACCAATTGAGGGAGCAATAAGCAGCTTTAGGATTACCTTTAGAAAAATGTATTAATTACCTTATTTAGTACTTTTCATCACCTTTCTTTCACTCTAAAACCTGCTCTCTCCAATCCGGTGGCTCCACAACTAATAAGATTATATTTTATGGTCTTTGATGTGTGCAGAGCTTAGTGAAAATATTTGTGTTGATCCTAACAAAAATAAACTTTTTAAAAACTAAATTATCCCTATCGTTTTTTCTTGTTTTTTCGAAGTATAGGAAGATGAATGCTTTGACAAATAGGCAAATACATACAGCTCTATTTTTATAAACTTTAACATTTTTGGCTGTACTCGTTTGATAAAAACAATGTCACCGAGAAACTTGCAATTCGTTTTCTCAGCAAGAGTATAGCAACTCAAACATGTACATTTGAATATTTGAGTCTCCCCACCAAAGCAAAACCCCCCCTACCAGCGCTGCGGCTCAAGGCTGCGCGTAAAAGGCTTAAAAAGTTCAAATTCCAGCTGACAACACAGGGACTGAAGGGACCACCAACTTCGGAAGGCGCCTGTGGCGGGGGAAAATAAAAAGAACGCGCAGTAAATATCGTTTGTGGCTTTGCGCAAATAGAAAAAAGGTTCGCTTAATTTGTACAAATTACCATAAAAATGAAATGAAAGCGGGGACAGTGAAAGAGAAAGGGAGCGAGTTGAGTCGGAGATGGGGCAGGAGCAGCTAAGCCGCAGCATTTGTTTTTGCATTTGACTTTGATTTATGTGCAGGTCGCCGGCAAACAGAATTAAAAACAGAAGCAGCCGGCAAATCATTAAGAGGCTAACGATTCGTTGAAGGCTGGGTAATTGCAATCAAGTGCAACACTCACCTGGTAGAGCATGCCTGGACAGGAACAGCCGTAGGCAATGCGATGCAGAATGGTCACGGCGGCTCTCAGAGCCTTGGTGGGTATTTGAGTCCAGTCCGTCAGCACTAAAGTGCAGGCGCGCACAATTTTCGGATGCAGCAATCTGGGGAGGGAGAATGCAAATATCACAAGCCGAACTCCACAGTC
This sequence comes from Lordiphosa collinella, assembly GCA_018904265.1. NCBI lineage: Eukaryota > Metazoa > Arthropoda > Insecta > Diptera > Drosophilidae > Lordiphosa > Lordiphosa collinella. Next base: position 253,261 of record JAEIFV010000255.1, read on the forward strand.
CTGACCGAGGCAACCAAGGGGTGACCGAACTTGTTTCTAACTCCAATTAAATTATGCAAAATTTAACTAATTATGATTTAAGAGTTTATCCTGCTGGTTTACCATCCACACCCCCTCGAAGCGCACACAACCACAGAGCGCGCGACAGTCCACATAAAGTTTAGGAAACATTTAAAGCAGCAAAACAATGGCAACGGCAGCGCAATTAAAATACAACAAGCGCACCCACTCTTGACGCCATTTTATGTATTATAACTGTTGTTGCTTTCTGATGCTGTTGTTGCTGTCGTTGTCTAAGCTGCTCCCGGCAGCTGTGTGGCCGTCAAGCGTTCGAGTTCGCGGCCATAAAACTTTTGGCACAAGTAATTTCTGACGCTAATCCTTAATTAGTAGCCACGAGCAGCTACTGCGCCTCGCCTCGGTCTGCGTTTGGGCTGCCTTTCAATTAAAAACACAATTACAAATTTCAACACGACCATCAGTGCCAAACCGCCGACCGACCACGAGAACTTTTCAAATAACAGCCATAAAATGTAAGTGCCACCCCTCTTATGCGTAATCTAAGCTCGAAATGGTACAGCGGTTGGCCTTGATTCGAAAACTTCCATCTGAATGGGCAGGCCATTTTACCTGCGAGCAAAATCGTCAAACTTGAAGGTCTTCTCTGTCAGTCCATGATCTGTGCGGGGAAGGTACAAATATTTTGAAATATAATTCTCAGATTTACAAATTGATTTCATTTCTTACCCTGCTCGCCAAATTCCTCAATTTCCAAATTATCCTCGCTGTCCTCCTCGTCATCATTGTTGTCCTCCTGCTCTGGTGGCTCAACTGCAACATAAAGGGAAAGAATTTACAGAATATTTAGGCACTGTGTGGTAATCTGGTTATTTATCAATCAATCATGAGTAAATGATTGCACTGCCTGACACTGTAGAATATATAAACAAACATGAAAGATAGTCCGTCAAGCCCGACTATAACATACTCTGTACCTGTGAAGTGCTGCGAATATCGTTCATCCGATCTTCAAAATTTCTTCAGCGGATCGATAAAGGATACCGAATACTATATGTTCAGAACGTTCGAACCATCTATGTGGGAGATATGACGTTTTTTCGATATTGCGGGGGCGTGGCCAAAATTGAAAATAAACTAAATTTGCCTGCAAGTATAAGAAACATGTTCCACACATGTCAAACCTCTATCTTTTACCATCTCTAAGGTCTGTTTGTTCATACGGACAGATAGACGGACGGACATACGGACGGACAGACGGACACTTTTGCACAAATTTAATATACTCTGTGTACCTCTGGTACAGAGTATAAAAAGTGTGCGTGTGGTTAACACTCACGTTGCATTGGCAAGATATGTATATAGAATGTTTATGATTTTTCGAAAGAGGGCTAATATAATTCTCTAACTAAAGCCAATACAATGGACGCTCTATGTATATCGAACTAAAGAAGTTAGTTCTAAAAGTATACTCAGTCGTGGAACTTGGTGATTAAGAAAGGATTAGACTTATATCTGGGGAAGGATTTACTCTGTACCAAAGGCACAAGGATTATATTAATTTTGAGCAAATGTATGTAGCAGCCTGAAGTCAATTGTTTTGGTACATGGTTTTTGATCATAAAATGTAAACGGACAAAGGCACGCCTCAAAGCCTCAATATTTGGGTGTCATGTAAAGCAAAACCATAGACTTGAGAACGGACCACAGTTTGTTCACAGAGCGAAAAGGTCAGACTAAAATTAAGTTCGAACGAACTCGACTGCTAAAATACTAAACTTAAAAAAACGTAAGTGCGTTTTGCTAAAATCGTTTACATGCTAATATTCTTTGAGTATTGTAACTTTTTAGTAACTTTTAAAATTTAAGTTTTCATACTAGATTTCAATATAAATAACTTAATTTTACCTAAAAACATATTAGCATGTATATAATTTACATGAATTTTTCTATAGTTTTATTAAACATTTTTAATAAATATGTTTAGCTAGCTGAATACCCGGCGTCGCCCGGGTCCTTATGATTATTATGAGAGCGACTGTGTTCAAGCTAGTGTTGGCTGCAAGTCGCCATAAACATTTTGGACCGTACAATCTTTATCTCTATTTAACCATCTTCATTATAATCTAAACTCATGAATATTTTGCAAATATCGTGACTCTTTTGACCCTTTTTGTTTAAAATCTTCACAATAATCCAGGCTCAAATCCAAATCTTGCAATTTTCGGAATATTTTGGACCCTGTAATCTACAGCTTCCATTTACCATCGCCAGCATTGTAACTCATAAGGTTATTTGGCAAATTTCGCGGTTTTTGAACCTTAGAAACCTTCGCGGCCAAGCGTCCAACTATCGACCAAAATATCATCGCAATCGGATGAACGGTATCGTTTTTGAATTTTCGCGGTTTTTTGATCATTTTCTGCATATTTCTTCAAATCAGAAACCTTCCCGGGCAAGCGTCGATCAATTTCTCACAGTTTTAACGAAAACGTAAATTTTGCAATTTTCGCGGTTTTTGGACCGTTTTAAGCAAATTTTTTCAACTTAGAAACCTTCCCGGGGAAGCGTTCAACCATTCCCAAATTTTTATTGCAATCGGATGAACGGTATAATTTTGCAAATTCCGCGGTTTTTTGTCCATTTCACAGACATGAGACATAGCCTATGACACTTTCTTGATCGACATGAACATACTGTGAAAAATTCGGTTCAGAGGTTAAGACTCCCATAAGGGACAAACATACAAACATTCTTCCCTTTTATATATATGTATAGATGTATAGATAAATGAATATGGGCTTAACGACCTGTTTTAATTTTAGTCAAAGTGAATGCTAGCAGGCTCAAGGTCGAGGTTTGATTGTAGTTCAATAATCAACCAGAAAATTCAACAGAGAATACATATGACCATGAACAGTTATAATTACTGAGAAATTCGTCTTAGATTGCGCTTAAAGTGTGGCACGATTTTCTTCTGTGCATTTATTTAAAAGGGTATGCTTCCCTTTTGTATAAATGCCAAGGTATTTTTATTGTTTGTTTACTAGGGAACCGTTAAGGCATACCACTTTAAATAAATGCACATAGCGTATATTTCAGTCGGTCCTGACCGATGTTTTAAATTGTTAAAAAACGATTTCACTGGGCCATGCTTATGGTGTTAAATCCAATTATTTTAAATATTTCAGTAGAATAGAGTTTCTGACTGAATTTTTTTAAAACCAGTATTTTTGCTAGTAAGACCGCTTAAAATGGTAAGCCGTATATGTCAAAGTTAAACTACTGCCAATTCAGCTAATGTACTTATCAGAACTTAACTATGTAGCACTCTCGAGTTAAGACAGAGTCAACCACAACATTCGCTTCCTCCTCAGAAATGGTCATTAACAATAATTATGACTGCTGCAATCTATAAACAAGTGCACTTAAGCAGCAGCACCCAGACAACACACACTTGCCACACAACACAAAGCCGGTCAGAGGACACTTCAAAGCCATGAGGAAGCTAGAGCTCAGCAATGCATACCAACCGACTAGGCAAACGAATGGTGACCATTCGCTGGGAACCGTTTCTGCTCATGATGCACCTGCTGTAGGCAGAAAATGGCAGCATACCAAAAAATATCAGCAGCCCCGAGCTGGACTTAAGCCAGAGGCTACAGTAACAACTTCATTTTGGAAATGCACCCCCCACGGCAGCCCCTTTACTGGAAAAGGTACATTGATTTACTAACGTCTTGACTGGGGTTCGTTGTTCGCTGCCATCCTCGTTGTCCCTGTCGGTGCCAGTGACGCTATGTTCCATCATTAAAATACAATTTTCTGTGTCAGGTTCAAGCTGAAAGCCCAAACAGCGAACACGGAGCATGCAACACGAACAGGACTACAGAGATATTAGTGCATGTCTTTTTGAGGACAGCCTTTGTAGTTGCATTTGTTAGCCCTACACCCGACAGGGCCCGGATCTAGGGAACCAGCTCCCACCCCCTAGGGCCATTAAACATGAGACTCGTTACGGTCCTGTTGATGTTCTAGCAATAAATGGCGACACTGGGGTATATAAGACCGTTTAATGTATGTTCAATTGATGTTGCACTTGAAAACTCTGACCAATTAGCATACAGAGTTTAAAGAGCATTGCATAGTTATTAATAAAAAAATTGGACATTGATATTTTTTGGGGATCAATCTGTATTACAATTCAAGGACTACTGTTGTAAAGATAACACTTTGGATAAACATCATTAGATCAATGCACTGTAATAAATCATTGCAAAGATCGTTCAATTATGCTGTCCATAATTTTGTCTTTGATTAAGGGGGATGCTGCATGTGTAAAATTTTTTTTCGATTTTTTTGCTTTTTTATGTAGCTTGGATTTTCGAGAATATCGTCATAAAAGTATTTTTTGAAATTTGAAATACTTTAAAAGATATATCCCTTTTAATGACCCAAGGTGACCCAATTAGCCAAGCAAATGCAAACTTCAGACGCATTTAACTCGAAACCACGTTTTTCGAACTGGCGGCCATGATATCTCGAGTTACACTGAACCGATTTTTATGAAACTAAATGCAATCGATGCAGAATTGTCACCGTTTTGGTCTGAACCTCAATCGTAACTTAAAGTTTTTTTTAATATTTTATTATGTCATAGGAACGATCGGTCAAAAAACTAGCTTTAGTGAGAAAAACTTTTTTTGTTTTCAATGGAAATGCCCAAAAACTTCGTATTTCTTAGTTTGCTATGCTTTTCCATGATTCCACTAAGTTTGGTCGAAATCGGACTACTATGTATATAGTATAGCTGTCATAGAAAAGTGGTGTCTGAAAAGTAGTCTTAGTTAAAAAATTTTTTTTTTCAATGGAAATGTCCTCAAAATTGGCTAGTAATCGTTTAATATGCTCCCACACAATTCAACAAAGTTTGGTCAAAATCGGAAGACTATAGCATATAGCTGCCATAGAAACGATCGGTCGAAAAGCTACTAATTGTGAGAAAATCCTTTTGTTTTCAATAAATATGTCCCTTACGTTAGCTTATATTTATTTTATATACTTTTAGACAATTTTACAAAGTTTTATCAAAAACGGATGAATATAGCATATAACTGCAGTATGAATGATCGGTCGAAAAAGAAGTTGTAGTGAAAATAAACCTTTTTTGCTTTAAATGGAATCGCCTTCAAGAAATGTACATGTTAGTTTGTTATGCTTTTCCATGACCCCTCTAAATTTGTTCGAAATCTGACATCTATATAGTACAGCTCCCATAGAAAAATAAGGTCCGAAAAGTAGTCTTATTTAGAAAAACAAACTGCAAGGGTATACAAAACTTCGGCAGAGCCGAAGTTAACTTTTCCCTATTTCTAACACTAAACTATCAACAAAAGGGCCCAACATCGATTTTTTTTCAATGACCACCGTTTTGTCAAAAAAAATCACAAAATTGTTTTCGAGGCTCAGATCACAATGGCATCTATACTGATTATGACCCAGTTTTACTTTTCATTTCAAACAACCTGGAGACGAAAAATTGTGGCCGCCACCACTATACCTTTTTTTTGGACATCCCACTTTGACAGGCGAGAACTTTTTGAGCAGCCCTCTTGTCGAAGCAGAACATTTTTTTATACCCGTTAGAGTAAAGAGGGTATACTAAAGTGGTGCAAATGTATGTAACAGGCAGAAAGAAACATCCTTGACCCCATAAAGTATATATATTCTTGATCAGCATCAACAGCCGAGTCGATATAGCCATGTCCGTCTGTCCGTCTGACCGTCTGTCCGTCTGTCTGTATGAACACCTAGATCTCACAGACTAGAAGAGATAGAGCCACCAAATTTTGTATGTAGACTCCTTTTGTCCCAGATGCAGATGCAGATCAAGTTTATTTCAAATTTTGGCCAAGCCCCCTCCCGCCCCCACAATAAACAATGTTGAATAACTCCAACAATCTTAAAGATATCAAGCTCATATTTTGCAGTGTAGTGTATGTGATCAATATCTACAATCTTTGAAAGTTTCATAGAGATCGAGTAATAAATGGCAGAGTTAAAAAGGTTATAAAAAACTTTGCATACTTTTTGGCGCTAAATGCACATTTTGCTCACATAATGTTGAAATGGTTACATTAATGTTAATGCTCTGTTAATTAACATGGAGAAAGACTATTAAACACTAATTGCCCTGAGTAACGGGTATATCGAAGTCGGGCAGGACCGACTTTAACTTACGCTCTCGTTTTTACTGCTCAGGTCTGACTTCAGCCCTGAAAAAGACAGTACTGAAACGTAGAACTGCAGGAATATCAATAATTTGAAATTTAAGAAAATGGAGGGAACCTAACTTCGGCTCTGCCGAAGCTCATACAAATATACAGGACGCCTATTAAGACTGTTTTTCTTCCGGTTCCGACCAATTAATGCCGATTCCATTCAAAACAAAAATGTTTTTCTAACTAAAACTAGTTTTGCGACCGATCGTTTCTATGGCAGTTATATGCTATAGTAGTCCGATCCAGCCGGGTTTCATACTTGTGCATCGTATTGGTACTACAAGACTTCGTGCAAAGTTTCGTGAAGATAGCTTTCAAACTGTCGGAGGAAATCGCATAGAAACAGACAGACAGAAGGATAGACGGACAGACGGACTTGGCTATATCAACATGCTGATCAAGAATGTATATACTTTATGTGGTCGGAAATGCTTCCTTCTATGCGTCACAAACATCCGGACAATATTAATATACCTCTTCAAGGTATAATAATAAAAACTAAGAATATTTGTAAAATGAAAGTAAACAATTAAACCATAATTTCAACAAAGGGCGTGTTCTCCAGCATTCATCAAACATCATACATCATCCACAGGGAACAATTAGTAAAAAACAGTCTGCGTGAAAGTCATCGTAAGCCCAAATGGACACTGCCAAGTACTGTTGATACTTTGTTAACACACTAGTATAAACGGCCAACAAATGGTAGCAAAAGGTTAGTCAATAAATGATACTTTAAAATTACAAAAAAAAAATAGTTTTGATTTTCAATGACAGATTGAAATTTGTGTATTTTTTATCCGTCCTAAAAACCAATATTCAGATAGGATTAAAATTTAGTTTGGTATCATACTTCACATGAATAGAACCTCATTTGAAGAGTTTTGAAATCTGATATGCTTTGGAGCAGCCGTCTTATCTAAATAAAACTAAACTTTCTGAAAGGAATGTTTTTAACCGATAAAACAACCAGCCATCTTCAAACAGCATCATTTCAGGTTATTGACCTTAAAAATAAACGAATGAATTTTTATAGGTCTGGACTGTGAAAAACCAAACAAAGAGCAGGGAAATGCTTTCAGAAAGTTGTTCATGGTATTCTGGGTAAAATGAAAATGGCCGAGCTGTTAGTTTACTAAATGTTGGCTGAGTATGATAAAAAACCCACGCGTTCCAGATGCAAACCGCTGATCGATCACCGTTACCGTAGCCCATTGTTGTTTCCTTAAACCGAGTCGTTCACCCGATTTCCGACCTTCATCTAACTGTGAGAACCCAGGGCGAGGCAAAAAAAAAATAAACTTTACGCCTGCAATATAAATTTACCCGATCATGTCACCACTTACCACTCAGATCTGTTTTCATACGACGACGAAAACAGACACGCTATCACCTGTTATTGGACGTTGATGCGACAGCAAGTCAAGCGATCCCCAGGCAAAATAGCAGCCCAGCTCCCGCCCAACCGACCGAGAGGTGCAGCCGCCAACGTGTGACACGAAAATCAGATGAAAAAGTACAAAATAATATTAACTACGGGCCAAATGAGTAAAAGAAAAGGTTTTTAAAGCAGGAAAAGAAAGTTCCGAATTGACTAACCGGTAGAGTTTGTTGTCATCAGCACAGAGGATACGAAACGGATAATGCAACGCATAGTTAGTAGTACAACGTTTCAGAGATAAGGGGAGAAAGTTACGGGACAATCTATAAAAAACATTGTGATTAATTGGCTAATCAACTCCGATGAGTCCATTTCGCCATTAATAAGTGTATGTATGAAGATTACACCAAGCATAACTTAATTAAAATTAGTCTACTAGATTAAGATGATAAACGGACCTCAGGATTCCAGTTCAAACCACGAAGATCGAACAATAAGAATTGCTTTTGCACAGTTTCTATTCTATCTTTATGAGTCGAATATAGCGAAGACCACACACATGATCTATACTCAAATGTAGGACGGACAAGGGAAGTGTAAAGAATCTCACCGCTTAATACACCCAAGAACACTTCTGGCGTTATTAACAGTAACAGTTACATAAGAGATAAAATTAAGTTGATGGTTAAGAATTACTCCAAGATCATTTACTTTATTTAGGCGCTACAATGCCACATTATCAAGCATGTTAGTGACTAATTGTGGTAAGCTTCTGTAAAATGTCATAACCTTACTCTTCAAACTGAAAAGGTTTAGAAGATTATCTTGACACCATGAGTGGTCTTGAGACCAAATCTGCTTGCAAATTATAGCAGGAAACCATATCATTATATGTTAAACAAATTTTCACATCATCGGCGTACATAAGCACCCGAGAGTGAGCCAAGACTGAATTGGTAAGTAAAAGTAAAATCGGCTTGTCAAGATGACAACAGCCCCGAGGGGCCAAAGCCGAGCCTCTCTCACTCTCTTGGCTTGTGCGCTTCTAATTTTAACACAAGAGAAAGGGACCTACAGTTTAACGCCGAATCCGAACGGCAGTTTTTGAGAGGCTTTTCATGGCTAATTACTGCAATGCTGGCGTCAACAGCAGGAGGTGTGGCCGGGTGTAAAGTTTTATTCAAAGAAAAAAAAAACTTTTTCATTAGATGTTCCGAGGCGGGATCGAACCCACGACCTCATGCTCAGCAGTCGCGCACACTAACCGCTGAGCCACTCCGGCCACAACTGAATTGGTAAAGATTGTAAAAAGCAATGGACCCAAGTGACTACCTTGGGAAATTCCAGAAGTAACCTGGATGCACTTAGAATATGAATTACGAAATATGACTTTTTGTGTTCTAGAACCATAGGTAATCAGAAATCCAACTGAGAAGGTTAGTTGGAAAGCCGATAAACACAGTTAGCGAAGCAACAAGGAGTGATTAACAGAACCAAAAGCCTTACTAAAATCAGTATAAATGACTTCAGTCTGCATCTTACCTATGAACCCTTTGATCTCTGAAGATGTGAATTTTAAAAGGTAGTTGGTAGTAGATCTACGCTTCACAAATCCATGTTGGAAGGGTGAGATAATGGAACTACATAAATGTTGCAGCTGAGATGCTATAATTCTCTCAAAAGCCTTAGGAATTGCAGACCACTTTTAAATACCCCTATAATTTTCAATATCGGACTTATTACCTTTTTATGGAGTTGAATAATAAAAGATTACTTCCACAACAGTTCATGAATAGGCTTGCAAAGTGCATCCGCACAGAACCCAAGTACATATAGTAGCCAGGCACTCCATCAGGGTGCATACAGAGGATAGCAAAAGAGCGAGCTTTCAGTGATCACGGGGCTAAAAATGCAGTTAGGCATATTCAACCGTATTTAACCGTTAATGGAATGGTTGATGCTGATCAAGAATGTATATTCATTATGGGGTCGGAGATACTTCCTTCTGTCTGTTACATACATTTTTACGACTTTAGTATACCTTTTTTACTCTAGTAGTAAAGGGTATAAGAAACATTTTAAACTGAATCTAACCATATTTGCAAATCATTTCGCAAATTACTTGATATCCAATAGTCGAACCCTCAATTTGAGCATGTTCCCATGTTGCCATTGCACTCGTGTTTTAGCTTTTGTCTGAGCATTGCCCTTGCCAGCCACACTTAATGACTTTTGCGCGTGGCACACGCCCAAACACCTGCCACATCATTTGAGCCCAACGCTGACCTTCCTAGGCATTCTGTGCCATGCAGGCGAGAACGTGCCTGTTGTTTGGCTTGCGGTTTGCAGCAGACAACCGCTCACACCATCAAATACACGCACTCTGCCCCGTAGTATTTTTCGGCAGCAATTAATTTGAAGTTTAACACGGACGGCGAGGACATTGGGGTTGGGGGAATGTGCCCGCCTGATTGTGCCATAATGTCGGACGAGTAGCCAAGCGATTATTTAATGGAAACTTGAGTCATTGAGTTGGACATGGCATAATCCTGGTGTGCCCACACACACTGTTTCAAGGACTCACCAATGCTAACAGGTGATGACAAACAAACACACACTCACACATGTACGCACACGGGGACATAAACAAAATAATAACAAACGCAACCAGCGGAAATCAACACAAAGAGCAAACCGCCTCGGGTCATATTAAGCAAGAGAGAGACTAAAGAGAGCTGGCGCCGGCGCTTTTAAGATTCGAAGTTCGAATTCGAGCAGAGCCGAATACAGCAGCCCAAGCAGTCATAAAAGCAAGTCCTGGCCGCATGTGAAGCTCAGTCTAGTGCTGAATCCACAAACGCCAGGACACGCGAGCCAGAAACTACTCAAAACCCAAGAGGAAAAAGTGAAACAAAACAACAGTGCCAAGTGCCGTGTGAACAAACAACAAACCAATTAGAAATAAATTGTAATCGGTGTAAGTGAAAGGTGCGAAACAAAGCGGTGAATGAGCCTGGAGCGCTCCGTGTTGGGCCATATTGTTGTCTGTGGCCTTCTGCTGGGAGACAAGACGTCAAAATTCTGATTCTTGGCAGACAGCAAGGCGTCAGTGTAGGCAACCTCACAGACTATGCTCTGTGGCTTTTGTTATTGCTGCGGATGGGTTTGGGCACGGGGAAAACGTTAAGTCATGTTTTCATAGCATACACTTGTGCGCCGCACGTATCATTTCTGGCATTTCTGCTGCCGCTTTTCGCCCGTGGCAAAATTTCATATTTTAAGCGAGCTGCGTGTTTGCCTCATTTCCGTTTTAGTCTGACCCATGACCACGATGACTGTTTGTGTGCGAGTCAGCACATAATGTTCTAAAAAGCCAAAGCCACACGCGCTCTTTTGACTTGCAAAATCTGTTCATTTCCTCTTGCCTGCCAGCCAGGTAGCAGAAGGTCCCGCACTATTCCGTTCTTAAAGTTTAAAGTAAAACCAAATGCAGTTCTAGCACGCCGTGAAAACTTGTTGTAAACATAAGACAAAGTGAAATTACCCAAAAAAAAAAACCAAAGCCAAAGAAAACAAAGCAAACAAACACAAAAGGAAAAGCGAAATTTAAACGTCTGCATATTAATCAGCACAGGCGCCAAGTCGACGGACCTGGACAACTTATCATAGGGGATTTACTGGCCGAGGACCAAACAGCAACGCTGCTAATCAACGGCCGCAGACGAGGACAGCGGGGACCAGCGACGTTACTTTCCACTCGCTGCGACCAAAGAACAGCAGCCGCCTCATTTGGCTACTGCGGATTATGTTAATTAGGTAATTTTTGCTTTGATTACTCGTACCTTGGGGACTTTGCATTTTTGTTTACCTCCAATGTTCGCGCTGCTTACATATTTATGAAATTTTCATGTAAATCATGCTAATTCATGCATACTTTCTGCTCTGCCGGCTGCTCAGTTTTTAATTTTCTGCTTTAATTGCAAGGTAATTTGCTATTTACTTGCCTAGTTTAAAATCATAATTAAGAAAGCGCCAAAAGTGAAAATTTAAAAAGATTTTCGGTTTTTGGCATTGAAATGAAATACGTAATCACTAATAGAGTCGAGTTGCTTGTGGAGTTTGCTTAAAAAGTTGGACGATACTTTATTATAGTGTTTCAAGCTTAAGCAGCAGAGCTGCCTAAACTTGGAAATACCCAGCCGGACTGCATGCCAAAAGCACATCTCGTATACAACTTTTGCCACTAAGAAGTAGTGCTGCATGCGTGACATTAGAAGAAGGGACGTTTGCATGTTGTGCTGACTTCTTCGCTTCTAACCTACTGCCAAATGGAACGTGCATAGGTTTTCATACAGATTATTTGACTTCAATCATACTGCAAAAGTTGGTAGTGCTTTCTTCCTAGTAAAAAGAAGTGTGATAGAAGGCATTCTTTTGGGACCCACGTTCCAGCAACTCGAAATTCTTAAAAACAAAAAAAAATTTTTTTTTTTGATAATGGGATTTAAATTCCAAAGATATAGGACAATAAAAAATCTTCCTTAAGGTAGATTTTTTTGGTAGTTTTACATGAACTTATCATTTTTTTTTTCAAATTTAAAAAAACTAAGTTCAAACTGTTTAAATTCTGAAGCCGCTATGCCGTAGCGCCATTACATCGACTTAAACAGCACAGACTTTTATGGGTTTTCATACCCATTACTCGTAGGCTAAAGAGGGTATACAAAAGTCGTTTAGAAGGAAGCATCTCCGACACCATAAAGTATATATATTCTTGATCAGCATTAACAGCCGAGTCGATATATCTATGTCCGTCTGACCGTCCGTTTGTGTGCCCGTCCGTCTATATAAACAACTAGTCTCAGAGACCAGAAGAGAAACCAAATTTTAAATGTAGACTAGTATTGTTTGCAGGCAGATTAAGATTGTTTCAAAATTTGGACCCGCCACCGCAATAAAACTCCTAGAAAGATATCGAGCTTATATTTGGCACTGTAGTGCATAAGCCCAATATTTATAATCTTTTAAATTTTCATGAAGATCGGATAATAAATGGCAGAGTTATAAAGGTAATAAAAATATAGCATACTTTCCAGAGCATCATCCGCTATCTGCTAACATAATGTTGATATATTAACATTAATGTTAATGCTCTGTTAATTAAACATAAATTCCACTGAGCAACGGGTATATCGAAGTCGAGCAGGTCCGACTTTAACTTACGCTCTCGTTGTCATTGCAATACTACTGCGATCGAAAACAAAAGTCAGTCGAAGTGGCAACGCCGATAGTCGGAGCTTAGCAGTCTTATCATCTGCTCCACCGGCCTTTATGCCTGCTCATAGCTTAACAATTAAGGCCATTCTATACTGTGCTGTGAGTATATTAAGTTTGTGCAAAAGTATGTAAAGGGCAGAAGGAAGCATTTCCGAGTATATATATTCTTGATCAGCATCAACAGCCGAGTCGATCTAGCCATATCTGTCTGTTTGTCTGTCCGTCTGTCCGTATGAACAAGCAGATCTCAGAGATGGTAAGAGATAGAGGTTTGACATGTATGGGACATATGCGTCTTCTACTTGCAGGCAGATAAAGTTAATTTGTAATTTTTTCCACGCCCCCTCCCGCCCCCGCAAATTGGAAAAAACGTCATATCTCCCACAGTTTCATAGATAAAAGGTTTTTTCTTTCTGGACATATTTAGTAATATGGATTATTTATCGATCCGCCAAAAGAATGGTAAAGATCGGATGATTGGTTGTCGAGTTATATGGAAAACAAACAATTATGGGCAGCACCGGTCGCAACGGTAATGGGCATCACTTCACAGGTACAGAGTATGTTATAGTCGGTCTTGACAGACTTTCTTTTTTTTTTTTTTATGACATTCTGTTCACATTGAGTAGAATACATGGGAGTAATGACAAATTTCTTTGAAAATATGTGCCAAAAGTTAACTAGCACTGCCTCAGGTAGGTGTTCACAAAAGTATGGCAGCAGCTGACATGCAAAAAATATGGTAGCCTGCCAGTGTGAACGCATCCTAAGTAAGGGATATTAATTGCCTACTGCTATAATTTATTCCCTACTCAGTTCATTGTGTCAACGATTAAAGGGCTTACATGGTCCAATTTTTAGTTTACACATCGCTAAAAAGCTTATTTATTCCCTAGAAAAAATTTATATAAAATAACCCCAAAATGACGTCCAATTATTCTCTACTGTCATTTTGTGTAAAGTTTACATAAACTTAAGGTAAATTCTTGCAGTTTTAGGCAGGCATGCAAGCCTAGCGTTATAAATTTTCTATTTACCTCTTAAAGAACAATCCGTCGAGTTACAACACCTGCAATTGTCATCTCATTTTGATTTTTTCTTAAACTTAAGGTAAATTCTTGCAGTTTTAGGCAGGCATGCAAGCCTAGCGTTATAAATTTTCTATTTACCTCTTAAAGAACAATCCGTCGAGTTACAACACCTGCAATTGTCATCTCATTTTGATTTTTTCTTCTACTCTTTCCTTGAAAGTAGCAAATTGAATTTCTGAACTCTGAAAATTCTTCAGTTGGAAGTACTTCTCTACCTTAATATAACTTAACCAAGAGATATATATATTCATTTCACTATTCGACGCTCGATTGGACATTTGCAACTCAACACCAACCTTCTCTAAGGCATTTGCATAACTTGACTCAGCTTGTCATGCTGATCAAGGTTCCACATTTTGTTTTGGTCGCTGCTTCCTTTTTCTAATATTTTGCATGAAAATATATATTTCACAAAAATATATATTCTGGGGGGTTTACCCCCAAACCCCCCTGGCTACACTACTGCACACACACAAAATAGAGACCGTTTACGATGAGCCTTTAATTTTTTTTTTGATCATCTGCTGAATCTTAATGTGCGAGCGCTCAGTCGTATCGTTCTCTATAAGTTGCTATTAAATGAGCATAACAAGAACAGCTCAACTGAGAACAATCAACTCAAAACAAAGACTAAGGTTATGTTAGTGAGCAGACCGCTAAGAAAAAACGATCAGTTGTCATTTGCGAGCTCTGGTCAAAAGGAAGCTTCTCCGGTTCCATAAAGTATATCAGGCCTGTTCCCATTTCCGAGTGAAATTAAAAAGTAAAGCGATCGCAATTACGAATCGTCTTCATTTTGGAGGTTCCGTTTCCGAGTGCAATAGAAATCAATTGTCTTTTCGAATAAATGCTTGAATCGTTATCCAATTTTAATTTCGCCATAAGGCAGCCTTAACAATTTCGATGCGCTGATGCTGAATTTCACTTACATGGAATTTCTGAGGTACAAGATTAAAAAATGCTTTTAAATCGATTCGTAAGCTCGATATATCAATGGCTATACAATATTTGACATGATACAATAAAAATACATTTACTTTCATTCCACTGACTCTTAGGCAAAACATTCGAAACCGAATAACTTGATCGTTTTTTCGGAAACGGGAATAGCTACCAAATCCGATTCCACATGATCTGATCGAAGTCGAAAACGGGAACAGGCCTGTATATATTCTTGACAGCTAAGTCAACAGCTAAGTCCGTCCGTCTGTATGAACACCTAAATCTAGGAGACTAGAAGATCTAGAGCAATCAAATTGTGAATGTAGACTCCTATTGTCTGTACGCAGATCGTTTATTTCAAATTTTTGCTAAGCCCCCTACCGCCTACGCAATAAAAAAGATGAATAACTCTAACAACTTTGAAGATATCAAGCTCATATATCGCCGTGTAGCAATAAAGATCGGATAATAAATAATTGTTTGCTAACATAATGTTGAAATGTTTACATTAATGTTAATGTTCAATAAATTAACATAAGGGAAGACTATTAGACATTAATTCCCCTGAGTAAATTTAACAGATGGGCAGGACCGACTGTAACTTACGCTTTCGTTTGGTCTGCATTTTTTGCAATATCAAATGGTTCGTGCTTGAAACTAAAAATGGTACTCCATTTAGGGTCTCTTATTGTCTATCGAGCCGGATGGCTTAGCGGCTAGTGTGCGCGACCGCTGAGCAAGAGGTCGTTTGTTCGATCCCGCCTCGGAACATGTAATGAAAAGTTTTTTCTTTGAATAAACTTTACACCCGGTCACCCCTCTCTGCTGTTGGCGCCAGCTTTGTAGTAATTAGCCATGCAAAAGCTTCTCAAACTGCCGTTCGGATTCGGCGTTAAGCTGTAGGCCCCTTCCTCTTGTGCGAAAATTAGAGATTGAGAGAGGCTCGGCTTTGGTCCTTTGGGGCTGTGTCAAGTAATTTTTTTTACATTGTCTATCGAGAATCATCTCTTAGGGATTTGCAGAAGCCCGTTATGCCATCATAAATTAAGATTTTATGAACATCTGCAGTGAGCTTTCAAAGATATGCAAGAATTTATCCAGTCGAATTGGAAGATTGAAGAAAATTGTTTATATTGCGTTTTCATGTAAAATAATTCAAAACTAATAAATACGAAGTTGGAAAACATTTCCATTATAGACAAAAAATATTTTTTTTCTAAAACTAGTTTTTCGACCGATCGTTCGGCCGGTATCGATTAAGGATAGTTTTCGAATTGATGAGATAGCATGGAATTAAATGTACGAATTGACGGACATGGCTAAATCAATTCAGCTCGTCATGCTGATCATGGTCGGAGATGCTTCCATTAATGCGGTTGAAACCTATCGACAATATACCGTTTGCAATAGTAAGAAAAGCTCTACCTGATCCTATCCTAAACTAAAATATTCCGTTTGGCTTAACAAAAATTATAGACATTCAAAGATCGATATTGAAAGATGGTCTCAAAATTGCCTGGGGAGTAAGTATAATGCTTTTTTACATTATAAACGCGACCCATAATAGATAGAGCTACTTTTTAGATACTCTATTCCAAAGATTACACTAGGCAACAAGGTGCAGTATATTGAAGAGTAGAAGGTGATTCTAGACACGAATCTGTTTTTGGAAATGGTCCATCACGTCTGGATTTTAGGTAATTTCAGCTTAAAGTAGCTTATAATGCATATTTTGACACTTTCATCGAACGATTAGTGGGGTTCTTTTTCGTTTGATTTGGATCACCTTGAAATTTACTCAAAGTCTTATATCTTAATTTCAAAATAAACTATTCCAAGCAACTCTTCGATTTTTTTAAGCGTAGATATATCATTTTGAATACATGTGCCCTAACTTACCATATTTTTTACCGCCCATGGGTTTGCAATGGATTTGGTCTAAAATTTTCATCAGAATTTCATAAAAATGCCTTTTTAACTATATTGATTTTTCATATTATATTTTTGGGCAGTAGGCAATTCAATTAATTATAACGCATGTATTCGAATTGGTATATATTCGCTTAAAAAAATCGCAGAAATGATTAAAATAGTTTTTTTTTTAACTAAAAGCAATTCTTTACGATAAACTCAAAGATAGTTTAAACATTGGTAAGGGTTTCCCACAAAAAGTGCCGAAAAAGGGTCAAAATATGCGTTTTAAGCAACTTTAAGCTTAAAATACTAATGATCTAGACGTGATGGGCCATTTCTGAAAACAGATTCGGGTTTAGCACACAAATTTTATTTAGAATCACCACCATTCTTTCAATATACTGAAAAAGTCTTATTTTGTTGCCTTGTGTTATCGATTGATTCACAAAAGGAGGAAGCTAAACAACAAGTTGGTTATATTTTTATACAAAAATGATGATAAGCTACCGAATTTGTCTTTGTCAATGTCCTTTCTACAAATGACGATAGAGAAAGTACTTCGAACTTGCAATTTTCGAGCTTTAACCATCGGTTAACATTGGACTGCTCTGCCGAGCAGCTGCAGAGATTCCAAAGCTGATTTATTTATGGGTGAAGGGTATAACAATAAATTTACCGATTTAGATTTAGAAAAGCATTTATCTCACCACAATTTCAACCCAAAATCAATGAACCTGTCCGATTTACCTAACTTCAAGTGGTCTTAAATTTTGAAATAAAATGTCAAAATCAAAATTCATTTGACATCTAACATCATGGTCACATGCATACAACATGTGTCAGGTCATTATTCGATTTGATTTATTTAATGAAAACAATTTGCAGTCACAGCCAAATATTACTCATACGCCACCATTCTCGGCTAACGAGAACTTGCAATCTTAAATGGCCCTCAGGCCATCAAATTTGAACAATTTTACAATTCAATAAATTGAAGCCTAAATGCAAATGCCAAGCAAAGTGCAGGATCTCCTGGGAGAGAAAACCAAATCCAATTTTTGAATAGAAACAACCATTTGCTGGAGGCATCGAAAAACTTTATGCAGTCTTTCCTTGACGATAATTAAATTGTGAAACTAGAGAATCATGGGAAAGTTCCTGCTACAGCTGCTCAATATGCAATCTCAGACCAGTTTATGATTTTGGACTAAAATTTAATTTGATTGATTTTTGCTTTGTTTGTGCGTTGGCATATAAAATTCATATGCCAGAATTATTCATGCAAAGCTGCTTTTGTGTGTGCTCGCAATTCTCTTGGAAAAAATCTAATGAAATTCCTGTGGGCATTTTATTTATTTATACTGCGCACCAGCGATACCAAAAATATATAAAACGACCACGAGGAAAATATGTGTATACATACGTGCAATATAAATGAGAGCTAGTGCAGACGTATGGGAACGTACTTTAATTCAAGAAATGGCAAAATGTCAAGTGCAAAGACCTACGCTGGCAAATTAGCTACGTTAATTTGACTTTTATCTGTCGGAGCAATAAAAACTGGCAGGTAACACTCGAGAAGTTATAAAGTCCAAGCGTCTAGCAATTAATGCAGCCACAAAGTCTAATTAGATGGCAGCAAAAGTGCCGCTAGATGGGAAGATAACACACACAAGCACAACCTCTTGGGGTTGGCAGGTGTTCATAACGCGGGCGAAGGGAGGTTTGGCTCAATTAAGCGTGCCAGGCTGTTGCGTAAGTGCCTCTTAAGTAGCAGCCAAAGAGTCTGCCACGACTGCACCATGGGCGCAAATAGCCAATGAAGCAAAAGTTTAAATTGCGAATTTCTTAATAAGGTCTAGCCCGTTTTTCGTATACAAAAACTAGAATGCATCTAGCTGTGGCCCGTAAAATTTGAGTCAAGTCAATTTTTTGTCATTTCTTATCAAAATAGTTTCTATCACCGATCATTGGCAGATTTGATGCGAATACAAGTAGTAATAGTGATCCAACCAATCCAATAAGATAGCAAACTTATTGAAAGCAACACTCCAGCTATTTTACCCACTGTGCCTTTTCATGAGTGATGCGGGTGGCTGCCACTACTATATACCACAGCACTTAAGGCTGGCGACAACCAGCGAGGGCAGACAGCACCTCGCACACAAAGCCAAGCAACAGCCAAGACGTTGTTTGGGGGTGCCCTGCCACATACATTTCATTGTTTGCGGCTAACTCCGGCACTTGCAATCACGAGCGTTGTGTTAAACTAATCAAAATCGTTTGCTGCAACCCACAATGGGCTCCATCATGGACCTGGGCACATGTGAGGGCTAGGACGCAGCAAATAATCAAATGTTTTCGTCTGCCTGCCTCAAAGCACAAAGGGACGAGGACAAGTGAAACTTAAAGCCAGTCAAAGTAAATCCGATTTAGCACTGCAAAACGGCAGCAACCGCAGCTGAAGAGGGACGCCAGCGGGCGCCACGAAGCGGCAGGCTTACAATTTGCATATTTATGAAGAACAACTGCCTTTGAAATATCAGGCAGGCAGGCTACAAGCCAAGCAGACAGTTGCTTTAAGCTGCTTCAAATTGAAAAACGCAGACAGCACAAGACAAAGATACAAATGTAAATGGTTGTGAGTTGGAGAAGATGGAGGGGTTTGCAACAATAATCTGCGCTGATTTACGATTTACAGGCGCGAAATAGGCAAAGCGTACGACAGTGGAAGGGGCCTGAACTTGTACTTTAGCAAGGGGAAGCAGGCAATTTGCAGTTGATGGGCAACACACGCTCAGTTCTCCCACTCGTTAACTTCTTTTCGTAAAACACCCCCCAAAGTGGCGCTGCTGAATATTGAAAAAGTCGACTTCTACACTTTGATTTTGATATCAGTTCAACTTTTTTCTAGTGAAAAATAAAACACTTCAAATGCAAATGGCCGAAACAATGTGTAAATAAAAGCAGAAAACATAGATTTTTGCTATTGTCGTGTAGTCAGAACAAAATATGCAGAGATTGCAAAAATATGCCACAATTTCAATTTGATTTTGCTTAGGCTGAAACCAGGAAATCTTAAAACTGTTTTTTTTGTTTAATAATAAAGGAAAGCTAATTTTAACCTTATACATTTAAATTCTCTTAGGAGCAATTGGAGAACAACAAACTTTCTTTAACAGTTCAGTAAACAACTCATTTTGATTTCCTCACTAAGAGTCCAACACTAATTCAGCCAGTAGATAGTACAGGAAAAATTTTTATTTCGCATTCCAATTTTCGCATTCGCAAAAGTTTTCCGATTTGAAGTCGTTTTTTCGAACAATCGCAAGTCTTTTGCTTTTGCGAATATGGCAGAATGGCTAATTTTCTTAAAGTTTAGAGCAGCATTGTACAAGGTGGGCCAAAAGAAGTCATCCGATGTTGTTTGTCGGTGTTGAACGTCGGTGGTGGCTCGCGCAGTGTGTGCCGTTGATCCGTCCTGTTGGAACCACATGTCCTCCAGTCCTAATTCGTCCAATTGCGGCAGAAAAAACCCGGTTAACATGACCCTATAACGCGCACCGTCCACTGTTGTCGTTTGACCAGCGGCGTTCTCGAAAAAAATGGCCCGATGACTTCTCCAGCGTGAACAGCGTGAGCACCATGTAGTCACTTTGAGCGGGTGTAATGGCTCCTCGTGCATCACTCGTGGATTTTCGATGCCCCAAAAGCGATAGTTTTGCTTGTTTACGTATCCGCTGAGGTGGAAATGAGCCTCATCGATCCATGGCTTATTCACTTGTATTCTACATCAGTCTAGTCCACAAATGTCAAAACAGATCTGACTTTGGCGGCTATTTGTAAAAATAAGAGCATCTTCCAATAGGGTGACTTCTTTTGGCCCACCTTGTAGATGTGTCATTTACTCCATATACATTATTTAAATTTTCTATCCCTCTATCTCTTTATCACATATCTATTTTTAACGATATTTTAGATATTCAAAAAAGAATGCAACACTTAGACTACGCGAACTAGGAAGGGCAATCTAATCGAACTTTTGTTAGTTGATCGACGAATTCCATAGTGCAATGCTTAATAAGAACTAACAAGTACTATTCTAGCGAATCAGAATTCGAAATATCGGCTTGCTACAACGAGCATTCCCACGACGTCCCTAAGAATGAGGTAGAGCTGGATTCTGCATACTTTGCGGAAAAATAAAGAGACTTCGAGTTACTATCAAAAGTGAATTGGGGAAAAATATGTTGTCCATCTAATTCGTATAGTAGGCATATAGGAGTTATTCCTAATCAAAATCAGCCAGTCAGTTATGAAAAGACTTGAATTGCACTAGGAAAACATGAAAAATTTAGTACCTCAGAGAAAGAAGTATATGTGCATTGATATTATTTAAAACAAAAATGCTGAGAACAAAGAGAATGTTTTGGATTTTTTTTATTTGTGTAGTATATATACATATTAACAAAAAAATAACAATATTATTTTCATAAGCTTAAAGGATAGAAAAATATTTAGTGAAAAAGTTTAAATTCATATAAAATAAGTATATGTGCATAGTAAGTGAAAACTAAAAATACTAATGAAATAATTTTTTTAGATTTTTTCGTTTAGTTTTTTAATAGTTAATATGCTTTCCTTTTTTAGTGAAAATTTGATTAATCCGGTTTGGCATTGAGGTTGCCAAATTTTGGAGTATTGTAGGGTTAATTTGATCCCATTCCTGGAGCAATGCTTTTTTCAGGTCATTTACGGTGTCAAACTGGCGTCCATTCTTGTAAACTTTGTTGGATAATATTCCCCAAAGATCTTCTATTGGGTTTAGGTCCGGGCTGATCGCTGGCCACTGCAATAAGGGTATCTTCCTACCATCCAAAAAATCTTTTGTTTTACGTGCCGTATGTATTGGCGCGTTGTCTTGCTGGAAGATCCACTCATCCCCATAAAGGTTTCCAGCAAATTCAATCAGCACTGTTTCCAACAACTCTACATACATTTCCGCATTGGTTCTGGTTGGTATAAAACAGAGGAGAGACTTTGCAGCATGCCCAAATCCAGCCCAAACTTTTAATGATCCTCCACCGTGGTTTCGCTTATAGCAGTGCTGCCGTGGTTGCCTTTTGTCGCGCCAATACTTTTGGCAGGAGTCAGGGCCGTCTAGGTTAAATTTTTTTTCGTCCGAAAATATAACTTTAGTGAACTCCTCTGACCAAAACTTGTATTTTTCAGCAAATAATAGTCGGGCGGTTATGTGGCGCTTCAATAGCCTCGGTACAGCGTCGCGGAAGGCATATGTAATGGTTTCGTTTTCCTTCAAAATTTGATTAATACGCCTTTTGGATATGACAAGCTTCAGTTGACCTTTGATCTCCATTCAAGACTTGTTGTTTTCAACGGCTAGACGCCGAATTTGCCTCTTGCACCGTGCATCGATTTCCGTGGGTCTGCCGCTCCGCTTTATTTTCCCATACATTTCCGGATTTTTAAGGAAGTTTGCAATAGTGTTTCTATGCCGATTTAGTCTGGCGGCAATATAAGAAACATTCTTGCCAGATTCGGCCAGCCCTTTGATCAGGCCGCGATCTTCCTCCAACAAATGCGTTCCACGTGGCATTCTACAGTAAAATTTAAATTACAACACACATTTTTATCTCCAAACGGTTAAAAACAATTAAACTTACTTTCTGCTGAATAAAGAAATTTTTTGGATCACACTTCTGAGCTTGCCGACACGCGAGAGCACAATAATCGTAGCTTGCACATATACTTACTTCTTTTGAAAACCACGAGTTGCTTCACATATTTTTTAAAACGGTACATAGAATGAAAGGCGCAAAAGGAATACTGGAGTGCTAGACCTTCACAAGAGATAACAGTACAAATTGGCATACCTTCAAAAAATTTACCGTTACCTCCATAGTAAATATAAGCAAATTAAAAAGTGCACATATACTTCTTTCTCTGAGGTACAACCATTTGTAGGCAGAAGATGATTAATGATAGTGTGACAGTGTTGCCAAAAACATTTTTTTTGATTGAATTTTTTGGATAATTAGTGAAAGCAAAGCTAACTTTCCAGAAAACATTTTTTATCGCGGCAGATAAGAATGCGATTCTTCACTCGAGCGATATCACATTGCAACCGCATTGTAATCTCCCTTCGGAAGAAGTAAGAAAGCGTTACTTCTGGAAGATAGGAAAGTCTCTAATGAGTAATGGGAAAGTGTTTTTTCCTGGGAAAAAAGGCTCTTCTGAGGGATTAAAAAAGTCGTTTATCCTGGATATAAGACAACACATCCTCTCCACGTAATGAGAAGATTCTGAAAATCAACGGATTTTACTCTAGAATTTGATCTTGGGGCCTTTGGACTGAGCACAATTGAAAGTGAATGTAATTCAAAGATTGGATGATGAAAAAGCGGGACCAATTAATCATAAAGTATCGCATTCGTGCATTCTAAGCGACTTTTGAGGAATATATCGGCGATTAGATGAATATAAAACAATACCACTTAAGCACAACACAAAACCGATATTACTTTCCCAACTACTAGGTGTTTATGGCACCAATCTTTACAACAAATTGGTCGCGAGCGCTTTATAGTCGTGTGCGTGTCCTGAATTCAATTCCAATTAAAGTTAAACAAAAATTTAATGGCTCAAAAGCATAAAAGCTGATTTGACACTGAAATTCAAACTTAAAAGAAAAGAAAACTGAAAATGTATCGGGGTCTAGTGAGCTTAGCCCAACGGTTGTGATTTCATTCAAATCAGCAAAACCATATTAAGCTATTTCATCGGAAAAATCAAATGGAACGAGCATTTGCAACTTTATTAAGACTTAGTCACAAGCAAAGTTCGACGTTAGCTTTGCCATTTCGTTTTGAAATGTTTCCACAGTTTATTACCACTCTCTTTGGCCGTATGAAACCTTTTTTCAGAAAATTCTTTAAATTTTCCTCTCTCTGTATCTGAAATGCAAGCTTTATTTTTGGTTAGCAATTATTTTCCAAGTGCACTAATTTTGCAATCATTTTCAGTTTAATGCCACATGAAGTGGTCTTAGTTGGGGTTTAGTTTGGGTGTGTGGCTACATAGTGCTATAATAATGCACACAGGAACGTTTGGGGCTAAGTACACAGTTGCCATAACGAACCAAAAGCGAACATCCGCTTTCACATCAACTCCAACTTGAGTAAACACACTGCTCAACATCTGCCCTAAGCAGATGACTTAAACAATGCAAATGATGCCACACAGAGGCTACAAAAATAGCTAAAACTTTGGGCGGAGCAACTACAGTAAGCACAACTGGAACGCATACTGGTAAATCTCACCTTAATGCCTAATCCCTGACATTAAAGTGTTGCGCCAACAAAGTGATTTGTTGTAGACAAAGCGGGCCACACACTGAGAGAGACACCCTTGGTCTCCAAGCCGCAGCAGCAGCTTCATCCACAATGGCAACGAGGCATTGCAAATAATCTTTGCAGTAAATACGCAACAACAATGGAAAAAAGAGCCGACATGGAATGGTGTCTGGGGATCATTATTTGCCCAAGTGGGAAACAAAACGTAGGCAAAAAGTCCTGAGCACCAAATGTCGCACATGACTGCGGCTACTGTGTGTGGGGTTGTGTGTGTGTGCGGTGTGTATGTTTGAATGTGTAATTTTAGCATTAGAGACGCGTAAAACCTTAACTCAGCCAGAGCAAGGAGAAGCAGCCAGCCACGCACAGACACACAGACATGAAAATTGAATAAATTATGCGTGTCATCACATGCCGACAACAGGACTGTTCACTGGAGGGGGAGGATGTGGAAACCAAAGCCGTTGGTTGCCTAGCAGCCGGCGGCAGAGTTTCAGGGCCCCGCAATTTGTGTGCCACGACGACAACGACATTCAGCGGCATTTAATTAAGCATTTTGTATTCATCGGAAATGTCATAAAAATGACGGCGAGCGAGGAACCGGCGATAGGGAATGGAGTCGGAGGTCATACATAAGCACATATGTTGCAAGAGATATATTTATTACGCAGAGCCAGCTGCAATGCAGGAAACACACCGCTGATATATGCAAATGAGATAAACAAATGGCGGTTTTGGAGGATCTGCCAAATTAATTTGCAAAATTTTTGTGAGTGGAATTGAGGCAACGCTTGGAGAACACTTTGCTTTCAAATCTACGCTGATAATTTATTTATGGTTGAAGTCTTCCCTCTTAAAGCCAAGTCACGTAGAAGGGCGACAAACCAAAAATAAATAGTGGAAATATGCAAAGTAGTTGGCAAAACTGCGGGGGCGTCTTTGGAATTTCACATTTCAAGGTTCAATTCAAAAAGGAAAAAGAATACAGAATAGATGAATTGCATAAAAGAGTAGAGTCTTGGGTTGTGAACTAGGGATACCCTGAAACACGTTTCAAAGTTGCAGTTAAAGAAGCCTGATTTGAATTTGGTTGAATGCAGCGCCAGTCTTGGCATTCCTAGCTATCCTTCATGGAAAATAAAGTTGATTGGAATCCTCTGCTGTTTTTACTTTTTGAGATCTGTGGGTTTAAATGAAGAGATCGGGAATATTTATACTTTATAGGATCGAAGTTGATAAACTAGGGATATAATTTAAACCAGGGATGCCCCCGCTAAATACGGCATTCATATGCCTGGCCCTCAGCATATGCTGACGTCTTCACCTTGTTAATTCCACCATGCATTGGACTAACGCAAAATTGTAGCAAAAACTTCGAATGTGGCTCTCTTCTCTTTCTCTTCTATGCTTTTGTGAAACTGAAGGCAACAACAATACGTGCAGACAGCGCAGTAGCGTCGATTTTGTTTTTGTAGTTGAGACACAAGCACAAACACACAACCGGTTTTCTCTTTTGTTTCATGTGGTTGTTGTTGTTGTTTCTGAATTTGGATTTTTTATCTGTGTGTGTAAAAACTCACGCATCAGAGGTATTTGGACACATCTGACTTAAACCATTCTGTACTTAAAATTTCAAGAATGTTTTTTCTTGGAAGTAATTAAATTAGGGACGATACATTATGTAATCGAATAGTGACCGGTAATATTATAGGAATGATTGATATGAGAACAAACGTTCTTGAATCGAATTCTTTCCGTACTTATGGTAAAGCTTCATTAACACGACCTGATCGCTCGCCTGAGCTTTCGTCAGATCTGAGAGTCAAAAAACTCAGCTGAGCAATTTGGTTCAGCGTTTGAGAAGCTTAGCTGAGTCAGTTATGGAACCATGGGTTCATGGATATCATCTAGTTCATATGAACATTGTGACGTTTCTTTGTCTACATAAAAGAAGACAAGACAAGACAAAATAATAATTGCCGTCCTGTCAAGTTGAATTCAGGACGAAATACTATGAAAGCGAAAAAGAAGAAACTAAGCCGACAGCTAAAAATCGAAAACAATCGCCAGGAAGTGGCAGCGCTGGCATACTTCAATCAGGCAAGCATATAACCGCTCAGTGGTCAGGTCAATTAGCGTCGGATCTATTTCACTTGATCACTCACTGAGAAAATCAGGTTGCTACTAAGGCGCCTGTTTACACGAGCTGCCTGCAAATCAGACGAAAACTCAGCTGAAAGATCATGTCGTGTAAATAGAGCTTAAGGGGGTTAACCCGTGTGAAAACCATTTTTACATATTTTTGGAAAATTTTTTTTGAAGCGCGATTGAAACTTAGTACTTTTAATTTTTTACCATATATTAAGTAACTATTTAAGTACCCATAGAAATTTTTTGAAGTTAAAAATATTAAAAACTTTCCGTGATACAGCGCGGCGAAGTAAGTCATGTTAAAAAAAGGTACTGCATTGGTCAACACGATTCCGGCCGACTGGGTGATCCGATTTTAAAATGAAAAAAAAAAACATTTTAATTTTTGTTTCTGTAGCTGCGAGATGAACTAGGATATTTTGAAAAAATTGAAAAACAAAAATTTTACGAGACTTTGAATTTTTTTTTTTCTAAAAACAAACTTTTTTTTGCCTGATTTGTTGCAGAAAAAAACGATGTCACATTTTCAAGCTATCCTATTTCATCTCGTAGCCACATTGCTGGACATACCCTACAAATCTCAAGGCAATCGGTCAAGTCGTTCTTGAAAAAAAGTGGCTTCGAGAAAAACGCGATTGAAAGTTCCAGTACGCTCTGACGGGCGTTCAAACGCATTTTTTCTCAGCGCTATAACTTTCTAACGACATCGAATATCGAAAAATCCTTTAAACCACATATTCTACATTAGTTATAGATGCGATTACAGAAAAAAATTTGATTTTTGAAAAGACTAGACTGAAAATTTAGGAAAAGCGCGTTCTTAGTTCAGGTAAAATATATATTGGATTGAGTACAAAATATACTGATTATGCTATCATCAAATAGTGCGCAACGGAAAATTTGAAATCTTTTTATGCGAATCTGTTCTTACAATTCCCAGCTGGCTCTTACACTTTTCTTATGGAAAGACGGTAAATTTCTGACATACCTTGGTCTCTAGTAAATTCATTGCAATTGCATTTTCTGACCTATTTGATTTCATACAGAGAACTCATATCAAGAATAAAATCGGAATAGCTTATCGGCTTAAACCAAGAACATTTTATACTTGTTTGATATACGAACTTTTTATTCAGGGATTATCTTATTTTGAGAGCTGAAAACTGTTTACCCCTTTTTTTAATCCGATAGAACCGAAAAGAAACCGAATCGTTGGTACCGATACGGTTATTTATAGAGCTGGCAAATAAATCGATTCTCGAATCGAAGTATCGATTTTTTCTCAGCGTGACAAACATCGATATAATTTTTGAAAATTAAAATCGAAAAAAGTTCCACTTCTACTTGGAGAAGCGACGCCGGTGAATCTCGTGCCAAGAGTAAGAACGAAATTGTACAAATTTACACAAATGGGTATAATTCGATGACTTTTTGTTTTAGAATAACTTATATTGGTGTTTGCAAGGCTGTCAAGCAAAGTGCCAAAAATGTAAAAGTATTTAGTGGACCTATGCAAATACCACAAATTTACTTAAGCACCCCCGATGTTTTAAAATGTGACTCCTAAAGCAATTCTCACCACAAACTCTTTCTTATGTTCTTGGTGTCTTTTATGGATGTCAAGCTGCTTTTATACAAGCTATTATACGCTTCGAAGTCAGATTGGCTTTTGGTGTATTGAAAAGTACATATGTATGTTCTAAACGTAATCTAGATAGATTTTTATAGCAACTTGATTTTAATATTCTGATTCACGGACAGGAATTCAAAGAAATTGCCATTTGCTTCATGAATCCCAGCTTGCTCTACGGAGTCGGAACGTAAGTTTAGCAAAGCTGGAAACATAATCTCGGATAGGCGCGCATGTTCAAAGAACAAGTAACATTGGAATGCTCCTATTTACTAATGGAAACCAAAGGCTATAAAAGTAGTTTTATTATATTTTTATTAGTTACACAAGTCAAAGGTGAAAAGTATCTCAATAAATTTCATTTATATTCTTGCAAGTATGTATATTCATATTCCTTTTATGGCCGATTTATCACTTTCTATATAGCTCCAACACAATTATTTATTCGTTTATGTGACAGATACGAGGGCAGTCCCAGAAATGGCCGACCAAGCACAGTAGTGTTGGAAAATGTTATTAAAAAGGGGAAGTACCGACTAAGCTTAAGTTTGAAGTTTGGTGCCTTTAACTTGCACAGTTTTTTTTGGTCGATTTTAATAGAGAACGCTTGTTATTGATTTGCAAACATGGACAAAGTTGGTCATCGTTATGTGATACAATACTTTCTTATAAAAGGTCTTAGTCCAACCAATATTAAAAAGGAGCTGGATTCTACCTTACGTAATTCTGCTACCTCGTTTACAACAATAAAATATTGGGCGAGGTCGTTTGAGCTGCGAAGATGAACATCGTAATGGGCGTCCAAATGAGGTGACCACTTCAGAAATGGTAGCCAAAATTAAAAAATGTGTATTGTCCTAGAAAGTTCGTGAGTTAGCTGAATGTGTAGGCATTTCAAAAAGTGCTGTACATCGCATATTGACCGAAAAATTGGACATGAAAAAGTTATGCGCAAGATGGGTGCCGTGTTTGCTGTACCATCATGACAATGCGCCGGTTCACACCTCTGCCGTTGCAATGGCTAAAATTAATGAATTAAAATTTGAATTGCTACCTCACGCCCCTTATTCGCCAGACTTAGCTCCCTCTGATTATTTCTTATTTCCAAACTTGAAAAAATGGCTCGGAGGAAAAAGATTTGGCAACAATGAAGAGGTGGAGTCCGAGGTTAATGCCTCGCTGGGAAAAGTTTATCGACCTAAAAGGATCCTATGTTGAAAAAAAAAAAATGATAAATTTTTGTGTTTTAGTAGTTAGGTCGGCTATTTCTGGGACCGCCCTCGTAGTGCCATCTAGAATATCTACGGTATGCCCTAAGTATTTTTTTCGGACAAATTGATAAGACGATTTTTTTTTTTTTTCCAAAAATGTTGGGAAAAATCGGTGCCAGCTCTAGTTTTTGCGCTGCTGCAGCAATCATTCTTACGCCCATAACTTGACTACCGTTCATCCGATGTTTACTTTTGAATAGCATATGTTTTGGGCAGTAGACAATTTAATAGCTTTGAGCACATGTTTTTAAAATGGTATTTCTATGCTGACAAAAATCGCAGAAATGTTTGTTATTGTTTTTCTTAAAGCTAAGAAGTAATACTTCACGATGTTATCAAAGAGAGCTAGGACAAAAGTATAGGTTCTCCAAAAAACGACTATAAAAAGGGTAAAAAAAACGCATTTTAAGCAACTTTTAATCAAATTACTATAAATTTGGACGTGATGGACCATTTCTGAAAAAAGATTAGAGTTCAGCACACGTAAATCATCTAGAATCACCACAAATAGTTCGATATAATGGAAAAAGTCAAATTTTGTTGCCTTGTTATTATGTACTTACTCAATTCAAGTACAAAGTTCTTGATTAATTTTCCTGAGTGAACACACAGAAGCATTATACTCTTGTTAGCTTTGGAACAGACTCTGTACTACAGAGTATAAAAACAATAAGCATCATGGCGACAAAGTTTTGGGTCGCATATCTAGTTAGGTACATGTAGAATACTCAAGTGGCGTTTGTGTGGTTAGCCCTGAAAATATTTTGCAACCACTCAACTGCGTTACGTATACGCACAGTTAACCTGCCATCATCATAGTCAGAGGACCCCCCCGAGGCGACACCTATAAGGCACCTATGTGGAAACTTGGCTGTGCATTAGTTTGTGAAACTTTTTTAGCCAACCAAACAGTTTGCCATCGATTTTCTGACGCCCTTTTTCAGTGCCGTTGCTATCTTTTAGTTGCTTCAGAAGCGGTTGGTTTTTATTTTCACGCTTTGGCGTTGGCGCTGGCTTTTAGTGCTTTCCACACACACACACACAGCAGCATCATCATTTGGTATTCAACGTGGCATTAAGGTCAGGATATCTGGGATTTATAAGTTTTGTCAGCAGTTTCTGCTGCTGCTTTCACTTTCACATTCCTGGCCAGGTTATTTATGCAGACTAAAGCGATGCCAAGGGAGTGCACTACAGCATAGTAAGCCGCTGGCTGCTGTTGCTTCAAATCGATTTTAAAAATGTGATGAAGGAAGAGTTCAACTCGCAGAAAATTTCATTGCTGGCAAGAATTTGCTTAACATTTCCATGCCGCACATTTTTGTGAACGATCCACGCATAACTCTGGAGCCGGTTGTTTAAACTGTTTCCACGTTGCTATTGTTAAACAACAAAAGTTTTACAACGCGCCCACTCAGCCTGCACTTTCGACACTTTTACGCCTCACGGTCAAATTGTTATGGCTTATAATGAATGCCGCTTTGCAAGAAAGGCGAACAATAAACGTTGAAATAAAATATGCGAAATGCAGCCCAGCGGGTGGGCAGGCAGTGGAGCGGGGTGGGAACGCAAGAGGCATAACAAATTAAAAACTTCGTCGAGTTTTTCTTTAGCCTGCCTGCAAAATGTTTTGCCATTAAAATATGAAAAATTGCTTAATAATTCAACTTGGCTGGGGGCATTTAAAAAACACAGCTCAAATGGCTGAGGGAGGCTGTGTATGTCGGCTTTGAGGCGGGCCAGGCACGTCCACGTCACAAGCAAATTTGCATTGAAAGAATCATCTTATGTAATCATGCTGATTATCCCCAAGATTCCCCACATATTTTGAATGCTAATTCACTAATTGCCAGTCTAATCATTGGCACACAAACACTAGAAATTGCCAGTATACATCACGCGCCATACGAACCCTTGCAGAATGCGTTGCGTGTTGAACTTGTGATTTCCGCCACATTAATTTCAATTTCACAAAGGAGCCAACCCTGCCACAACGGGCCAGTTGGGGACACGGCGCATTTGGTAAATGCCTTAATGGCCTAATTTTTGTTTTTCAAAGTCGAGGCAAAGACACCACCGTCCCCAAAAATACGACAGTTATGCGTGTAATATTTTTTTAAGGACGCGAAGGAGCCGGCAAATTATCAGGCAGGCAAACAACAATTTCAAGGGTTCGTTGCCAATTGCTTCTTGCCGCCAGACTTGTGGGCCGTGAAATGATGTCGTAAAAATTTAAAGTTTGCTGTTGCTGGCAGCTGCTCGGAGCTCCCCGTCGTTTTGCAATAATTTGATACTCGAAAAATTGAGCGTAATGTGCGTTAATGTAAATGGCGCGTATTACTGACAAGTGCCTGGCCTGATTAATGGGTAGCGGGGCTGATTTATGCGGCGACACATGCGCTAATTGTCAAAGAAATTAGCAAGAGGGGGTGCTCGCCTGCTTTTCCATATCAATGACGAAACTTGTTAGCCAAGCTCCGGTTGGGGGGGAACTGCCAACAAATCTGTCAGGGGATCAACCAGCGCCCGCAAGCTATGAAAATTAAAAGACACAAAATGTCAAAAGTTGACGGCAGAACAAAAACAGAGAAACAGAGGGAGAGGCAGCAGTGCAATGGGTGTGGGAGTGGTAGAACGAACAAACCAAGCACAAAGCCGTTGACAACCACAATCAAAGTAACAAACGAAAAAAGCGCCGGGGGATGATGGTGAATGGAAAGTACAAACGAAAAATCTATTCTTGTTAAACGATTTTTGGTCCATCGAGAGGGCTTGCAGCTGTTGTGGAAGGTTTGAGGAAGTTGGTATTCGTTTGACGAGTATGTGAGAAAAATTATGAGAAAAATACTTAATTTTTAAAACGAACTAATAAACAAGATCAAACAAGAAAGTCAGTCAAGCACGACTGTAATATACTCTGTATCTTCCAAAGGTTTGTGTCATGGTGTGTGAAGTGCTGCCCATCGCCGTTGCGGCATAATTGTTCGGAATAACCTTATATCTCCCACACTTTTGAGGATAGATGGTTTAGTACCTTCTAGACATAAATGGTGATCAACATTATAAAGAGATCCGCAAAAAAATGCTTTCAGCTGCTACAGCAGCAGCAAAATACGCACTGAGCATTCATTTTCGTTGGTACAGACTCTGTACTACGGAACATATTACAGTCGGGCTTGACCGACTTTCTTTCTAGTTTTTGCTCAAAACTTGACTATCGTTCATCCGATCTTTACCGAATCGATCTTACGTGGGGACTAACAAAAGTTCGGTAAGTTGGTAACCTTTTAGTCGTTTTTTTAAAAATCCAAAAACAGCAGAAAGGGAGCAAAAACGAGACTTGTTTTAAAATTTAAGAAAGATCGGTTAAAATGGAGACGAGAAAACGCAAAATAACTGGGGGTGACTGAGATAAAACTCCACCTCCAACGCAAACAGAAATTCGTCAAGTGATTCTCTACGGTTTTCGGCGTAAATTAAAGTCTGTACAAATATTCAATGAATGCCGAATTGCGTATGGATCTTTAAAAACTAGAGGTTCAAAAGTTGCAGTCTAGCAACTTTAACAAAGTCGTTAAGGGTGACTAAGCTTGGTTCTATAAGTACGATCCGGAAACCAAACAGCAGTCCAAGTTATGAAGCCTTACTGAAGCAAACGCACCCATTAAAGCTAAGCAACAAACGTGATGATATCAGTTTACTTCACCAGATCAAAAATTGTAGCTGCTATTCCCCTGGAAAAGGGTTAGACCGTAACTGCTAAATGATATAACCGAAGACTGCTTGCCAAAAATTTTCAAAAATTTGTTGAAAAACCGAAAGGAAGAGGAATTGCTGCGATATTTTTTACATCATAATCACGCGCCAGCACACACCGCCGAAACAACAAGTAACTTCATTGCGCTCTCTAGCATCGAAGAAATACGTCCAGCACAAAAATTAAAAAAATTTGAGGGAAGGGGGCTTTAACACCAACGCAGATAATTGATGCGGAAAAGAGCTCTTGGATTGTGCGATTCTAATTTTCGCTCAGAGAAAGGGACTTACAGTTTTACGGTTTGACAAGTATATTCAAAGAAAAAACTTTGAAATCCGAGCCCCAGGGCCGAAATATCGACTATAACATACTCTGTACCTGTGAAGTGTTGCCCATCACCGTTGCGACCGGTGCTGCCCATAATTGTTTGTTTTCTTTATAACTCGAATATCGTTCATCCGATCTTTAAAATTCCTTCAAAATCCCGAATACTAAATATGTCCAGAAGGTTCGAACCTTCAATCTATAAAACTGTGGGAGATAAGACGTTTTTTCGATATTGCGGGGGCGGGAGGGGGCGTGGCCAAAATTGAAAATAAACTTGATCTGCCTGCAAGTATAAGAAACATATGTTCCATACATGTCAAACATCTATCTCTTACCATCTCTGAGATCTGTTTGTTTATGCGGACAAACTGACAGACAAACAGACGGACGGACAGACGAACACTTTTGCACAAACTTAAACTCTGTGTACCTCTGGTAGAGAGTATCAAAATGGAACATATACATTTACCAAAGCCATAGAACAGGGTTTGTCAAGAAGAGCGAGGCCATAAAGTGAGAGTGTATTTGTGTGCGAAAAAAAAGCGTTGCAAACTAGTTCTGACCTGCCCTCGTCGACCGCTTTCCTGTGACTGAAAGAAAATAGCGCGCTTGCTGCTTTCGTGGGCCAAGTCTGGGCATGCGCCCGGCTTGAGTCTATGTGAACTCCGAAATGTGCTCGGCCCCAGAAGGTCCAGCGTGACGAACCCTGCTATTTTATATAAGTGTGCTGTGCGTGTGCCAAGACAGCTGAACAATGGCAAAGTTGGCCACGCACATTTTGCAGTTCACAATTCACTGACATTCACTCGTATGGCCGTTACGCATCTTGATGTTCTATGACTACGCATTAACTCAGATAGTCATGCAGCGCAAAGGGCGCTTGACTCGTACAACAATGCGATCGTTCTGAATCTCCATATTCACCTCATCTGGGTGCCTGAACACCGCAACACTGAGGGAAACTTGTCAGCCGAAAAGCTGGCTTGACAGCATTATAGGGATGCCCTTGGTCGCAAGGAATGAAACCTGGCGCCTGGTTAAGGGTCGAAACAGTTTGGTCTTTATCCATTGTGGCCCACGTTCAACCTAAAAGCCATTTTTAGCCATTTTCTGCGTTTTCATGCCTAATTCTCAGTTAATCCAGTAGAGATATGGAATTTCTAGCGCCAAATTCGGATTCAGCATGAAAAACTTGTGTAGAATACATCATTCTTTTAGCTTTTAAAGTCCTGTGCTGAGAATAAATACATTTTGAAATCTTGTCAAAATACTTATGCCAACCTCCATTTGGATAATTCGACTAATATTTTCTAACCCAAGTAGCTGAATGTGGACTACTTATGATTTATTGAAAGCTTACTACCATACCTGTATTCTATAAAAATTTCAAAATTTTATGATTGTTTCAAAGATATAATGGTTCATTTATGAAATTTTTTTTGTCAAAATAATTATGCCGACTAGTGTATAAACTCCATACCGTCCTTACTGGAACCCAGTTTGGCGCATTTTTTAAGTGCAAACCTAAAGCATTAATGGGCCACACAAAACAAAGAAAATCTCAACATGTAGTCTTCATGTTTTTACATTATTTTTCTATTGAGGACGTAATGGCTTTCGCATTCTAAAGCCACCATTGTTAGAATATATTTTTTCTGCGTTTTAGGGCAAGCCAAAAGTTTATCAGCCCACGGCCAGTGCCAACAACACACACCCACTGCCGATACTATGGAGAACAATCGGAGAGTGTAGATTTTCTTATTGGAATATGAAACCACTTCAAAAGCGCAGCCAAGCGGCCAGGCTATTGATTTGGCACTAGTTGCCGATTTGTTTTCAAAGATATAAAACGCAAAACTTTAAGCTGACCCAATGACAAAACTTTAGCCGCCTGCCTAGCAACCAATCCAACACACCCAACTACAACGTGGGCTCAATGACAAAATGCTCAAAGCCAAACGAAGGTCTCATGTTGTGTCTGAATCTGACAAATTCAAGAACATAATGCTAGAATTTCAGTCATTTGTCATATCTATACAAGTATCTTTCGGTTAGTGTGCGAGTGCGTGTGTGCGTGTGGACATAATCTGGCTATCTGCCTGCACACAGAAGCCAGAAACAGAGACACGTATCTCAGATTTAATGGTCAACCAAAAGCAATTTGGCAAATTATTAGAAAATCATTGTGACACTTTATGTGCCGGACAGGGACATGTGAGTGCCCCAAGCATCAAAATTGCCTGTGGTTTGTGACCTCAGACGAAATGGCTACTGGCGGTCCCAACTGCTCCAAGCAGAAGCCAAGAATGCAATAATGGTCTCAAGTAATTTAAGCAAAAGTCAAGAATTTTTAAGTTTAAAGAACCCACAATTTATGCACATTTATTGGAAAAGTTTTTCAATTTCATAAAAAGCTTGTGCCAACTAAACTAAGCCACGTCACTTGCTTCGCACAAAGGGGTTAAAAATATGGCTAAGACAATAACAATGAATGCCATCCGTAGGAGGCCGACAGACGGGCGAAACCATCAATGTTTTTATTAAAAAATGTTTCTGGTGCCGTTCTCAAAACTCAAGGTCCCAACCAAGATAAGCTGCTGCGAGCAAAACCAAATTGGGCTACCAAAATAAAGCCCGAGACGAAGCCGAGCAGAAAAAGAAAACAAAACATACACAAGAGGCTGTGTTGTTGGAGCCCTGAGCCCTGGGCAATTTTTCACAACACAATTTAACAAATAAAAGCAGAAAAAAACTACGGAACAGGAAAAACTTGCATGAAAATACGCAGACAAATAAAACAATAAAAAGCCAAAGCACACACACACAACAAGTTTATTACAGATTTTACTTATGTGTTTTTGGTTGCCTGGGTGGGTGGATAGAGGGCTGCTTCTTGCCGCAGGACATTAATAAAGCCAACAACAAGCCGGCAGTGGAGCAAGTGTGAGTATGTAGCTCAGTGCGTTGTGTGGAGGACATCTCTAAACGTTCTAATGGACATCTTTCTCTTGGAGCACATAAGCTAACGAATAAATTATTCCGACGCTTGATCGGAAATGAACATGTCGTAAGTGAGAGCCATCGCTACTCTTCAAAAGTCTTCATTGTCATTCTATATCGATGTGCTCTCAGTTTTCTTTCTGCTCAAGCAGCCTCCAAATTGCCGGCTCGTTCACTTGACAGTCGAAAGCCCGAAATAAACTTTAATTTGAAAACTTTTATGCGCAGCAAATAAAAGCAAATCGATGGGTGAAAATCGCAAAAGTGTCATGGCAAATTGTTTGCCAAGTGTTGGACATTTTGCTTAAAGATTTTGGCGCAGTTTAAGGCACAGCCTTACTCCGCACGTGCGGGCAGGCTCTTCTGACATTGACACAGATGCTGAAGGGCCGTGCCTGCATGTCAGTCGCACTAGACGCAGACGGCGAGGCGCACTCTATGAAACTGACGCTAAAGCGGAAGTTTATTAAAATCAGCAGCAAACAAAGAGCTTTGAAAAAAGGGCAAATGCATGGAAATGCAGGAAGCATAAAAAACTTGCCGGCAAATCTAGCACAAAGGCAAAACTACATATAAGCAGTGGCAACATTTCCATACATTCGACTAGACACACACAAACACACGACGAACGGGGTAAGCGCTGCGCATTACGTATACGCCGGCTTGGCATTGCCAACTGTGGAGGCAACTGCATCCAGCCGAGACGAGCATAGATACAATTTTGTTTGTACTTTGTTGCGCCATTGAGCGCGCCACTGAAGCAAGAAAGGATCTTGGGGCACTCAATGAAATGCAATGGGCGAGGCGACAGCCAACATCTGCTTGTGTCCTTGCTGTCAACTGCATTTGCATTTGTTGATAAAGCCATGCCAGCCCCTGCCCCTGATCCTGGACCCGCCTGCTGATTCGGCTCAGCTCTGGCCACCTCCTAAATACATATAAAATAAATCACTAACGTATGGCAATGGCATCCCAGGGAGCTGCAAAATCCAATTTCAGAGTGCGCCCCGGATTTTTATTTAAGCAGCACTTTTTATTGCTGCTACGTCCTCGTCGGCTTTGCTCTTGCCGCTCTCCTTTGTGCCTTTTCGCCGGCATTTGCATTCCCGAATAATGCACTTGGAGTCTGTGCAGTACAAGTTATTTTTGCTTTGTCCCGAGCATTTGATTAACTAAGGAATAAGAAAGAATGCGCAATAAACCCGAATGGGCAAATGCCGACAAACAACCCTCGCTAATGCCTGATCATAAAATACAGTCAAAGCACAGGAAAAATATGGCACAGCAATTTGCAAATTATTTTCAAGCTGGCATAAAATAAACTGACAAGCGCAGGAAAAGGGAGCAGCACCCGCCCTCGCGCGGCGGGAAGCGTCAATCTTCCCTGCTCAAACATGGCAGCTCGTTCGGTTGTTGTTGTTGGTGTTGCTGTTGATATTTCTCGTATTTGCTGTTGGTTTTTGAAATCGACTTTCTTCTCAATTGACTTGCGTACATTTGCCCTGTCTGTCTGTCTGTCATTCTAACGGGCTAAGGCGGGGGGATGGTGCCTTTGGGGTATGTGGGGTATGGACTGTCACCAAACTTATGGCCCAAATTTTACTGTTGTGTAAGCAAATGGCAGCAGATGAAATGAAATGCCAGCTTCTTGTTGATATTTGTCAATAAATTTAATGTAAACCAGCAAAAGCCTATGTCTGTATGTGTGCGTGTGTTTTTGTGTGGTTTAACATTTATGAGTTTTGCATAGATGGAAGAGGAAGCTAAATACGTATGAATAAAGCTAATTTGATTAAAAAAATAATCTTAGAAATATAACACTTTTAACAAATTCCCAAATAAACACAAATCAAATTTTACAATTTGCCAATTTTGTTAAACGGACAGCAAATACCATGTTGACCAAAGAAATTGCAGGCACACTAAATATATTTACTCACTTATAGAAAACATTGGACAGACTGAACGACTAATTCATCAACGATTAGAATAGACAGCTAAGACCTTTGTAATGGATAAAGAATTCATCCATTAAACATCATATTTGTGCTCTAATCAGGTGTTCAGAATTTTAAAGTTTTTATTGGAGTTTGAATTGTTTTATTTTTTATTCACTTACAGAACCTATCTCGTCCTTCAGTTTCACTCTACTTTTACAATACATTGCAAGAATCCATGAAATACATAATGACTGCGCGGTTTTGAACCGACTGGTTCGAAAAATTATTTTAAAGATAAGAACAACAAAATTGGTAGTTTGATCAAAATTGATCATAGTAGTATAGCCAAAGTCTCTAGAATTCACAAATATGAGTAAGAGCCATAAAAATGAATGGTAAGGGGCAATGTGGACAGTCGATTTTACATGAGTGTGCTGTGTGTGTCCGAAATCTGACAATCAAACTTTGCGCACAAGCAGCACACATATGGAAAATGAAATGCAAAAATTGCAAATTTCCCTTTAAATTTCCCTGACATTCACTTGTATGGCCATCTTGTTGAGTTCTAAAATCTTTGGTTGGCTACAATTGAACGGATAGGTCTGAAAAAGTTCTTAGGGCCGTTTTCCATGTTCCTGTTTTTGCAAATCAAGTTGGATTTGGAGAATTACTCCTTTGTTATTGAGTAAAACCAAAGGTTTAAAAGTATGTAACAGTCAAAATGAAGCATCTCCGACCCCACAAAGTATGTATATTTTATTGATCAGCATCAACAGCCGAGTCGATTTAGCCATGTCCGTCTGTCCGTCCGTCCGTCTGTTTGTATGAACGCGTCGATCTCAGAGACTATAACAAATAGAGCCACACATTTTTGCATGTAGGTAGGTGTATACCAGATTCAAATCGAGTTTGTTTCAGATTTGGAAAATTCCTCCCCCTCCCCTCTTTAAGCGCAAAAAACTGTCAGATCCACAATTTTCAAGTTAGACCCTCGAGACTTTATATATTTCATGTAAGGCCAATATCTATCTGTTCTGAAAAGATCAATAAGATCGGACAAAAAACACCGAAATTATATACAAATCAATTTTGCATGTGGGAGAGAGGGGGTCTTGCATTGTCAGTTATCGCGCGCGGCCGCATGCGCGCATTCGTTTGTGTGTATGTAAAGGAGAACACACGAAATCAAGGGAACAGGGTATTTTGTAGTCGGGGCACTCGACTACAGCTCCCTTTACTTGTTCTAAATGTTTTATAGAGCTTTCCTGCCGATTCTAAGAGTCATTCGTACAAAACAGATCGGATAACAGAAGAAGTCGCGAATCCTTAGGTACAATTTTTTTCATTTCTATAATTTTTGTTGAACCGAACCCAACTTTTGGGTGCGGAACAGGTTCAGGTTCAGCTTTTAATTTTAAAAAGGTTCGGTTCACAGCAAAATAAAAGTCGGAATTCCGGGTTCGAACCGGTTCGGTTCAAAACCGGTTTGCAGTTCAAGTCTGTACGCTTTTTGCTTACATAATGTTGAAATGGTCAGATTAATGTTAATGATCTGTTAATTAACATAGGTAAAGGCTTTTAAACACTAATTGCCCTGAGTAACGGGTATATCGAAGTCGGGCAGGACAGACTTTAACTTATCCTCTCGTTTAAGCTTTGACAGTGTTGAAGTAAGAGGGCGATATGTGTGCTGTCTGAGTGCAAAGTTTGTTCGGCTCGCTTTGCACATCACACTAATGTAAAATCGAAGGTCCACATTGGAATTTCCCCTTGCCATTCAGTTGTATGGCTCATCTTGATAAGTTGTAAAGTCTTTGTATAAACCAACAAGTAGTAGTGTAGAAAGTTTATTATTGCTCTTTGAAGGCTTGGCAGGTTTCATATACAAATTTTTTCCTTAATAGGTTAAATTTTTACCTCTAAAATTTGACCTATTTTACAAAATATTTCTATTAAAACAAAAGCAACAGCTATATAAACGTGCATTTCCGCACCACGTTCAATAAATTCAAAATAGCGCCTATTCACCGAAAACTACTGGACCGATTTTGTTTAATGAGGTGTCAAACGACGCAGAATTGTCGTCATTCTGGCCTGAACCTCCAACTTTTAGACACAACAATTTATAGTATTTTTTTACACTAGACTACAAAAAGAAACACCAAAATAAATTTTTCATTTTCCAAGTGCCACCATTTTGTCAAAAATTAGTGACCCCGAATCGACGGCCGCCATGGGCGCACATTATTTTCATACCACTTTTTGCAGATCTGAAACTTTTTTCGAAGCAGGAGTGAAAATGGAGTCTGAATGAGCATTCTGGGACGCCGAAATCCCCCATTTAAGCAGTCATTCAGTCATACTTTTTCATATATATCGCAAAGGCCCTTTTCTCCGGCGGATATGCTCCTTTGGGACACTTATCGGAGCCTCCCTAGAAGGTCCACTGGTTGGCTGGGTAGTTTTTATACCCTTGCAAAGGGTATTATAAAATTGTCCGGATGTTTGTAACGCATAGAAGGAAGCATCTCCGACCACATAAAGTATATATATTCTTGATCAGCACGACGAGCTGAGTGGATTTAGCCCTGTCCGTCTGTCCGTCCGTCTGTCCGTCTGTCTGTCTGCCCGTCTGTTTTTATGCTATCTCCTCCGTCAGTTTTAAAGCTATCCTCACCAAACTTTGCACAAAGTCTTTTGGTACAAATACGCTGCACATTTGTCGGAACCGGCCGGATCGGATGACTATAGCATATAGCTGCCATAGGAACGATCGGTTGAAAAACTAGTCTTAAAGAGAAAAACTTTTTTGTTTTAAATGGAAACGCCTTCAAAGTACGTATTTCTTAGTTAACTAACCCTTCCCATGATTTCACTAAGTTTTGTCGAAATCGGATGACTATAGCATATAGCTGCCATAGGAACTATCGGTCGAAAAACTAGTTCTGGTGAGAAAAACTTTTTTGTTTTTAGTGGAAACGTCCTTATCATTGGCATACACTTAATCTATATACTTTTACACAATTCTACAAAGATTGGTCGAAATCGGATGACTATAACATATAGTTCCCATAGGAACGATCGGCGAAAAACTAGTTCGAGTTAGGAAAACTTTTTTTGTTATTAATGAAAACGTCGTTTTTATTGGAATTCACTTATTTTATATACTTTGGACACATTTCTACAAAGTTTTATAAAAATCGGATGACTATAGCATATAGCTGCAGTATGAATGATCGGTCGAAAAAGAAGTTCTAGTAAGAAAAACTTTTTGTTTTAAATGGGATCGCCTCCACATTTCGCAATTAACAGTGTATTATGCTTTTCCATGATTTCACCAGGTTTAATCGAAATCAGACATCTTTAAAGTGTAGATCCCCTAGAAAAGTAATGTCCAAGAAGTAGTCTTAGAAAAACTTTTTTGTTTTCAATGGAAGCTGCAAGGGTATACAAAACTTCGGCCGAGCCGAAGTTAACTTTCCCCTATTTTTTTATTTCACACACACACTAAATTTGTATGTGTGTGCCCTGTCGACTCTCTCCCTTACACAGCAAACATTTTTTATCGCGGAAGATAAGAATGCGATTCGCCTAGTAGGTATCGATTTACTATAGCGATATCGCATTCTCATCTCCCTTCGGTAGGAAATACGACACTAAGCGATAACTTCTGGGCGATAAGAAAGCGTTACCTCTAGGAGAAAGCAAAAAGTCTCTTCTGAGCAATAAAAAAGCGATAAGAATAACTAATAAAAAAAAACTTATGAGTAATAAAACTGTGTTTCTTCCTGTATATAGGAGTACGTTTCTTCCTAATGTTTAGAGAATGTTCTGAAAAACTACGAAATATATTAATTTTTGGGCCCGGGTGTGGCTCAGCGGCTAATGTGCGCGACCGCTGTGCAAGGAATCGTGGGTGCGATCCCGCTTGGGAACATCTAATGCAAAGTATTTTCTTTTAATAAACTTACACACCCGGTCACCCCTCACTGCAGTTGGCTCCAGCTTTGTAGTAATTAGCCATGCAAAAGCTTCTCAAACTGCCGATCGGATTCCGTTAAACTGTAGGTCCCTTTCTCTTCGAAAAATTAGAAGCGCCAAGCCGGCAGGGAACCGGCTTGGCCCTTTGGAGCTGTGCCAATCCATTTTAACATATAAATTTTTATAAACTGTATACTTACACTGGGATTCGAAGTCGGGACTCTCGGACTAAACACAATTGGAATGTTGTCTCTACCCGTTGCACTATCGGACACGGTGGTTGCTATACGGCTAAAACACTATTTATATAAACACTCAATATAAAACGGGTAGCTGAAATTCGAGTCTGCTTATTGCAGCATGGCCAATTTACCGATCGGATGATAAAAATGCGATTTGTTTGTGTAAATCGCCAAACAATCCCCAAATTCTCTCCACAAACTATTGCCGAACTCTCCCTTTGACGAGAGAGATAAGTAACACGTCGAAATGTTTGCAGATCTATGGCTCACTCAGCAAATGCTGTCCGTCCATATTTTTAAATGTGCGCTGTACCTATATAGTTGTATGATGAATCAATGCGTCTAATACTCAATTATCAGGCAACCACGCTCCGTGTGTAAGTTGTCATGATCGACTTTAAGTAGACATTGACAAATTAATTTTCGAGTTTGATCCTTAATCAAATATAGAGGCCCCGTTATTTGTGAGTCATTGCGCTAGCAATAAGTAAATCAAATTTGTGTCCTTTTAGGTCCCGGTGCCAGCTGCCGGTGGATTGTCAGTTGACAGTTGGGTTGCACACTGGCTTTCCTGTCACTTGTCTGCAGCGGAAATGAAATGACCCAGTTAAATGATTTATGGCAACACCCGCACTCGCACACACATTAGCACAGACAAGCACACATATGCTTGGAAAGGGGTTTGGGCTTATTACGCAAACTTAATGGCAGGCCGCAACCACCGACCTCTGAAAGTCCCAACCAGCCCTTACCAAAATCATGGCTGTTGTTAAGCGTGCTCAAATTATAATTTCATTAGCTGCAATCAACATAAAAATAACACTAAAGTCAACTGCCAAAGCGCTTTGAAGTAGAAATTAAAAAAGAAACGCAAAAGGACCCCTCATCCAGAGAGAAAATTAAAAGCAAGTTTTACCTTTTGCCTTTTACACATTTTACATTCACAACAACAGCGATGAGCGTAATTACAAGCATTTTTTTCACGTTTTATTACAGATTTTAAGCACGCGACTACGACGACAGGGGAGCGCTTGCTTGCCATTGTAATGTGACAACAGTTGGCTACAACAAAAGTGTGAACAGAACAAGAAGAAGCGCCGGCGAGGCAGCGCTTGTCTTTTAATTGACATTTGCTCGAGTTGAGCTGCGTTTGGTTCAACAGCAATTAGCCGGCTGCTTAAAAAAACAACAAACAATCAAACAAAAAAGAGAGAAAACCCCCGAAAAAGGGGCGAGATAATTGGAGAAAAACAGAACAATTAAAATTGCAAAACAATTGCAAGCGTAAATTGAAAAATGGAACAATCAAGTGGATTTAATTAAAAATTCAGCTTTTTATTGTGCAAGCGCTGCTAAGTAGGCAATGGTATTTTTACAAGAAGCTCACGCAATGGCCGCCAAAGCGGAAACTCCAGCGCCATTGCCCTGGCTGTCGCACTGTTGACAGTTGTCAGATGCTTGGCCATAGGCGTGCACGTGACGCCCCAAACGAATGAGTAAGCCAGCGCTCGCCATATTCAAAGCTAAGGCAGCGCGCTAAACGTTCGCACGTACAGAACATAAATTCCAAGTGAAATTAAAGGCATTTAGCCGTAAAGAAGAAGAAAAATAGATTATAAACGTAGAAAATGGTGAAAATGAAGCAACCCCAAACACTGAACCAACACTGTGATCTAGGGCTGACTTTGGTCCTGGCCTGCTCCTTACTAATAGGAGTAGTTAGTTGTGCCTGGCAGGATGATGCTGCCGCCCTCACCTCCACCAAAGCTGCTGCGGAAAAAGAGGAGCAGCAGTTGTCGTTGCAGCCTTTGGGGCTCAGCTATCAAAGCATCCATCGCATGCTGCGCGATGAGAATGAACCTGCGGGCAATAGAGGCGAGGAACGGTATCAGCAGGGCAGATTTGCCCAGCCACGTCAGAAAAGGGAAATCGCAACATCCGCTTCCTTCCTAAATCTTACAAATCAAGGCTTGATGGGTTACAATAGCAGCAGCCAGTTCGGGGGACAATTCGAGCTCATCACCCATATCGATCTGAGCAGTAACCGTCTGAGCAGACTCGACTTGGACAACTTTACGCAACTACAACAGCTGGACGTGAGCAATAACTCACTGAGCGAAATACCACTGAATCTGGCTAGCACTTCTTCCTCATTGCCTCTCATAACTCTCGATCTGTCTTGCAATCAATTTAGGCAATTGTCAGCCAGCTTCTTTGCCCAGCGCTTGCCCAAGCTTAAGCATCTCAACCTGGCCCACAATCATCTTGGCAACATTTCGCGGGAGACCTTCTACAGCCTCCTCGAACTGCAAACTCTGCTGCTTAGCCACAACAACATCTCCGATATCGACTATGAAACCTTTTTGGCATTGCCCAATCTGCAGCATTTGGACTTG
Organism: Lordiphosa collinella; assembly: GCA_018904265.1. Lineage (NCBI taxonomy): Eukaryota > Metazoa > Arthropoda > Insecta > Diptera > Drosophilidae > Lordiphosa > Lordiphosa collinella. Next base: position 298,233 of record JAEIFV010000255.1, read on the forward strand.
TCGCACAATCGTTTGAGTGGCTCGGCCATCCGAGCTCTTCAGGGCATACCGGACTTGGTCAGTCTGTCGATAGCCCACAATCCCCAGGTGGGCGCTGCCATGCAAGAGTTTGTGGCCTCCTGGAGTCTCAAGGAGTTGGATGCTAGTGCCACAGGCCTATGCCAGGTGCCAGCCGCTTTGGCCCAGTCTGTTCGCACGCTCAAGCTGTCCGACAATTGGCTCAAGGTGAGTGGAAATAGTTATATTTACAAAATAAATCAATAAATTAACCAAAGACACGAAGCGTGCAACTCGATCAGAAGCCAATGAACCGCAATTTGCAGCATTGTGGCAGCAATTAACGACACATTCCCAGCAGACATTCGCCTCATGCCCCTCTGCCTTCCATTAATTAGCATCTGCTCTGCGGTCCTGTACCAGCCGCAAGGCAATTTCATCCAAGCGTATGATTTACGCTTTGTTATTTTTAAATTTCTCCGCCATTTTGTTGCCTTTTGCTTACTTCCGCCTACGACGCACAATGGGGATTTCAGCCATTTTGCGAGTAAAAAATACAGAAGGGTTCAACTTTTTCAAAAATTCGCAAAAAAACCAACGATTGTGATTTATTGTTTGAATCTTTGTCATCTTTTGTTCTTTTTTTTAGAATTATGGAATAATTTACTGTTTCTGTGTTTTTGGTATTGTTCCGTTGAATTCGAAATGAAATTTATAATATATAAATATTTTATCGTTCGATTTTATTTTTTAACTGAATATAATAGATAAGAAAGAAACCAGGGATGAAACCGGTTCTGAACCGAATTGTACATCGCAAGAGATAATGGTTCCATTCATTTCGAGCGACCTAATTTATGAATAAAAGGATGTAGCTCGTTCTCGATTCGGAAATACAACAGAAAGAGTATTTTATAGAGAAAATGTAATCGGAATTAAGGCAGAAGCCGAGAGTGTTTCTCCCTACCAGGTATATGACGGGGCTTTGGTTATAACTAGAAGAACTATGCAAGTATTAACCTCCAAACCAAAAAAAACGAATAAAAGAGATGCATCCTAAAATGTCACCCAAACGTGTATATCCAATGAAGCAGATAACTTATCACAAAGCAGTTTGGTATATGCTTTTTAAAAAAGTGAAAAGTTAAAAAACAGGAGAAAGACTCGATAAGGTGTTTAGTCAGCTGCAAAAACTAAGTATTGAACCATACCGGTGATTAAAAATATCGAAAAACCTCTGAACCAATCCAACCACAATTCACTAGCGGTTTGCACGCCTGGTAGAAACTACCTAAAGTCGATTGATAACTTTAAGTAGCGCCTCTGAAATCGTACTTCAGCCAATGTAAATGCCTCGATCCTAGGTAATTCCTGACAACCAAACATTTTTTTGATTTAATAGTGTGCCCAGAGCCAGACTACAGCGGAGCACCCACCAATACATATGAAGAAACTATTTTATTTTTCAAAAACTGCAGAGGGTATTATAAAATTGTGCGGATGTTTGTAACGCATTGAAGGAAGCATCTCCGACCACATAAAGAATATATATTCTTGATCAGCACGAGCTGAGTTGATTTAGCCCTGTCTGCCTGTCGGTCTGTCCGACCGTACGTCTGACCGTCTGTCCTTCTGTCCCTCTGTCTGTTTCTATCTCCTCCGTCAGTTTTAAAGCTATCTTCACCAAATTTTGCAAGACGTCTTTTGGTACAAATACGCTGCACATTTGTCGGAACCGGCCGGATCAGATTGCATCTAGCTGTCATAGGAACAATCGGTCGAAAAACTTGTTTTAGTGAGAAAAACTATTTTGGTTTTCAACTGAAACTCCTCCAAACTTCATATTTCTAAGTTTACTATGCTTTTCCATGATTCCACCAAATTTGGTCGAAATCGGACATCTATATATATAGTATAGCTGTCATAGAAAAGTTGAAACTGAAAAGTAGACTTAATTAGAAAAATTTTTTTGTTTTTAATGAAAACGTCCCTTCAATTGGCATATATTTATTTTATATAACTTTTTTTTACAAAATTCTTCAAAGTTTTGTCAAAATCGGATGACTATAGCATATAGCTGCAGTATGAACGATCGGTCGAAAAACTAGTTCTAGTGAGAAAAACTTTTTTGTTTTTAATGAAAACGTCCCCTTCGTTGGCATGTATTTATTTAGTATACTTTTACACAATTCTACAAAGTTTTATCAAAATCGGATAAATATAGCATATAGCTGCAGTATGAATGATCGATTGAAAAAGAAGTTCTAGTGAGAAAACCTTTTTGTTTTACATGGAATCGCTCTCAAAAAATTTACATGTTAGTTTGTTACCCTTTTGCATGATTCCACTAAATTTGGTCCAAATCGGACATCTATATAGTATAGCTCCTATAGAAAAGTAAGGTCCGAAAAGTGGTCTTATATAGAAAGACAAACTGAGAGGGTATACAAAACTTCGGCCGGGCCAAAGTTAACTTTCCCCTTTTTTTTTCTTATCGCTTTTTTATCGCTCAGAAGAGCTTGTGACCAAAGCTCGTTCTACCCACGTTTATCCAAATATCTCTTTAACCAGGCATGCTGGGGAAAACGTGCAATTGTTCTGAGTTCCGCGCCCAAAAATACATAAATAATGTTTGCAGTCTTCTCTTATGCAAAAGCGTGTAGGGCTGTGTAATTACTTTTATAAGAATTTTTCTATAAGAAGCGTATTTTTTATTTATTTTTTTTAAACTTTCAGGTAATTGGCGTTAATGTTCGAAGAAGCTACAGAAAAAGTTTTAAGGTGGCGCCTTAACGGGAACTACAAAAACCTTCTCATTCTATTTTACATTTAATTATAGACAAAAAAGTTTTCAGTGTTAGTAATTAGTTTTTTTATTTTCTATAACTCTTTCTATTTATTCCATGTCTCTGGCTACTCTGGGGCCCGAGATATTGCCATTTGATAAAAAAATCTTATGAAAAACCGATTTTTAGCTATATCTTAAGGATATTGCATGAAAGAAACCAAAAATTGGGCCAGATCAGTTTAATTTGAAGTAACTTATTTAACTATAGCGGGCAACCCTTCCCTTAGCCTGTTAGTCCCTTTCAAGCAAAGTAACGAAATATATAAGAGGCGTGTGACCTCACAGATCAGGAGCCATTCCATTCGTGTTAAGTACAAAAAGGCCTGTATTCGATCCCCAGACGAGGCAGTTAAGTAAACAAAAATTAGAAAATTCTGCAATAAATGCAGAGTGTAGTTTATGTAGTATAGGATTTACTTGACATTTGCTATATATTATTTATTCATTGTGACATAATGACATTTGAAATTGTCAAATTGATCTTAAAATATTGATTTTAAATGCTTGAAAAAATCAATTTGATATTTTCGGACAGGTAATGTTTAAGTACATCGCCATTTATTAGAGAATATAACGTTGAGCCACAACAGATTCTAAATTTATTTTTTTCTGTGAAGATTCTAAAAATGAAATACCACCGTCAAGTGCTAAGGGCAATCAAAATGACATACTCTGCGCCAATTTTCGTCACCATAAAATTAATGTGCTGCAAATTTCAGCTTGGTGTGTCTTTTGTGTGGCATTATTGATTATTATGGGATATGTGGGAATTGACGACAAGAACTCAGTTCAGTTGAAGCCAAATTATAGCTACAGTAAATAATATCGTATAACACACCAGACAAAATGATTACGTTGTTCAGCCGTAATCCACTCGAGCCCATTTAAGAACGTAATTAAAATCACAATGTGACCGCACAATAGAACAGAAAAGTGCACTTGACACTCTTCAGCAAATGCGAGCAAAACAAAAGAAGAAATTAACACAAAAAGGGGACTTCAAGTCTTAATAAGTAAATCGTCCGACGTCGACAAGAGGATAGCAGTGAGCAAGAGGGTCCAACTGGGCACTGACATAAGCAGCACGAGCTGCGGATTATTAGCAAAGGTCTCTCCAATTGCAGACAAACAGATTTATTCTGTTGAGCACCAGGAATAGACACTCCCGTTGGCATTGTAAGCATAAAGCAATGCCAGCAGGCCTGAGTCCCGGCTCAGCTACTATCCTTGAGCGGCTTCAAGTGTAGTCAAACAAATGTGGCGCATAAATTGTTGCTGGCAAGCCATAAAAGGTGCAAAAATGCCGCCTCGTAAGCTGTTTAAGGCGGCCAGATACAAAGGCCGAGCTCGACGCTGGGCATTAATAAAATAAGGATAATTGGCATAAGCATAATCACGTTTAAGCCAGCAACCAAGGAGCAGCTGAGCCGGGATCCTAACTATCTATGCACTTACTGGAAGCTGCTGGATGCTCCTTTGTTGCCAGGCATTTTAATTTGTCTGCCTGCCTGCTCGCCTCTACTGCCGCCTTTATCGGCAGTCAACACGCAGCCTTTTCATGGCAAATTATGGCGTTGCGGAGCACAGGCGGTAGCCTGGTTTTTTGCCCCATGCCCTGTTGTTCTCTTGCCGTGTGCTTCCGCATGTCTGGGGCGGGGCATCAATGCCGTAGGACAGAGACGGCGGCAGGCTGTCTGGCTGGCTGACTGGCACTCATTTCGTTTAACGAGTGCCGTCTATGTTTACTTTGCTGCTAGACGAGCACTGCCCCAGGGGCGAGCAATCGTGGACAAGCCTTTGAAGTAATTACAACGGCAGATTTAAGTTAATTTTTAAACAATGCGGCTGCGCCCTTCACCAATCAAATTTCCCGCACTAAAACCTTTTCGCTTTTTCTTGTTCACTTGCAGGCCATCAACTGTGGCGACATGGATAGCTATCCCCTGCTGCAGTACCTCGATCTGTCGTACTCGCGCATTGCCCAAGTGGAGGACGATGCCCTGGGTCGTCTGGAGCTGCTGGAGTCGCTTTTTCTTGATCACAATCTGCTGATGCGAGTGCCTGGCAGTTTGCCCACCTCGCTGGAACATCTATTCTTGCAACACAATCAGATTATGGAGCTGCAGCCGGAGGCTTTTGTGGGTCTAGTTAACCTCCAGATACTCGATCTCTCGGGTAATCGACTACTGTATTTGCCGGCTGTGGCGTTGCCTAAATTGATTGCATTGAATTTGCAATCCTCCGGAGTGGAGAGCGTCAGTCAGTCAATAGTGCACACGCTGCCTCAGCTAAGGGATCTGCTTCTAGACGATAATCCCATCAAATGCAGCGATCTACTGGGCATTGCCGAGTGGGCAAGTCCTTGTCGAACAGTTGATATGGGACAGCCGAGGGGGGAAGTTGATTTGAAGCAGCAGTATCTGCAGTTGCATAACTTTTATGAGAACTTCAAGAGTCAGTGCGGGCCAGCGAAAGCGATGAAGAGTTCCGAGCATGACAAAGAGCCATCCACATGCCGCCTGGCGGCTGCAATAACCACTACCCAGCAAACTATGCCAAAAGTGCAAAAGTCAAAGACAGCAGCAACAACAATGCAATCAGCAGGCAACAACATTGCCCAGCTAACCGCAAAAACTTTGCGGCCAACTGAAACAACTTCGTTAGCGAATTTGCAGCAGCAGCAGCAGCAACAAATGTCTGGCATGCCAACTGCCACAGCTACAGCAACAACTCCGAAAGGCCTGCCAACTTTGAGTCAGACAAAGCCAACTGCAAGCATGCCCATTTTGGCAACGGCAACCCCAGCAACAACAACAGCAACAGCAGCAACCAGCACTGCAATAAATTCCGCCAAACAAACGATACAAAAAACAACAACACCCAACCCCAACAGTGTTACAGTGCCAACACATATTAGCAATGTTGCTGCAGTGTCCACAACAGCAGCAGCATCAGCAATTGAAGTGCCACATACAATTTCAGCGCTTATAAACTCTGACAACATGCCAGCCAAACAATGGACCGATGATAAGGCAACAGCAACGACAACAACAACAGCTACTAGCAACACTTCCGGTCAAGCAACAACCATGGCGCCACACAAACACCCAACACTGCAACTGCATATTAAGGATCGCCATCTAATTGGCACACCCCTGCTCATGCACAAGGGCGACAACTTGCTGGTGGACGCCGAGCAGTTGCTGCTGCCGGGGACTGCCACCGTGGCGGATGCGGAAGCATTGGATGGCAGCCAGCAGCGACAGCCATCCTCTGATAAGCGACAACCGGAAGCAATAAAAGGCGACGCAAAGTCGCCAACAAAGACCAAGAAGAAACCCTCGCTCAGCATCAAGAAGATGACCTACAGCACCAAGCATGCCACAACAACAGCAGCCGCTGCAGCACCATCAGCACCGCCAACCAGTCCACGCCCCCAGCACCAGCACAGCAGCGTGAATACTCCCAAAGATGCACTAAAGCAGGAGCTGAGCACATTTGCTCAACTGAAAGCCTATGCCGAGATCAAGACGGAGTCCAAGCCAGAGCATTTGCTGGACAAACGCCAGGAAAATCAGCAGACATTGTCGAGTAGTCACCCGGGTGTAATGCTGCTAGTGGCCTGCGGTCTGGTCATTGTGTTGCTGGCGGGCCTGGCTCATGTTTACCGCTGTGAGCTGCCCTGGCATCGACAGGGCCGTCCCGGTCAGTTGCGGCCTCACCATCAGCGGCAGTTTAATGAGAACGACGATGCGCACAGTTTTTTGCACTATCAAGGGTCTGGCAATGCGGTGGATCCGGCACGCCTGCAGAAATGGCATCACAGCACCAGACGCGAGGCTCCATACAGCTCGCCTCTGCACAACTTGCAGGCCCGTGAACTGCAACGGGAGCAGCAGAAGCTGCAAAGATGCCAGCAATTCTACAGCGCTTCGCTGGTCAGCAGCTCGTCCTCGGCTTCGGGCAGCAGTCGCAGCAGCCTGCAATCGCCCAGCAATGAGGATAGCTACTGCATTGAAATGGCTCCGAGTAGTCCACCGGCCACCCACGCAGTGCCCAGCCTGCCCATGGAGCTGCTAAGCAGCAACAACCACAGCAGAGGAGATCTGGGTGCTGCAGCAGTGCCCGCCATTAAATCGGTGAGCAGCAGGCTGGTGGCGCCGAGCTCACGGCGGCTGGGCATCTGGTGACAAACGGTCTTCGGGCAGCGACAGTACGCGACTTTCCAGTAGAGCACCACCAGCAACTAAGGGCCAATCCCGTGCAAAATGAGTCATAAATCTAGGGCCCATTCGTTTCTTCTTCAGAGTTTAATTTCTTTATTGTTGGAGATGCAAGAGAGAAGACAAATCAATTCTACTTCCGAGTAGGGAACATGCCCTCTTCCATACATTCTTATTATTATATAGGTTATATAGTCTTTACCCTGACTTGATTTATGACGCTGCTCAGTCCACACGTTGCAGGCCTCTTAGCGTTTAGGTTAGCAGCAACAATTTGTCATAAAGTTTTGTTTCACATAACGCCGCATGCTGCCGACCAACAGCGACCAAGCCAAAAAGCCAACGCCAGCAAACTTTTTATGAGCCATTGCCCAGTCGCCCCCCGCCCCCCCCTTTCGCATCACTTTGATGTCCATCTTGTGGTCGTATTTAGGTCAGTTTACTTGCGGCCTGCACTGTGTGAGGGCCAGTTAACTTTATATAAGTGCCTGTCCGTTTGCCAAGATTAAGTGTTTTGATAGTCATGCATATAAAAATGAAATATCGATCAAGTATTAAATAACAATTCAGTTTATGACATAGTCGATTCCGGCTGCTTGTTGGAGTTCGGCAATCAAAAGTTTCAGAACAAGCGCAGATAAATCAGATGAGAGAAAAGACAAATTGGAAAGAGTGCAACACTTGAACAACTAATTTTGAGTTTTACTCGAGACTGTTGAGTCCTTTAAGTCAGTCTTTAAGAGAATCTAACAATTTCTCAAAAGCTTACAAGTTGACTTCCAAAGTAATGGAATGTCAGTAAATATTTAGATTAATTATTCACAGCTTTCAATTTAAAAGTGGTCCCATTTCAGCGATGAAAAAACCCATGGACATTTTTTTTTAATAAAATCTCTTTGTGATATTGCCGTATACCTTCGATAAGATCCATGTTATAGAATTTTTATTTAAGTAGAGAATATGAATCAATTTTGCGCCCCTGAACTATGGTCTGAAACCCTGAACCACAAATATTGAGATATCGGATTGAAATTTGGCACGGATAACGTCTAGACTAAATCATAGTTTCCGAACAAAAATTTTGGACCGATTTGACCACGCCCAGGCGTACCTCCCATACTAGCCCATTTTTAAAATTTATACTTTTTCACACTCAAACGCTGTTATCACACTTTCGAAATCGGCATACGAATCAGAATCTTTCTTTGCTTTTGTAGCAATATTTACATGAAACTATTTCGAAAAGGGGCAAAAACTCGCAGAAGGGATTAATACCACATTAATCAATATACTTTCGTGAACAAATTGTCGTTTTTTTTTGAGCAACAGTCTGCAGCAAAAAAGTTGTACTCCACGAGACATGATTACATTTGTTAGATTTTCGCTTAAGTTGATACACTAATTACAATTGGACCGACACAACTAAAAACTCACAATATTATTAGGTCATAATACCTTGGCATATTTATGCCTTGGCATATTTATTCTGACCAATGTACCATGGTGTAAAGAACGAAGAAGCAAGTGAGATTGAGAGACTTTCAAAAAATGAAATTATGTAAGGTTCGCTTATCTTGCAAGACCCTTAACCCTTAAGGGCTCTTAGCTTATCCGTTGTGCTTAAGCACAACCTTAAGCAACCTTTGCTAGATGCATATTAAAGTGATACCAATACAGGCGCTCCCAGTTAGCTTATCCTCGTTGGAAAAAGAGCCGGCAGTTTCATATGAGACGCTTTAGGTTCTTGATAACCTCTGGTTAATTGTATATTCTAAAGTTTTTGTCAGGGAATTAGTTCGGAATTTAATTTCCGATTTGCCCCGAAACGAGATTTTCGGTTAAATGTTATATTTCGGTTTTCGGTTTCGAAACGGAGACAGGATTTTCATTTCGGTTTGCCGATACGTACATGTGCAATAAAATGTGGCGGGTTGTGGTGCAGCAGGTAGCGAGTATGCCTGCTGTGCAAGAAGTCGTGAGTGCGATCCGCCCTCGGGACATCTAATGAAAAGATTTTTCTTTAAAACTTTTACATAACCGGTCACCCTTACCAGCTATAGGCACTAGCTTTGAAGTAACTAGCCCTGCAAAGACTTCTCAAACTTTGCAGTTTGAACTCGGCGTTAAACTGTAGGTTACTTTCTCTTGTGCCAAAATTGGAAACACGAGTGTTCGTTAACCGACCAGGTGTCTTTTGAAGAGTGTTAAGCGGAACCGAAACACGCAAAATATAACATCAACGCGTTTGAAACTTAAAAAGCTTTCTTCAAATAAAGAAATTTTTATATTTATATTCCTGAAAAGTTAATTATGTATATTTCTACGCGGTATTCTACGCGCTCAGTTATTAAGCTATCGAGCTGAAATTTTGTACAGGATTTGCTTTCACGTTTTTTTTTTCTACTGCTAAATGTAAAGTGGCTTGACACAGCCCCAAAAGGGCCAAAGCCGATCTCAATCTCTTGGCTAGTGTGCTTCTAATTTTCACACAAGAGAAAGGGACCTACAGTTTGACACCGAGTCCGAACGGCAGTTGGAGAAGCTTTTTCATGGCTAATTACTCTAAAAGCTGGCGCAAGCAGCAGTGAGGGGTGACCTGCTGTGTAAGTTTATTCAAAGGAAAAACTTTTCATTAGGTGTTTCGAGGCGGATGCAGTGCAAGAGGTCGTGGGTTCGAGCCGCTGAGCCACACCCGGCCACTACTGCTAAATAGATGTATCTTTTTATACCCGTTATTCGTAGAGTAAAAAGGGTATACTAAAGTCGAGCAAACGTATGTAACAGGCAGAAGGAAGCATCTCCGACCCCATAAAAGTATATATATTCTTGATCAGCATCAACAGCCGAGTCGATATAGCCATGTCCGTCTGTCTGTATGAACACCTAGATCTCGGAGACTAGAAGAGCTAGAGCCACCAAATTTTGTATGTGGACTCCTATTGTCCCTACGCAGATCAAGTTTATTTAAAATTTTGGCCACGCCCCCTCCCGTGTTTCCACAATAAAAAAATGTTGAATAACTCCAACAATTTTAAAGATATGAAGCTCATATTTTGCAGTTACAATCTCTAAAAGTTTCATAAAGATCGGATAATAAATGGCAGAGTTATAAAGGTTATAAAAACGTTGCATACTTTTTGGCGATACATGCGTTTTTTTCCTCACATACTGTTGAAATGGTCACATTAATGTTAAGGCTCTATTAATTATCATAGGGAAAGGCTATTAAACACTAATTGCCCTGAGAAACGGGTATATCGAAGTCGAGCAGGACCGACTATAACGTACGTTCTCGTTTTCATTTAGGTAACGTCCTAAAGCTCGTATGGCACGATATTAATGAACGGTTCAGCTATATATGTTTTCGGTTCAGGATTTCTATGTTCTGTACGAAAGGTCACACTTTTCACATTTGGCGGTAATAAATAAAAGAAAATTATTGAGTCTAATGTATAAACTGAAACCGATGAAGTGTGAGTTTTGGCAGAAGCTAGCGGAAGTCATAAACTCAAAATATTGCCCTGCAGTCGAGCTTACTCCTAGCCATTAAAATCATAGAGTTGAAAGCTTACTAATTGAAATACATAGACTCGGGTTTGGACCGCACTCGTATCTTGCAGTGCTTGCCATGAAGAACCAATGAAAAAATATTTGGCAGTTTTTCCCATTCCGCGCCTGTGGTTGGAAATGCCAAGTACTTATTGTTCAACAAGGAATAAAGATTTGGGATTGTCTCCTTTAACATTTTGGAAATGGTCAACTGGTGGATTTGAAAAAGAAATTCCTTATACGTCTGCGTTTCACCTGTAGCCAAATAACCTAATGTGACTTGTAGCCTTTCTGCATGTCCAATGCAGTTCGCCATCAAAGTGTCCTGCTTCCAAATAAATTTCATTACCATATTTATTAGAATATAATAAGAATAATTTTAAGCATTCTGATTATGACAGCAACTTGTTTCCAGTCTTGTTCATTTTGGAGGATATAAACAAATTAATGACAAAATAATAAGTTTCAAAGTACAATTCAATAGCATTAGTCTTCTATCGAAATCGAAGTATTTTTTGGCCTTTTGTTAAAGTCAGTATTTTTCTAGCATATTTATCGGTAAATCGAACTATCTGCATTCCAACCTGATTAAATTCATATTAATCTCACCATATAGTTGTCTCGCTCACACACACGAAAATACATTGCCGGGTAAAAATATCGATATTTTCATACAAACGATATTATTTCCGACATCCCTAATTAATAGGTTCAATTAATGACGTGTCATATGGCCATAACTAATCTTTAGTGATATGGAATTAATTCAATTGTTAAGGTTGATTACGCGGATTTATAAGAAAAGAGATGTGTCGGGCGAGAAAGTTCATATAAGATAATCTCACAATATTTGGTACATCTCCTAAAATAGTCTTCTCTCCTATTTATGCCTTGTAAAAGTCAGCGTGTGACGTAGTGTGACAAAGTCCGTTTAGGTGATACTATCCTCATATATATAAATTTCGCAATTAAATGCAAAGGTCGCGATTTTTCTTATTAGAGGAATATTTTTGTTCACAAATTAAAAATGGAACCTCCCCACTCTAACGGGTGACAACTAAAAATCTGCACAAACTTTAAAATGCCGCCATAACCACAATTCTCAACGGATCTTTTTGAAAATTGTACAGTTTATTTATGACAACATATACAAAAGAACTGCATCAATGGATTTGGTCGAAATGACTCGACGTAACTTCCGGAAAATGTCTTCGCAGGCGGACTGTACGACCTTGGTGTCGTATTTCCGGATATATAAGCGAATCGTGTTGATCAGTTTTTTTAAATTTTTGGCCTTCCAGTTGTTTTTTAAACTGCAACACTCAGACTTCTAAAAAAATCTTCAATTGGACGACACTGCGGCAAGTTTGTTGGGTTGCGACTCAGACCAAAGTTGATCAGGTGTGTAACTTGGTGCTCTTTGCTTACGTCTGGCAACAATATTATTCTTGTTCAGCACTTAACTGATGTGTTGTGGCTGCAATTTACTTTTTCTCTCTGAATCTCGTTGACTTATGTTGTCTTTGTTGTTAAAAAGTTGGGTTAGCTTTCCGACAGCTTGGGCGGTCATAATGTTTGCATTCCGACCAGGAGAACAAAAAGAAAGAAAAGTCCCGAAAGCTGTTATGTGAAGCTCAGCTAAGGGCGCTCTCTCTCAAAGTTTGTGCAGTTGTTCAGTATAACAAAAGCCATGTTTTTAATCTTTAAAGCTTGTGTGATCAAAAACAATCAAACTATTTTCCATTTAACATTTTTGGAAAAATGATCTAAAACAAGTGGAAACGGCATCATTGATTCGGTATGGCCTCGGTGTATACGGTTTTTACCATTCCGATAGGGGATTTGAAAGGTTTATTTCGATTAAGCAGTTTCAGTTCCGGATTCAAAATTATTCTCTGCCCGTCCATGGTGGGAAGACTTTAGCTCTCGAGTGAACGAACATTCCACGGTGCCAAATTATTCAACACTTATTCAAGCTGCTGAGATGTTTGGCCACTAATTAAATTGGTTTTGCATAACTTATTATCGCTCTGCCAAACAAATAGAACTTAAAGATTGCCTGTGGTCTCCCCCATATGCACTCAAAAATGTATTCCATTGTCATTTGTTTCATTTCAATTAAATTACATAACGCAATGTTGAACCAGTTTAATTGAAATACCAATGTACTTTCTTCCCTTGGAAGACCAGCCGTCCATTTAATCCTTTCTGTCACTTTACTCTATGCTTCAGTTCACATCTTAACCTACTTTTATGTCTCTTTAGATTCCTGAGTTTAAATTGCAATCTAATTAAAGTTCGTTTGTGCCTCTTTCTGTGGCAGAAGCCAAGCCACCAAGAAGCACACTCAGCAACCTCTTCAAATTTTTTTCATTTTTATCGACACTTCTTCCCTTCTGCTGTTTGTTAGCTTCACACTTCACACCACCCCGCTAAAACTGCTGAGGGTTGCTGCCATTGCCTCTGTACTTTCGTTATCTGTCATGCCATCCTTACGTTCTTCACCCCATTTGAAGTTGCTGCCAAAACGACACACCCCCCACTTAACCTCATTTTACAAATTGACCAACACAACATATGGTGTAAATCCAACCAAATGGCCGGACAACTAATCCGACATGCCAAAAGTGAAATGTTGTAAAACTATTTGAGGATATCCAAGGCGAGCAAACAGAGCTGTGAGGGCCAACATCAAAATAATGTGCCAGCAAATCAAATTACAAGACAAGACGCGGCTAGCCCGTAGATAGACCAAGGGAGGGGCATGGGCCAAAACACAACAATTACATTAAGACACGATAAAAAGTTGTGCAACAATCTTGCGACCCACACACAAAACCAGCCACCGTCCCCCCTCAGCCTCATCCCCCATGAACCACAGTCATTGCACAGTTTTTCAACTTTTTGTGGCTTGGTAATTGGAATACAAGGACAAGGCGCGTGCACAGAAACGACAGCAACAGGAAGTATAAGAAAGTTAGACCGAGATGGACATACACACTAACAACAGGCGTTCAAGCGTTCTCCTTAAGCAATTCAGAAGGATTTATTTTTGGACCACAAAGCGGGGCCCAACAACAATTAAAGTAATGCTGACCAACCCGATTGGGTGGGATTAGATGACAGAGAGTCGGACACAGGACTCCAATGCCGAGACGCACAAAATCTTAATTAAGGAACTTCCAAGTGGGCAAGTGTCGGGCGGGCAGCCTTTTTAGTCTCGTTTTTTGTCCAGCACAGCACAAAATGCGTCCACAATGGGATCCAACGGTCCGGTTCGGTTCAGTGCTGGGCATTGTCAAATTTAATGAAGGTTTCTTTTTGCTTATGACATTGCGCAGCTGGCCAAGATTTAGAGCTGACCGAAAGGCACATAAAGCCAGGAAACGAACTCCAATGAGTTAATTCGATATTTGACACTTTTGGGAAACTCGGGCAGGGCAACTTTTGTCTTTCGTTGCGCAGTTAATAAAGTTGGTCGGAGCCGGCGTAATTATTTGCCTGGTAAATGGCTTTCGGACGACATTTCTGGGCCATAAACGGGGGCGATTTACAAAATTATGTGAAAATAAGTTGCCGTTGTGTTGGCCCTGGGCAGGCTCGTAAATAACGACACGTAATTGCAAATAGCCGAAATTTTGGAAACAAAACAAAACAATAATTAAACTTAAATGCGCTGTATGTGTAAAAGACAATTGTAAAAAATAGTTTATAACATTTACCAAGTACTAAGTATGTAGCGAAGTTTGTGAAATCTCAATTTTAAATATTGCATGTACAATTTTCATCCAAATATGTGTTTAAGTAAAGCAAAACGCTAATCGAGTAATGTGAATGTTGCATTGAACAAGCAGAGTGAAAGCGCGAAGGGAAACCCACAATAACAAAAAACTTATTGCCAAATATTTGACGTACAGTTCGTAGCGTTAGCCATAAACATATTTACATACATACATACATATATATATATACAAAAACACAGCAAACAATTATTTAACAAATATTTAGTTTAGTCAAAAATGAAATGGCCACAGCACAAATGACGCGCAACATTTTAATTAAAAGCGGGCGACAATTCAGTTACTGCAGCCCTTAACGGATGAACGCGCTCCCAAAGGTCTTCGCAGCGAACGAAATTACAAAAAACCCACGAATTATTCCTGTGTGTATTTGTAAATAGATTACTAAAATGAAATATACAAAAATAACTATTTGTGGTAGCTGTTCGAAAATTGAAATATTTACTAAACAGCAGTTATATATACATACAAATATATATATATACATACAAGCAAAATTAAATATAGATTTAGTACAGCCAAAATCATAGCGTCAAGCGTCGATGAAACAAAATATATGATATGTGTAATATTAACGTTTAAAAGTAAGCCTAAAAGTGTATTATTGACATAGCAAATATACATAGCAATTAAAAGTGTAAAAATATTAAAGCAAATTTTATGAAAACTTCTTGAAAACAAACAGTTTTAATGACAAATTAAAATGTGAAAATAAAAATGAGAAAAAATATTTAATTTTAAAGAGAGAAAATTGACCAGACGACTGATAATTTAATGGGATAAAGGCCATTCGAATTTTCAGATGGAAGGGACAGAAGCAGAAACAGATGGAAAGGCAATGAATGAAGGCATACAACAATTAAAAATTGATTTGGATGGAAATGGAAAATTATAGGTATTAAAAGACTTCCTGCAATTGAATACAGACGATAAATGTTTGTGAAGCAAATGAGTAAGTAATACCATAAAATTCAGCACTGGAGAGTACAAAACCAAAACCCACCCTCTCATTGTTTGTGTTTAACTCTAGTGATGCCGTATTTATTCTTTGCAGAGTTCAGATCGGGTTGGTCATGCCGCGCAGTGGCCGATTTGGCTGATCTAGCGTAACGAAATACAAATTTGTATACTCTGTACACCCAGAAAAATTCCTTTCTAAAAAAGGCCAGAATCGCCCTAAAATTAAGAAAATCGCCCTTATTTTTGCGCCTAGGGTTAACTATCTTTACTTTTAGAAAAGGCTTTTTACAAAAAATACAACTTTATTTTTCTTGAAAGAAGGGTTTTGTGTCCTCTACTCCACCTCCACTCCAACTCTACTCCAACCTCCAACTCCCCTCCTACTTTTGCTGTGATAATTTTTTTACATACAATTTTTTTTTTTTTATTTTTATTTTTACTTACCCTTACTGGGATTCGAACTCAGGACCTCGGCACTCTAACACGAACGACGGACATCTTAACGCTCACCGTTACAACAGCGTCGCGCGAGACGGTGGCGAAATGACAGTAAAGAATGCAATCAAGACCGGTGGTAGAATGGCAAGACATTTGCCGTGCAGCCGCCAGGTCGTGGGTTCGAATCCCATTCAAGGCATTGACATACAAAATTTTTTTTATTTTTTTGTTTTTTTAGTTATGTTGTTTTTAAAATTTTCTATATTTTTCCGATATTTTTTACAATGCACTGAGGTCTCAAATACATTTTTTCGTCAAACGCGAAGCTCGTTACTGCTAGCATCTTTCCTAAATCGCGCAGCTGAGTCTTTCAGACCTGAGTGTCAAAAAAATCAGCTGAGCAACTCAGTTAATCATTTACATGACTGAGAAGCTTAGTTGAGTCAGTTACAAGACCAATGGATTATTGAACGCTCTGTTGTGCGGTCAGTTCAATTTGAGCCGTTTCTATGACCCTGGAAACCTCAGCTGAGTAGGCTTAGACTCCTGTTTACAAGGTCTGACAGATATTTAGCTGACAGGCTTAGACTTCTGTTTACAAGGTCTGACAGATACTCAGATACAAAGCTCAGCTAAGAGATCAGGTCGTCTAAATTGGGCTTTACTTGTTAACTTAAAAAATTTGCCAAATTTTAATTTACCGCCGATACCAAAATTTTCACATCGGTAACATCAAAATTGGTAAAGTCGATATCAAGCACAAGCTTTAAAAAAAAAATTTCTGCGTTTGTTACATGTTCTTAGATTGTTGTAAAAATTTGTTGGTTTAATCATTTCGAATCTGGTTTTTTGGTTTTGCCCAAACTGAAGGTATGGAAATGTTTCGTAACCTGTGAATACATGTAGGTACATACATAAGTAGTATAGCTATCTATGTAGTGGTCGAATTTTAAGTTTTATACACTGTTATTATTTGCTTCCATATTCATCAGCTTGTGAGTCGCATTTTGAGTTTGAGCATGAGACAGTTCGAAGGGCGCACAGTGGCTCGTTTTCCAAAAACTCGTTGCAAAAATCAAATTTCGATTTGTTGAATTTGGCAAAACTATTGATGCACTTTAATTAAAAATTGATCAAAATAATTTTACAATTTTTTCTTTAGATGTGAGAGCTTTGTAAAGTTGATTCATTATTCAACTTTTGAAAAGATGGAAAAAAATTTACGTAAAAGGGCAAAGTTAAATGCATGTCTTTCAAAAACCACTTGAGCTAGAGACTTAATTTTTTCCCCCTATTAAAAGGACTAGTTTAAAATACGCTTTTGTAATTTAGAAAAACAAAAATTTATTTATTAATGTATAAACACTTTTTTTTGTAAACTTCCATTAATTTCCTAATTTTTAATATTTAGCTTGACTTTTAAAAAAAGGGCCGGGCGTGCTCAGAGTTGACTTAACATAATGTTAAAGATAATATTCAAGAAACAAATAAAAGAAAAAACCATTGCTACAATTGTGCCCGATTGGAGATATTAGCCATTTTTCATGCTAACTAATCGACTTCACGAGGTCAGCAAGTAGAGATATTACTCAAAAATCTTTTTATTTCGAACTCTTACCTGTTAACAATAATTACACACATTAATAAGTAAAGTAAAATAGTAAAATTAGCTTGTCAAGATGACACAGCCCCAAAGGGCCAAAGTCGAGCCTCTCTCAATCTCTTGGCTTGTGCGCTTTTAATTTTAGCACAAGAGAAAGGGACCTACAGTTTAACGCCGAATCCGAACGGCAGTTTGAGAAGCTTTTTCATGGCTAATTACTGCAAAGCTGGCGCCAACAGATAAGAGGTGTGGCTGGGTGTAAAGTTTATTCAAAGAAAAAAACTTTTCATTAGATGTTCCGAGGCGGGATCGAACCCACGACCTCATGCACAGCAGTCGCGCACTCTAGCCGCTGAGCCACCCGGCCACTAAGAACTTCACATCTTTGAAGCAAAATCTTTGAGGCTTGCAGATTTTTAAGAAAAACAAGTAAGGGAGCTATAGACGAATGCCCCGACTACAAAATACCCTGCTCCCTTGATTTCGTGTGTTTTCTTTTACATACACACACACTCCCACATACACACACTCCAACATACACACAAACGCATGCGGCCGCGCGCGATAACTGACAATGCAAGACCCCCCTCTCTCTCACAAACAAAATTGATTCGTATATAACTTCGGTGATTTTTGTCCGATCTTATTGATCTTTTCAGAATAGAATAGATATTGGGCCTTACTTGATATATATAAAGTCTGGAGGGTCTAACTTAAAAATTGTTGCTCTGACAGTTTTTTGCACTTAAAGGGGAGAGGGGGAGGAATTTTCCAAATCTAAAACAAACTCGATTTAAATCAGTTATACACCTACCTGCATGCAAAAATTTGTGGCTCTATCTCTTATAGTCTCTGAGATCGACGCGTTCATATGGACAGACGGACGGACAGACGGACATGGCTAAATCGACTCGGCTGTTAATGCTGGTCAAGAATATATATACTTTATTGGGTCGCAAATGCTTCCTTCTACCTGTTACATACTTTTGCACTACTTCATGATCCCCCTTTTCCCTTGACAAAACTTTGTAGAATCGCGTGGGAGCATATAAAACAAATACATGCTAATTTTGAGGACATTTCCATGGAAAACAAAAAAGTTTTTCTAACTGACTAATTTTTAGACGATACTTTTCTTTGACAGCTATACTCCAACCAAACCAAATTTGGTGGAATCATGGAAAAGCATAGTAAACTAAGAAATACGAAGTTTGGAGGAGTTTCCTATGACAGCTATATGCTAAGTAATCTGATCCGGCCGGTTCCGACAAATGTGGTGAGGATAGCTTTAAAACTGACGCACTATGGGTAATTTCTCGAGTTTGTGAGGCCAAAACCCATTTTCTGAAAGTCGCCAATTTGAAATATTTTTCAGTGCAAATCGTTAACAAAAGATGGTTCTTCAATGTTGCCTACCAGAAATCTCAATAGATGACGCCACTTCGAAGAAATCAGCTGTTAAACACAGGGTTGTATTTGCTTTACAAATTGTACGGTTTTGTTCGCAATTTGAATGTGCCAACAAGTGAAAAACTAATCAACATTTGGACAATTTTGAAATGAGTTCCAATTAGTGTGGTTTGTACTATGTGTTTGTGAGTGTCAAATATAGAAATTGATCGTGGTGTCCCCTTAGTAATGTAAAAATGTAAGTAGTCTAGCAAACGAAAATTTTTCAGTAAGTCTCATTTTTAAAAAGGTATTTAAAGTGAGTCCAGAGGAGTCAATTGCTGAAACATATTGTGTGCTGTAGAGTATTTAATTCTCTTAACCAATTTTGGTGAAATTTAATTTTTTAGCACCTAACCTCAAATTTGCCAATGCAGAATTGTTCGTCAAGTGGAATGAAGCGAACGGAAGAAAGGCAAAGGAGGACGCTGTTCTTAATTTTTTCAAAGCTGCCGTACCTGAAGTGGAATTGGAAAACCAAAGAGAGCTTTTAGAGCATACAAGCAGAAAACTTTGCTACCGCTTGGCTGCTCGGATCTCCTTAAAAACAAACATTTCAAGTGTGCAAAGTTTTTGCCAATCCTCAGCCACTTAAAGTACGGATTAGGTCATCTACACAGCTGGATACGAGTGTTCGAATTTATTTTGCATGCAACATATAAATGTCGCGTGAAGAAGTGGAGAATTTCACAGGAAGACGACAAGAGAGAGGTTTCTCAGCGAAAGAAAGAAATTCAGAATCTTTTTTGGGAACACCTTTCGTTGGAAGTTCATCAACCAAAAGTTGGAGGATTTGGCAGTACAAACGATGGAAACACTGCTCATCGTGCATTTGTGAGCCACAAATATTTTCAGATATCACCGGCATCGATAACCAGCTAATTGAAAATTTCAAAATAATTTTAATATGCCTTTCATGTCAGTTGCCAATAGCTGTTGAGAAATTTCAAGCCTTTTGCTATGGGACTGCAGAAATAATTATCGACAAATATCCTTGGCTGCCAATGACCGCAACAGTACACAAGAATCTGGTTCACTCAAGTGACATTATTCAAAATACTGTTCTTCCTGTTAAATATTTTGGAGAGGAAGGAGCCGAATCGAGAAACAAATATTATAAGTAGGATCGCCTTCATCACGCGAGAAAAGGAAACAGGATACTAAATTTCACAGACGTGTTTCAGAGAGCGATAGATACTTCCGATCCAATCATATCTTCAGTGAATTTGGATAGGAGTATTCAGCGACAGAAGAGAATGTGTCTTCCTGTTGAAGTTTTGAATTGATTGGAAAGCTCTTTTTATTCGGACGACACATCGGAGGATCAATGCAGCTTTTGCTTTTGAAATTGATAATCTTTTCGAATTTCCATGCAATATTGAACTGGAAAACGAAGAGCATGAATTGTTAAAAAAGGTGTGTATATAAAACACATTACTTACAAGATATTTTTAATTATTGTTCATTGCAGGACTGCAGGACGAATGCGCTTGGGGTATTTTTTCTAAAAAGATTTTGCTTCGCCTTAAAGGCGTGCCACGCCTACTTTTGACAAATAAATACAGAAAAAAACTATCCCAATACTTGCTGTTCCATATTAAAAAAATGTTCTCAAAATAAAATAAAAACAAGTTTATTTATTCAGAAAGGGGGCGGTGCCACGCCCACCTTCTTCCTAAATCAAATACCTAATGTTTAAGAGTTATTAATTTTGGCCTCACAAACTCGTGAAATTACCCATAGTGATGACGGAGGAGATAGCATAGAAACAGACGGAAGGACAGGGCGAAATCAACTCAGCTCGTCATGCTGATCAAGAATATTTATACTTTATGTGGTCGGAGATGCTTCTGCCGTCTGCAAGGGTATAAAAAATCATTTGGATAACTTAAACAGCTCAAGAGTTATGATTTATGCAACGTGTTTTGAGAAAACGAACCACTTTTATTCGACCATCGAGATCATCTGATCATATTTCTCTTAATTCAATTGACGTCGTCACTTGCAACAACAAACAGCAGCTAGCATTGGGAAACCTGACTTTTATTTCGCAAGTCAGTGGGTGTGCTTTGTGCAGGTGACTATTAATTGTCCCCCCCTCGCCTGATTTCTTGTGTTTTTACATAGCGCTATTCTTCTTCTAATCCGTGTAGCCTTCACCGGCCGCTGTCTCGTGGTGCGCTTTGCGCTTTCCTCCTAATTGGGCTTTGCTCCCTAATTGCGAGCCACAGAGGCCCAAGCCATTTCCAGACCAGTAACATTGTCCGGAGACGGAACACTCCATTTCACTTTTTTGGAGCTACGTAACCTCAATTATCTTGCCTGCGTAGTGGATTGTGCTATTGTGTCCAAAGGCCTTTTTTAATGGTCGATTTTGTTTATCCAAAGTATTTTTATTCATTAAAGGGACCCCTTTGGTTTATTGAAGTTTATCAATTAGTTTGGTTTTTACAGCGGTTCAAAATTGGCGGCGCGCCGCCAGGAATGTTGTGTTGATCCCTGCCTCAGATGTGTGACACCCCCATAAAAACCTAGTGGGATTTCCGTAATGGACCTATAGGCACCGCCAGCCTAGAATGCAGATTTGTTCTTGCCAGTGAAATTCATTAATACGTGTTATTGAGAGGATCTGTCAATTGAAAGATTAGTATGAACCAACCAAACAAAAACAATAAAGTGCAAACTCGTTTCAACCAATCCAAGAAGCCTCGGAAATGTTAATTTAACGGAACAACAAAATTAATTTCTTAATGAATTCTTTTCCCGAAATTGGGACAAGTTCCACAACATCGACGGAGGCCTTCATTAATCTCTGAGGGTAAGTGATAATGTACCAGAAATTGTGTTTGTTGTATTAAATACTTGAGTTGGTCCTCCACCTTCTGTGGCCTGTGTAGCCTGCGAATGTGTGTGTTTGCGGCTTTTGACCAAAGTATGGAAGCTTTTTGGTAAATTAGCTTGGATTTGAATGTCCGCTATCTGACGTTTTACAATCGACTGTTGTAAATATTGATTGATTTTCCGAAATATCGTTTATAATTTTTTGGTTAAACTACGTTATGCTTCGCCCCCCAACTATTTGAATTTTGTTCATCTTAGTGGAATCATAAGTAAAATGTGTGTGAATGGCCTGGATCAGCGGATAGCCAAGAGCCTCCCCACAAGCCGATTGTTAGCTAGCCCAACAAGGAGTACTGCCCGGCTTACTTCGTTCCAGAGTATATGTATATGTATAAATGTATGTACAATGTATATGAGCAAAATTTCATCTACACAGAGAACACAAAAATGCTACACGTCACGTGTAGAATTATGATATTTCACCCTGCTAAACTTGACACGAAAAATTTAGAAAACAGAAAGTGGCATGTAGAAATAAAAAAGTAAGCAAAACATGCAGAAAAGTTAAATGATGCGTAGACAAATGCAAAGGACACATGATAAGAGAGAATTTGCGTTTTTTCAAAGTATTTCAACATTTTTCATTCAACAAACTAAATATCGCACTGAAATTTCCGTTTTTCTACATTAAAGTGTGCGCGACCGCTGTGCAAGAGGTCGTGGGTTCGATCCCGCCTCGGAACATCTAATGAAAACTTTTTTCTTTGAATAAACTTTACACCCGGCCACACCTCTTAGCTGTTGGCGCCAGCTTTGTGGTAATTAGCCATGAAAAGCTTCTCAAACTGCCATTCGAATTCGGCGGTAAACTGTAGGTCCATTTCTCTAGTGCTAAAATTAGAAGCGCACGAGCCAAGAGATTGAGAGAGGTTCGGATTTGGCCCTTTCGGGCTGTGTCAACTTGACAAGCCTTGGGGCTGTGTCAACCAGACAAGCCATTTTACTTACCTTTACATTAAAGTTTAGATATTGAAAGCCTAAATGCATGCTTGGAATTTCTTAACAAAAATGTAGCTCAAAATCAGTACAGAAAAGTTAAATTTTTTTAAAATCGGTACCGAAGGTACACAGAATATATTAAGTTTGTGCAAAAGTATGTAACAGGCAGAATGAATCATCTCCGACCCTAAAAAGTATATATATTCTTGATCAGCATCAACAGACAAGTCGATTTATCTATGTTCGTCTGTTCGTCCGTATGTCTGTCCGTATGAATAAACAGATCTCAGAGATGGTATGAGATGGAACTTTGACATGTATGGGACATAAGCGTTTTATACGAGGGCCGTCCCAGAAATGGCCGACCTAGCACAGTAGTGTTAGAAAATGTTCACAAAAAATATTAAAAAGGGAAAGTACCGACTATGAAAAGCTTAAAGTTGAAGTTTGGTGGCTTTACCTTGCACAGTTCTTTTTGGTCGATTTTAATAGAGAACGCTTGTTATTGATTTGCAAACATGGGCAAAATTGGTAATCGCTATGTGATATAATACTTTCATATAAAAGGTCTTAGTCCAACCAATATTAAAAAGGAGCTGGATTCTACCTT
Source organism: Lordiphosa collinella (assembly GCA_018904265.1). Lineage (NCBI taxonomy): Eukaryota > Metazoa > Arthropoda > Insecta > Diptera > Drosophilidae > Lordiphosa > Lordiphosa collinella. The sequence continues at coordinate 321,550 of JAEIFV010000255.1, forward strand.
ACGTAATTCTGCTCCTTCGTTTACAACAATAAAATATTGGGTGGCTGTGTTTAAGAGAGGTCGTTTGAGCTGCGAAGATGAACATCGTAATGGACGTCCAAATCAGGTGACCACTTCAGAAATGGTGGCCAAAATTAAAAAATGTGTATTGAGTGACCGGCGATTGGAAGTTCGTGAGTTAGCTGAATGTGTAGGCATTTCAAAAAGTGCAGTACATCGCATATTGACCGAAAAATTGGACATGAAAAATTTATGCGCAAGATGGGTGCCGCGTTTGCTTCTCCATCATGACAATGCGCCGGTTCACACCTCTGCCGTTGCAATGGCTAAAATTAATGAATTAAAATTTGAATTGCTACCTCATGCCCCTTATTCGCCAGACTTAGCTCCCTCTGATTATTTCTTATTTCCAAACTTGAAAAAATGGCTCGGAGGAAAAAGATTTAGCAACAATGAAGAGGTGGAGTCCGAGGTTAATGCCTATTTTGAAGAGCTTCACAGTTCTTATTATAAAAAGTAAGGGAGCTGCAGTCGAGTGCCCCGACTACAAAATACCCTGTTCCTTGATTTCGTGGGTTTTTTTCTTATACACACACACTCACACATACACACACTCCAACATACACACAAACGCATGGCTGCGGCCGCGCGCGATAACGACAAGCAAGACCCCCCTCTCTCCCACATGCAAAATTGATTCGTATATAACTTCGGTGTTTTTCGTCCGATCTTATTGATCTTTTCAGAATAGATAGATATTGGGCCTTACTTGATATATATAAAATTTTGAAGGTCTATCTGAAAAATTGTGGCTGTGACAGTTTTTTGCTCTTAAAGGGGGGAGGGGGAGGAATTTTCCAAATCTGAAACAAACTCGTTTTGAATCGGGTATACACCTATCTATATGCAAAAATTTGTGGCTCTATCTCTTATAGTCTCTGAGAAACACGCGTTCATACGGACAGACAGACAGACGGACAGACGGACAGACAGACAGACGGACAGACGGACGGACAGACGGACAGGGCTAAATCGACTCGGCTGTTGATGCTGATCAAGAATATATATACTTTATAGGGTCGCAAATGCTTCCATCTACCTGTTACATACTTTTGCACAACTTCATGATCCCCCTTTTCCCATTTTCAATGGGAACAGGGTATAAAAAGGTATCGAAGCTATTGAACATTGCTGGGAAAAGTGTAATTTTTGTGTTTTAGTAGTTAGGTCGGCTATTTCTGGGACGGCCCTCGTACTTGCATGCAGATCAAGTTTGTTTTAAATTTTTGCCTCCAAGCGTCGTATTTCTTTGATTGCTATGCTTTCCCATGATTCCACCAAGTTTGGTCGAAATCGGGCTTAACCGACTTTCTTACTTGTTTTAAAAGAAGAATGTTGGAAATCACTTTTCGGTTGGACACAAGAGAAAGCAACCGACAGGTTAACGCCGAATCTGCTTGGCAAAGCTGGAGAAGCTTTTTCATGGCAACACAGAGAGAAACACGAGATTTTTGGACTCAGATGAATACAAACTTTATTAAAAACAGGCCAAGAACTATTGATACAACTTCATGAACTCCTTTTACCCATAGCCATTGGATACAGGGTATATTAAGCTTCCAGTTTGAGAACGCAAACTTTTGATTAGAGTTGATATGTTTCCGCCTTCTGTGGGTTGGAAAAGGGAACCATGTCTTATTTGATCGGTTCGAGAGCCAATGTTAGGATGTGCTGCTGCTCCGCCCTCCCATATTTCTTAGAATCAGAGACATCGTTTGCAAAACTACTATAGCAATGACCCACCCACTCCACCTGCCTTGCCTCATCTTTTAGAACTTGTCTGGGAATTCAACTAGAATTCAACTGTTTCATCCAACGAACAAAGATTGGAATGGCGTTTTAGCTATTTGCACAATCGAACACTTTTGTAGTCTAAATAGCTCTTTTACTTTTCTTTTTCTTTTGAGGGAACATCTTATGCTTATTTTGAACGCAACCTTTTTTCTAAAACAGGGTTTTCCCCTTTGTATAGTTACTTATCAGCTGGCGCCAATAGCTGGTAATAGTAAAAGTTTTCAAGAAATCACGTTTTCAATAGAGGCGGGATCGAACCCAAAACATCTTACACTTCAGGCAACCGGCCAACGTATCGTATAGTTATTAGTTCATGTTTGTTATATATTTTTTGCTGCGTTCAGCGGTAGAGGGTAAACATAGAGAATGTAGATCAAACCAAGAAGACAATACAAATTAACGTTAAATTAGTGGCACATGCAATGCGACAGATGAGCACGAAAATGCGGTTGAAGGTAACGCCAAATTATGCCAATGCTCAGGCACCGATAATGGCCCCGTGGGTAATCCAAATAGCCGAGACCGAACAGTACTGCCAACATTTTTATTTCAAATCCAATTATTTCGCATCGAGCTGCAATCGGATGATTGTGTCCAGCAACAGGAAGCTCTCACATGTGTGTGTGTGATTGCGTTTTGGTGTTTGGGGGGCTGCTGAACGACAAACGACGCTGTGAAAATGGCCGACAAAATGAAAGTCAATTGGTATTTCTTTCTTGCTCTTTGTGCCTTTTTATTTTTGTATTCATCGCCAGCATTGGGAATGGGCCTGACTGGAGTGGAAGCCGGCTGACATCGCGTTGGGGCCCCCACATGTCAAGAAATTGTAGTACCTTCATTTGTATGTGTGCGGCTGGCCAGGAATTAAATATTCAATATTGAAACGAGGCGAACACAACATTCAATAACATCGAAATACTCAATATGGCCACCACAATAAAAAGGTTAATGGTAAAATAAAAAAAAATACTAAAAATGGGTCAATTTTTTTTCCCCCGCTCAGCATGTGACATACGTCGACACTTTGATGGGGAAATTCGTTTAAATGTTGTTCAGGTGAGAATATTTTTTAAATAAATTTTTCCTTCAGACAGAAGTAATGTTAGGTGGAAATTGCGATAAGGACTCAGCTCGTCAGTTAACTTTTTAAAAATAAAAAATTTCTTATTTCGCAGATTGTGTAAGGGCGATTAGACAGTCATTTGCATCCAAAATTATTATTTAATTTGGCTACAAAATGGAAATTCCTAAAAACTGCTAAAGCTGCTCACAATTCAACTTTGATTCCATGTAGTGCAAAATCAAGATCAACGACATTTTTGTGAAAGAACTTTGTCGAATCTTCTTCTGGAATAACTATGTTAATGGATCTGCGTGCGAATAAACGCGAAATGAGGAAGATCTTGCCAAATTAGAAGTGACGCATCGCCAAGCAACACACAGAAAGAGGTCGAAAAGGGAACAGAGAAGAGCTGAAGAAGCTGATATTTGAGGTTTTGGTACAAAAATATTCGCTATATCGTCTTCTTAGATATAGCTTTTATTACTAAAAAACTGTGTATAATTTTTATTTCGATTGAGATGAGATTATCAGCCTTGATTTCAATCTGCTTTCTTTTCAAAAGTGATTCCATATCAATTCCAAGACGTTTTCATTTTAGTGTTCTAAATTGCACGTGAAATTGCATCGGATTTACTTTTATGAACTAGTGGTTTCACTGCCGCACAGAGAAAAAAAAACTGTCAGGTTCATATTGATATCCGCAGGTTAAAATTAACTATTGAGTCATATTTTTTCATTTAGTTTATTTTATTTAATATCCCAATTACACAAGACATATAGCTCATATCAATGGGATACCAAAAAATTTCTTTCTGAACCAAAATAAGATAATTTTTCGATTTAATATTAAAACGTTTCAGAAAGATCCCAAAAATGAAAAAGTGGTTGACTTTAATATCAATTTGATTTTGATTTGAAGTTCGAAAACACACACAATGCTTTGGGGCAGCACTGCTTTGAGGCACCACTGCTTTGGGGCAGCACTGCTTTATTACAACTACAAAACAAGGCCGATTACAACGGGCACCATAGACTCAAAATGCCGCTGCAAGCTAAGTGCTTAAATCACAGACTGAGCGTTGTGAGTTCCGAGTCCTGGTGCTGATCAAAAAAAAGTTTATTTTTATTATCGGTTTTGTGACAAAATAAATTTTTCATATTTCAGATCATATCAATTTGATCTTTGTCATATCGGAATAAAATTGATATGAAAAAAAGGGGAAAGTTAACTTCGGCTCGGACGAAGTTCTGTACACCCTACCCTTGCAGTTTGTTTTCCTTAACAAGAAAGATAGTCGGTCAAGCCCGACTATAACCTACTCTGTACCTGTGAAGAGCTGCCCATCACCGTTGCGACCGGTGCTGCCCATAACTGTTTGTTTTCCTTATTATTTGAATATCCTTCATCCGATCTTTAAAATTCCTTTGACGGATCGATAAAGAATACCAAATACTAAATATGACCAGAAGGTTCAAACCTTCTATTTATAAAACTGTTAGAGATGTAACGTTTTTTCGATATTGCGGGGGCGTGACCAAACTTGAAAATAAACTTGATCTGCCTGCAAGTATAAGAAACATATGTTCCATACATGTCAAACCTTTATCTCTTACCATCTCTGAGATCTATTTGTTTATTATTATTATTGCACAAACTTAATATACTCTGTGTACCTCTGGTACAGAGTATAATAAGACTACTTTTTGGACCTAACTTTTCTATGGTAGCTATACTATATAGATGTTCGATAGAGATAGAGGTTCGACGCTTTCCCGGAAAGGTTTCCAAGTAGAAGAAATGGGCGCAAAATGTTCGATTGTGATTATATTTTGGGGAATGATTAGACGCTTGCCCGCGACGGTTTCTAAAATGAAGAAATAGGCGGAAATAGTCCAAAACCCGCGAAATTTCTAAAACTATACTGTTCATCTGATTTCGATTAAACTTTGGGCAGTGGTTGACACTAGCCCGCTAAGCTTTCTAAGGTTCAAATATAGCGAATTTTGCAAAATTACCTTATGAGTATTTATGAAAATGCCAAATTTTGATCTATCAAATCTATTGTCCGCCTTTTCAGAAAAAAGAAAAATGAGCAGGAAAAGGGAGGAAGGTTTTAAGCCCAGAGGTTTTAAGCCCAGAGTCACATTATTAAAGGACGAGCACGGAAATCTGGTCAGAAATCCGGAAGTGGCACTAGACAAATGAAGAAACTATTTCTCTAACCTGCTGAGAGGTGATGACGAACACAATGCCGCCTCTGGGGAAGTAGCGACACCACCAATCGATAACATAGAGATAGATCCGCCGGACCATAATGAAGTCTTGTTAGCCATAAAAAGGCTAAAAAAAAATAACAAATCTGCTGGCGCTGATGAGCTGCCTGCTGAATTGTTCAAGGCTGGCGGTGAGGAGCTGGTAGGGTGCATGCACCAACTTCTATGCAGAGTATGGTCCAAAGAAAGCATGCTCGAAGATTGGAATCTAAGTGTACTCTGTCCAATATTTAAACAAGTAAGGGAGCTGCAGTCGAGTGCCCCGACTTCAAAATACCCTGTTCCCTTGATTTCGTGTGTTTTTTCTTTACATTCACACACACTCACACATACACACACTCCAACATACACACAAACGCTTGGCATGCGGCCGCGCGCGATAACTGACAATGCAAGACCCCCCCTCTCTCCCACAAGCAAAATTGATTCGTATATAACTTCGGTGTTTATTGTCCGATCTTAGTGATCTTTTTAGAATAGATAAATATTGGGCCTTACTTGATATATGTAAAGTTTGGAAGGTCTATCTTAAAAATTGTGGCTCTGACAGTTTTTTGCGCTTAAAGGGGGGAGGGGGAGGAATTTTCCAAATCTGAAACAAACTCGTATTGAATCGGGTATACACCTACCTACATTCAAAAATTTGTGGCTCTAGCTCTTATAGCCTCTGAGAAACACGCGTTCATACGGACAGACGGACGGACAGACGGACATGGCTAAATCGACTCGGCTGTTGATGCTGATCAAGAATATATATACTTTATGGGGTCGCAAATGCTTCCTTCTATCTGTTACATACTTTTGCACAACTTCATGATCCCCCTTTTCCCATTTTCAATGGGAACAGGGTATAAAAAGGAGACCCTGCGGTTTGCGCCAATTACCGCGGGATCAGTCTCCTTCCCTTCGCAAATAAGGTTCTATCATGCATCTTATGTGAACGTCTAAAGCCGAGAATAAGTGAACTAATATAACCTTATCAGTGTGGCTTTAGACCTGGCAAATCCACCACGGACCAGATATTCACATTGCGACAAATCCTGGAGAAGACCCGAGAGAGAAATATCGACACCCACCACCTTTTTGTTGACTACAAAGCCGCCTTTGACACGCCGGTAAGGTCAAAGTTCTTTGAAGCCCTTCTACCTTTGGTATTCCAGCAAAGTACGTTCGACTTTGCATGATGACGTTGAGAAGCACACAAAGCTTCGTCAAAATAGGTAAAGACCGCTCCGAGCCTTTCGATACCAAAAGAGGTTTTAGGCAGGGTGATACCTTATCGTGCGACTTCTTTAATCTGCTGATGGAGTACATACTGCGCCAGTGCCCAAATGCTAACAGAACGGGCACCATCTTTACCAGAGATAACATGCTACTTGCATATGCCGATGATATTGATATCATCGGCAAAAGCGAATCTGTGGTAAAAAAGGCGTTCTCAGAGATAGAGAAGCAGTCAAAACTTATGGGCTTAGCGGTAAATGAGGATAATCAACGCGCAGTGAGTCTACACTTGGACAATCTGTTGCAATGGGAGACTACAACTTCAAGGTTGTTGAGGAATTTGTCTACCTCGGAACGACGATAACCAGCGACAACAACACCAGTCTGGAAATCCGAAGAAGAATTACTCTTGCAAACCGATGTTATTACGGGCTCAATAAGGAGTACAAGAGCAGAGCCCTCTCTCGGAAAACGAAAATTGCTCTATACAAGTCGCTTATCATCCCAGTCCTGCTATACGGCGCAGAAGCATGGACAATGACAAAAGAGGATGAGGCGGCAATTGGCGTGTTCGAGAGAAAAGTTCTTCGGAGGATTTATGGACCTCTAAACGTCGGCGGCGAATTTCGCATCCGAATGAATCGCGAACTGTATGAGCTCTATGGGGACACTGACCTAGTCAAGCGCATAAAACAACAGCGGCTGCGCTGGATAGGACATGTTACCCGTATGGATGCTAACGCTTCAGCAAAGCGTGTGTACAATCGGCATGCGATAGAGTTGGGAGGCATTCCCTCGCCAGGTCGACCAAAGCGGAGATGGCGCGACCAGGTGCAGGGAGACATTGCGAAGCTGGAAGTGTCCTTCTAGTGGAATGTCGCTCGGGACAGAGGCGAGTGGCGAGCATTAGTGGCAGCGGCCGAGACCGTAAAACGGTTGTGATGGCCAAAGAAGAAGAAGAAGAAATCTATTGTCAAGATTTGATAGACGGCAATTGTAGATGGGTAAATAGGGGGCATAAACCAAACGGTCTAAAAAGTCACCAAATTGCAAAATTTTGATGAGTTTAGATTATAATGAGACGGGTAAATAGAGGAAAAGATCGAACAGTCCAAAATGTTTATATCGATTTGCAGCCAGCACTATCTTGAATACAATCGCTCTTATAAGAATCATAAGAATCCGGGAGACGCCGGGTATTCAACTAGTAATAAATATAACACAATGACAGGAGCTATAATCTAAGCTCAGCTTCGAGCCAGTTTTGTGAGACTGCATACGAGGTGTGTTCAAAAAGTATCGCGAATTTTGTGTTTTTTCAAAAATTATTTATTTATTCATGAATATTTATTTTGTCCCCTTCAAAGTAATCCCCATGAGATATTATACACTTGTGCCAACGGTTTTTCCAATCTTCGAAGCACTTCAAAAAATCATTTTTTTTTATCTTGTTCAGCTCCTCCTTCGATGCCGTCTTTATCTCGTCAAGCGTAGCGTAACGTCGTCCTTTCATGGGCCTCTTCAGTTTAGGGAACAAGAAAAAGTCACAGGGGGCCAGATCTGGGGAATACGGCGGCTGCGACATCATTAGTGTGTTGTTTTTGGCCAAAAAGTCGCGCACAAGCAACGATGTGTGAGCAGGGGCGTTATCGTGGTGCAAAAGCCAATTTTTGTTCTTCCACAAATCCGGGCGTTTCTGGCGGATTGCTTCGCGCAAATTGCGCATAACTTGCAGGTGATATTCCTCATTGACCGTTCTTCCCTGTGGCAAGAACTCATGATGCACCACGCCCCTGCAATCGAAGAAAACTGTCAGCAAAACTTTTACATTCGACCGAACTTGGCGCGATTTGTTCGGTCTTGGTTCGTGCGGCAGCTTCCATTGAGATGATTGAGCTTTGGTTTCCACGTCATAACCATAAACCCACGATTCGTCACCAGTTATGACCCTCTGGAGCAAATTTGGGTCGTCGCGGACAGAGTTTAACATCTCATTAGCAATGTTCATGCGATGCTGTTTTTGGTCGCAATTGAGCAATTTTGGTACGAATTTCGCGGCGACCCGTCTCATGCCCAAATCATTGATAAAAATCGAATGGCACGAGCCATGATAGTTAGTTTCTTTCGACGTTGGCAATACCATTTTCGCCACTTCAATTTTTTCGTCTGTTGTTGAAGTGCTCGGGCGTCCGGCACGCTCTTCGTCGTTCACATCTTCTCGGCCTTCTGAGAACATTTTGTACCACCGATAAACGTTGCTTCGGTCCAAGGTAGCTTCTCCGAATGCCACAGTCAACATTCGGAATGCATCCGCGCACTTAATTTCGTTTTTCACACAAAATTTGATACAGGTTCTTTGATCCATTTTTTTGAATAGGTAAAAATCGAAGACGATCCAAAAAACGTGCAAGCAAAGCAGCTGTCAACAATTAAGTGAACATTCAAAATGGCCGAGCTTGTCGGCATAAGTGAGAGACATGAGTACCAACATAACGCCACAAAAAAATCGAAATTCGAATATACGTAACCCGCGAAAATTCAAAATTCGCGATACTTTTTGAACACACCTCGTACGTATATGTAGACTGTAGATTGTAGACGTATGCACATTTAAAAAAATTAGGCACAAGAGAAATTAACACTATTCTGTAAGAAATTATCACTTTTATAATGGTCTGGCAACCCTTCATCTAACGATACACGACTATCGATTGATAAATGCTACTGAGCTGCTCGGAGCTTCTGTGATTTGATTTTCATAACAAGAATTTTTCACGTTTTACTTTTCGATTTTGCAAGCGAAAAAGGAATTGGAGCTGTTTAACAAGTTAATTATTTTAAAATAATTTATCAATGCAGACGAACGTTTCAAGGTACCAAAATATCGAAAATTGTCCAAATAATGATAATTTATTTTCATTTAGTGGGTAGGTTATATTTTTTTATGACAAATTTGCAATCCACTTTTCATATCGCCAGCCTCAAGGCAAAACGTTTGAAGCCGCAAAGTTTGTACTTTTACCAGAAGTGGGAGTGGAACTGAGAACAAAGCTGTATGTTATTATTTTATTTTACAGGTTTATTTTCATGATCCAACATATCTTCGTTGTTCAAAATTTCTTCGGCTCTCTGTTAAAGTGCCGTAAGTTGGAATACTTGAAACTAAAAGAACTATTTCAATTCGTTACCGAGAGCAGTGGCTTTATATTTCTTGTTTCCAAATTCGATTGTTTGGAAATGGTAGGCGTTGTGATTTTCAAGTACTATTGCTATTGCTTAAGAATTTCGGTCAAAACTTTTGGCCATCAAGTGTACAGTGAAAATAAATGGAAATTTAAAGTTAAAAAGCGAAAAAAACTGTCGATGTTTGGAGGCAGGCATATTTAACAATTCTGATTTCGCACTATTTAAGAGAAATCGAAACGGGAACAGGGCAGATTATAAATATTTGAAAGAACAGTTTTTCAAATTCATTAAAAAAGCTTTGAAACTAACCATGTGGCGATCCTTTTAATTAGAGCAAATTTTCTTTGTTTATAACTTAATTAAAAATCTAGGTGTTCATTCAGACGGACGGAAAGACGGTCAGACGGACATGGGTCGGAGATGCTTTCTTCTGCCTGTTACATACATTTGCACAACTTAAGTATACCCTTTTTACTCTTCGAGTAACGGGTATAAATATAAAACACTTTTTTTGAATAGCAATATCAATTCGAGACCAGCCGATAAACACAAGCTGAGAAATATATATTAAAAAATACATTTTGGTCGATTTTTGAAATTGTTTCTAACATTAAGAAAACATTTTGTACATTTCGATAAAAATTTGGTTCCAATCAGAAATGGTGAGTCCGGAAAAGAATGATCCATAATTGTATATTTTATGACTATCAGGCATAAAATCTTAATTCCACTACGTTTTCAAAGGTAAACCGAACGCAATTCCGTTTCGGTATCTCAATTCCGCTACGTTTTTAAAGGTAAACCGAACGCAATTCCGTTTCGGTTTGGATTTGCTGTTTTCGATTCCGAGTGATATTGCTTTTGGCAAACCACAGGGCCAAACGAAATCGGCACGTGAGAGTCAAGCGGAACGGTCGAAATTAAAACATGCGGAATTGAGAGAGACAGACTTTTACGTTTTACGTTTCGTTTTGGCTGTCACTGCCAATTTCTCAAGACATTTTACAAAAAAAAATTTTTAATGCAGTTAAAGACTTAAATGCAATTCAAATTATATAAATAAGTTCCACATTGATCACAGAGTAAAGGAAAATTACCTAAATTTACATTTGGCAACTATGCGAGTCCGTAATTTGTCAATTACTTTTCATTGAATCAATTCCGTTTCCCAAAAATTGCAGTGGAAGTGGAATTGAGAGCATGCCTGTATATCATATAAAAGGTAAATTTCGAATGGTCTGTTGTTTCCAAAATGTATTGGGGTTGAATTTATTAGACTTAAAAAAAGGTTTTTTTGAACAATTTTAAGAGTTAAGACTTAAGACCATTCGAAACTCTCAAAATTGTTCAAAAAAATCTTTTTTGAAGTCTAATAAATTCAACCCCAATACATTTTGGAAACAAAATAAGAGTCAATGAAGTAAAAAAGTGTCTTGGTTTAAGCCCATCAAATTTTAAAGCTTTCCCAAATTGTTGTAGAATGAGAATGCTGGAAATATTTAAGGCACATAAATTACCCAAAAACTAAGATGGTATTACTGTAGGTCAGAAATCTAAAAAGTTATAACCAATTCGGAATTTTTAGGACATATTCATATAAAAATAATTCGAATTTTCAGTTGCACACTTTATGGAGGTAGCATGGCCATAGACTTTTTGTATTCATCCAAGATATCTTAGAATTTGTATACTCTCCAGAGGTACACAGAGTATATTAAGTTTGTGCAAATGTATGTAACAGCCAGAAGAATGCATTTCCATCCCTATAAAGTATATATATTCTTGATCAGCATCAACAGGCGTGTCGATCTAGCTATGTCCGTCTGTTCGTCTGTCTGTCAGTCTGTCTGTCCGTCTGTCTGTCCGTATGAACAAAAAGATCTCAGGGATGGTAAGAGATAGAGGTTTGACGTGTATGGGACAAAAACTTCTTCAACTTTCAGGCAGATCAAGTTTATTTTCAATTTTTCCCACGCCCCCTCCCGCCCCGCAATTTAGAAAAAACGTCAAATCTCCGTCAGTTTTAAAGATAGAAGGTTCGAAACTTCTGAACATATTTTAGAATTTTTGGACTTAATTTAAGTATTTCCAAGAACATAACATACTTCAAATTTAAAGTATCAAATGGAATGAATCCTCTCCCGAGCGAACTATAACTCTGCCTCTGTACGAAAAGTTAAGGATGATCCCTAATCAATTAACGGCCTTAAGAGTGTTTGCGCATTAAGAATGCCGGGGTATTGCTCCAGACGAATACTCTTCTTTTCAAGATGAAAAATGTAAAAGAATACTTTCGAGTACTTTCGAAATTAAACAGACAACCATCTGACCCAAAATCTATACACATTTGTCTTAAAACTAATCTACTTGGCATTACATTTTGACTGTAACTTTGTTTTGTGCTGAAGCTAGTGGAAACTCATTATGAAAATGGAAAGTATGAAAACCGAAGAGCCTAAGCTTAGTCTAACTTCAACACTACCAAAGTAAGCTAAAATTCCCGCTCTGCTGATCTAATTTTTTTCTGCCTTGCAATATTTCTACCCTAATGAGCAAGGGCCAACGGAGCGACGGGGGAAACTAAGTGAAGCAAATTGAAATGCCAGCCAATGGAATAATTGCCTGGGTAACCATTGAACTGTTAATTTTTATGCAATTTACTGCCAGTGCACCCTAAAGTGAAGTGAAAAATGTTTGTCTGTGTGTGTGTTGTTGGCGCAGCTGGAGGAAAACTTTATCTAATTGATTTCGAAACTGCACTGCAGCCAAATGGCGCTCCATTAGCGTCAACCAAGCTGAAACAGGAGAAAAAACGAACGCCAAACTTACGTTTTTTTCTTCTTTATAAATATGCAAAAATTTGTGTGGTTGTTTGTGTGGTTGGTGGCGAAAAAATACACCCGCACACATTCAACCTTAAATTGCATTCATTTTTAATGCAGCCCCGCCAAAAAGCACGGCCATATTACGTATACGCAATACCGTGCACTCTTGGGACACATTGCTTAATTTCTGTCGGGCCCCAGGGCGGGGAACGGACAGAGTCGTGTGTGACACACACACACTCACACACAAATGTCAAAGGCTAAAAAAAATCGCATTTCTTTTTTTTATTTTTTGCTACATTTGCGTGCAAAATGGGCGACAAGAGAAGGCCGAGCAGAGGCAGGGCTGGTAACGATTTCATTTCATGGTTTTGCACTCGTTATGACTTTTGCCTCGTGCTCTTCTCGCTTTGCTTGCTTTTTATTGTCGCCCAGTTGCGACCGAGTGTCCCCAAAGTATGCAGCATTTCATGTTTACTAGAGGTAGAACTCAGCTCTTCCAGCACTCACACCCACGCACAACCACACACACACATTTATGTTGAAACATCGACCAAGCACACGCTGGAAAGTTCCTGAACGCGGCAAGTTTTTTTTCAATTTAAAGTTTAATTTTCGGTTATTTTTTGACATTTCACATTTTGAATGTCACTGCCGCCAGCTGTGGCTCCCTGGCGAAAGGTAAGCACACAGGTGTTGTTTGGAGTGTTATTTTGAAAATTTAGCTTAGGCAGCTCCATAAATGTAAGTTGACATCTGCATTGACACTAGAAGTGCCTTTAATGGAATAAATAAAGCAACAGCAACTACTCTCTGAAGATATTTCAATCTTAACCAGAGAGAAAACAAACTTGAAATTTTTTTAAAGATTGTAATAGCCTATTCACACTGAGCACATCTAACTTCTTTCTTCCAAAATCATGAGTCATACAAATTTGCCCCGTCAAAATTTGTCAAGTTTGTGGCATATTTCTAAAAGACACTGATCCACTTAACAATTTGACAAAACAAAAATTTTGAAAAGTTGGCATATCAAATAGTTATTTAGCATTTTAACTCAGGATGTGGGATGTTGGATGTGCTCAGTGTGAATAGCCTATAAAGCTCCGACATGTACATCACAACTGCTTAAAGATCTCGGTCGCTGCTATTAATGTCCGCCACCCGCTTTAGATTTGTGCGAGCTGTTCACACCAAGCTTGGCAATGTCTTGCCGCACCTAGTCTTCCTATCTCAGTGCCGTTCGTTCCTTCCTGCCCTTTGTTTTAGTCTTTCGCCTTCCGATCGCACCCCTGTTTTACGGGAACTTGTCCATCCATACAGGCTATGTAATAAGCAAAGAAATAAAAGTTAAATGTTAAGTCCCGTTTGGGAGAGGGACCTAATTCAATTAAATCCGTAGTTTAAAATAAATAATCGACTTGAAATTTTGAATGGAATCTGCTTTTCTATATCCGAAATTATAGTTCCAAGAAGAGCATCATCAGACAAAAACTACTCCCCCAACTAAGCCCTCTCATACTTCCTCGCATACAATTTCACTATTTTTCAGTATTAGCCAGTATTAAGTATACGATAAAGTTACTTGATTTGCATCAAACTTAGTAGAATTATGTGGAAGTATATAAAATAATAAATATCAAGTTTGGTGATGCTATCACTGAACCATTGAAAACAACATAGTTTTTCAACACTAGGGGAACATGGGGTTTTCTGAGCCATGGGGTGTAGTGAGCAGTGTTGCCATTTTAGCTATTTAGTTGCTAGATCTAGCATTTTTTAAAGTGAAAATGCATATAAATTTTCGAAAATGCTTATAAATCTAGCATTTTTAAAATTGTGTTTAGCTATTTCTAGCTATTTTGATAAAAACCACTTTTGGCTGCATAAAAGTTATCGAAACTTGCTTTTAACCAATACTAATCGAACTTGTGCGATCATAAATGTTATTGGAACTAGTTGCTAAAGTTGACAGTGCCTAATAATGCCAAAAGTAATTTATAAACAAAATTTCCGTGATGTTTGGCTGCAAAGCAAAGAGTTTAAAGATTGGGTTCGCAAGGTACCAGCTGATTCCACCAAAGCCTACTGCTCGTTCTGCAAATGTACAGTAGGAGCAAAGCTGTTTGACCTCCGGCAACGTGCTCAAATACGAGGATTCCGGCGGCAACCACCCGTTTAAAACATTAGCTTTGTTTGCCATAAAACTTCTGTCACTGCCCTGGTCTAATGCAGAGGTGGAACGAGTCTTCAGCCAGATGAATATAGTAAAAACAAAATTGCGAAACAGAATGCAAGTGAAGACGTTGAATGCTATTTTAAGCATTAGGTTAGTTTCAAAAACTTCAGTTTCTTTTATTTTTCTTAAATTTTTGTATCTTTTTAGATATGGATTACGTCGACATGGCAAATGTTGCTACAACTATGATTTGCCGGTAAAATATTTGAATTTAATTTCATCGAGCCAAAAGTACTCTGAAGATGATTCTCCTGATCTGGACGAGATTACAACCTTACTATAAGCTTAAATTAGTTTTTGCTCTTAAAAGTAATTTTTTATGTTTGGGTTAGTCTTGAAAAATTTGTTAAAAGGCATTTAATGAAGTAGTTATTGGTTTTTGACCCTAAGAAAAACAATATCCTAAGTTTTTTGTATTGATTACAAGTAAAATTATATCTAGCATTTTTTTTTGGCATTTTTTTTTTTTTTTTTTAGCTATTTCTAGCATATTTTTTTTTCAAATCTAGCATTTTTCGTCTCTGAGTTTCTGGCAACACTGGTAGTGAGTTACCCGAATATTGGCCACAAAAAATAATAAATTACAGCATTTTGTATATGTCAAGACTTGCTCTTCTTATTACCTTCCTTTTGACCAGCAATCGATCAGTCAACACGTGCTTTCAGTTGATGAACCAAAGCTCGATTTTATTTTTTCAAATATTAAAAAAGTTTTTTTTTAACTTGAATTTTTAAAAAAAAATTATCGGAGTCCAAAAAAGTAAGTATGACAAAAATATCTTTGAACACTTGACCTTTTGCCCGAAATATGAGTTTTTGAAAAAAAATGTTATTTTGAGTTGTGGCGTCAATAAAAAAAAGTTATGTATGGGGTGTTGTGAGCCACTTTACCAAAAAGTTGATTTTGACATCCGAATAGAATGTTGCAATGTTACGCTAAAAAGGCAGAAGTAAAACGCTCTAAATAGAACAAAAAAACATTGAAAAAGAGAGGCAAACAAAAAACAGCCACCAGCATAACGTGCTCGTAAATATAAGAAAACAAGGCGGCTGCCGACTTTTCATTGATATTTTTTAATTCAGAATATGAGACAAAATATTATTTTTTTGATTTAACAAAAAATATCTTCTAAAAAACACGAATTTTTAATTTTAAAACGGGTAAAACCACAATTTCTTTTTAATTTTGGAAATAACCAGAAATCACAAGGTGCTAGATCCGGAGAATATGGTGCTGGACGTATTTCTTCAATGCCAGAGAGCGCAATGAAGTTACTTGTTGTTTCGGCGGTGTGAGCTGGCGCGTTATCGTGATGTAAAAAATATTCCTCTTCCTTTCGGTTTTCCAAAAAATCTTTGAAAACTTTTGGCAAGCAGTATTCGGTATACCATTTAGCAATTACGGTCTGACCCTTTTCCAGGGGAATAGCAGCTAAAATTTTTGATCTGGTAAGTAAACTGATATCATCACTTTTATTGCTGACTTTTGTTTCTTAGCTTTTATGGGTGGGTTTGCTCCAGTAGGGCTCCAAACCATGGACTGCTGTTTGGTTTCAGGATCGTACTTATAGAAGCTTCGTCACCAGAAACGACTTTATTAAAGTTGCTAGACTACCGATTTTCGAATTTATTTAGTAAATATTGGGCAAAGTGCACTCGAGCCTCTTTTTGGGGCGGTATTTAAAGGGCGTGGAACCCCCAGTTCATTAGCAATCATTTTCTGTGTTCATCGAGGGTCTTCATCTAGTCTAGCTTTAACTCTGGCTACGTTTATCTCGTCGCTCGAAGATTTTGGTCGATCCCTCGCGGCTCGTCCTCTACAGAAAAATATCACGTCTGGAATCTTTTAAACAACTTTGAAATAGTTTTTAAAGACGGTCCAATTGTCTCAATTTGGCGGTTCAATTTGGCATTCAACGAATATTTGTACTGACATTAATTTACGCCGAAACCGTAGAGAATCACATGTCGAATTTCTGTATGCGATGGTGGTGGAATTTTATTTGAGACACCCTTAGCTATTTTGCGTTTTTTCGTCTCCATTTTAACCGATCTTTCTGAAATTTTAAACCAAGTCGCGTAAAACAATTACTTCTTCTTCTTATTTGTCCCGATATTTCTATCACAACCGTTTGACGGTCTCGGCCGCTGCAATTAATCCCCGCCAATCGCCTCTGTCTTGTGAGAGCTGGCACCAGTTGGTCAATTTAAGCGCCTCAATGTCTTTCAGCACCTGTTTTTCCGAACAAAGTTTCGGTCGTCCTACACTTTTTACTTTCCCTTATTCGTTCTCCTTCCGCCTGTACACTTTTTTTACTGGAGCTTCTTCATCCATACGAGTAACATGCCCAAGCCAGCGCAGCCGCTGTTAAAACAATTACTAAGGATCAGAAATTTTTGTATATTTAAAAAAGTCTAGAAAGGCACCAGCTTACCGAACTTTTGTTAGTCTCCACTTATGTGTCAATAAGACTTTGTAATTCATGATCAAATCGTTGGTACTCAGCATTAATTCAAATCTATTGATTAATTCAAATCTATTGTGAAAAACGAAGACTACCCATCAACTGTCCAACTGATTTTAAAAACCCCTTGGATGCGCCTGGCTTACCACCGCACGTTTTCAAAGGAAAGTTTAAAGGTGAATAAAATCTAAATCCGAGGATTCCGATTCAATTTTCGATTCACATGCATATTTTTTTTTATGGTCACTTGTACATGGCATGTTCACGTGTCGGCAAACCATCCGCTTTATTTGGTCTTACGTTTGAAAAAGAATCAACACGAATTACAAAGTTTCATCAATGTAAATGTCTTTATTGACCTACTGGACTAAATAAATCATCTAGTAATTATAATAAATGTTCCAGAAAAATTAATTTGATAGTTAAACTATTGAAGAGTAAGAAACAATAATCATTTTAATCACTTTAATTTTGTTACTGCATGTAGGTTGTCAATTGTAATTCGGCGAGCGTTGTAACGAGGCCCTTTTTTATATGTTTATCTGTATTTATCTGTTTAGCAATAGGATATTTTTCAAAATTATACAAAAAGATCATTGAATTTGAGTCATATTTTTATACACTTGAAAAGTGTATAATAATTTAGCTCTTCTTCTTCTTCTTTGGCCATCACAACCGTTTTACGGTCTCGGCCGCTGCCACTAATGCCCGCCACTCGCCTCTGTCCCGAGCGACATTCCACCAGGAGGACACTCCCAGCTTCGCAATATCTCCCTGCACCTGGTCGCGCCATCTCCGTTTCGGTCGACCTGCCGGGGGAATGCCTCCCAACTCGATCGCATGCCGATTGTATACACGCTTTGCTGGAGCGTTATCATCCATACGGGTAACATGTCCTATCCAGCGCATCTGTTGTTTTATGCGCTTGACTAGGTCAGTGTCCCCATAGAGCTCATACAGTTCGTGATTCATTCGGATGCGAAATTCGCCGCCAACGTTTAGAGGTCCATAAATCCTCCGAAAAACTTTTCTCTCGAACACGCCAATTGCCGCCTCAACCTTTTTTTGTCATTGTCCATGCTTCTGCGCCGTATAGCAGGACTGGGATGATAAGCGACTTGTATATCGCAATTTTCGTTTTCCGAGAGAGTGCTCTGCTCTTGTACTCCTTATTGATCCCGTAAAAACATCGGTTTGCAAGAGTAATTCTTCTTCGGATTTCCAGACTGGTGTTGTTGTTGCTGGTTATCGTCGTTCCGAGGTAGACAAATTCCTTAACAACCTTGAAGTTGTAGTCTCCCATTGCAACAGATTGTCCAAGTGTGGTCACAAAAGTTTCAAGTGTATTTAAACTTCGGCAAAGACGAAGTAAGCGTTGCTTTCTCGTTTTTTTATACCCTTGCAAAGGGTATTTAAATTTTGCCCAGAAATTTGCAACGCATAGAAATATTCATTTCCGACGCCATAAACTATATATATATTCTTGATCAGAGCGACGAGCTGAGTTGATTTAGCCCTGTCTGTCTGTATATTTCTACTCAAATTAGTCTTTCAGTTTTAAAGCTATCGAGCGAAAATTTTGCACAGAGTCTTCTTTTTACTGCACTCTACTGATATGTCGGAGCCGACCGGATCGGATGCCTATATAAAATATAGCCCCAGTCGAAACGATCGGTAGAAAAACTAATTAGTAGGAAAAACTTTTTTTTTTGTGATGTAAACGTGTCAAAACTTTGTATTTATTGGTTTCCAATGCTTTTTCATAATTTTACTAAGTTTGGTGAAAATCGGTATAGCTCCCATACAAAAGATAGGTCTGAAAAATAGTCTTAGTGAGCAAAACTTTTTGGTTTTTAATGATACCGTCTTAAAATTTGGTATTTGTTTGTTTTATATGATTTTACATAATTTAACTAAGTTTTGCTGAAATCGGGTGACTATTGCTTATTGCTCCCATACGAACGATAGGTCGGAAAATGGGTCAAAGTAATTTAATTTGAGCATCAATAATAACAAATGCTTTTTTAACAGATATTGCAAAATTTGGTCGAAGACATTATATAAAAACGAGCATTTGCAAAAGTATTAAAACTTCGACACAGCCGAAGTTAGCTTAGCATTCTCGTTTTTTTATTTAAGTCCCCTTAGTTTGGCAAAATCTTATAACGTGCGCCGGCTGCTTCTGCGGGCTGTCGCCAATGCTAGTCTCTAAAAGATGCGCGGTTTCGCTATTAAAGTTACTTACGTCTCCACTCCGTCGTTTTAGAGATAGCGCTTACTTTCGCCAAAAGATCGCCTGGAAGATTCAATATTTCAGCAATCTCCCTGTCGACTCACAGAATACTCTCTTTGGCGGTTAAACAATAGCCCAATTGTTTGCAGGGCAAATTACCATAACAACAATTTTAAGACCTAAGCAGCTCTTGACTAATCGTCCATTGGATTTGCCCAAGTCTACGAGAGTTAAGCTTAGTTTAGCAGCCGACTTTTCCGTAATGACAACTTCCCATTATTGTGCATATCTGGCTCAATTTAAATTTCAGCACATCCTCATTTGTAGATTAGTTCATATTAAGCATCAGCATTTGATGTGGTTTTAAAATCAGCACGATTATATGCAAATAATTTCATATTCCAAAAGTCAACACGATTATCAATTATCACACAAAAAGACAACAATTCAATCATTTGGCAGCACAAAGGACAGATAATCAAATCATCATAAACTGATAAGCGGTATTAAAATGAATCTCACGGGCAATGAAACTGGAAAAAGAAAAGCCAAATGAAAGGCAAATCAGTGTCAAAGCAGCGGCAAGTCATGTCACTTAATTGAGTAAGTGTCAGCACCGGACCACAACCAGTCGAGTATGTGTGTGTGATGCCATGATGTGTCCCACAAAACGGCAGTGGCTTTGCCACCACGCCCCAGAAACAGCAGACATAGCCGTGTCAACTTGCAAATGTACTAAGAGAGCCCTGTCGTTTGTCCAAGTGACTCCGTTCCATTTCTGTGGTGTTCTGCTGTGGATATTTTATTTCTTTTTATTGTATTTTATTCTATTTTACAACAACACGCGCACTTTCTGTTGTTTGGTGAGCTTTGTTTTTGTGCTTTTGTTTTTATTTGTGTTCATAACATAAACTTTGTATTTTTATGTGACACAAAAGGAGAGGAACAGGACAACAACGACGATGGCGAGACCAACTTGTTTGCGCTGGGAAATCAGTTAAGGACTTGGCACACAGACTTGGCAGGACTTAAAACATACACATACACACACAACTCAGTTCTGTCCCCGTTAACGCTCTGCGCTTTTTGTTTTAACACTTGAGTGGATTTTTGTGTTATTTTTGTCTGAGTCTTTGGCGTTGATTTGACTTGCTGGAGTTTTTGGTGAGGGAAGGAAAGTGCTCGCTAATCGAAATGAGCTAAGCAACTTGATTAAGATTTAACTAAGCAAACAGAAGTTCATACAATTGCTCGTTCCACCTGTTTTTGCATTGTTTCTTTTGCAATAGAGAGACGGCATTAATATTGTATAACAATTATAAATGAAGCAAAGTAACTATACGAATGGCAATGAACCGGCTCTATAAATTATGCAATTCACTTTTGTTTGCCTTGACTTCTAAAGCAGGTTGCGCAAGCAAGCTTGACTATAATATACTCAATACCTCCTCAAGTTTATATATACCAGGTATACCGGTATGAAGTGAGCGTGAAGAAACAAATGTCTCGATAGGGAACATTTGTTGTGAACGAGCCTTTATTTTTTTTTTGTTTGTTTGCTATGACATCTGTGAAACATATTTAGTATACATCGAGTCATTAAACAGACATCATATTTTTTCATCGTGTTAAAAATGTCGAATTTTGTACCAGAAAGTGATGATTTGCGGAAAGCATTAATTTTTTGTTTTCATTTGAAGAAAAGTGCTGCAGAGTCGCATCGAATGCTTATCGAGGCATATGGTGATCATGCTCTATCAGAAGCAACATGCAAAAGATGGTTTCAACGGATCAGAAATAATGATTTTGATGTGAGAAATGAAGAACGTGGAAGACCACCAAAAAAGTTTGAAGACGCCGAATTGCAAACGATATTGGATGGAGGTGACACTTTGAGTCAAAAGCAAATGGTAGAAATGTTAAATGTTGCACAACAAACAATTTCTGACCGTTTAAAATCTATGGGAAAGATCCAAAAGTGTGGAAAATGGGTGCCACATGAATTGAATGAATGAAAGACATGGAAAACAAAAAAAAAACACTTGTGAAATCGGTTTGCATCGGATTGTTACTGGCGATGAAAAATGGATTTATTTTAAGAATCCTAAACGGAAAAAATCATGGGTTAATCCGGGACAACCATCAACATCGACTGCAAAACCAGATCGATTCGGCAAGAAGACAATGCTGTGTGTTTGGTGGGACCAGAAAGGTGTGGTATACCACGAGCTCCTAGAACCTGGTGAAACCGTTAATACAGATCGCTACCGACAACAAATGATCAATTTAAACCATGCATTGATCGAGAAACGACCAGAATGGGCCAGAAGACATGGCAAGGTAATTTTGTTCCATGACAATGCACCTGCACACAAAGCAAAACCGGTTCAGGATACAATCAAAACACTTGGCTGGGATCTGCTACCCCACCCGCCGTATTCACCAGACTTGGCTTCTTCCGACTAGCATTTGTTTTCATCGATGGGACACGCATTGGCTGAGCAGCACTTTCATTCCTACGAGGAGGTCGAAAATCGGGTGTCTGGTTGGTTTGCTTTAAAAAACGAACAATGTTATTGGCGTGGTATCCACAAATTTCCAGAAAGGTGGTCAAAATGTGTAGAAAACAATGGCCAATACTTTAAATAAAATGTTTTTTACTTTCCCATTAATAATTAGTGTTTTATTTTCACACAGTGTTTAATTTTCAGAATTTTCGGTGCTGCCCAGAATAATTCTTTGTTTTCCTTATTACTCGACCAATAAGCGGACCAATAAATAAATCGCATTACTAAGTATGCCTAGAAGGTACGAACTCTGTATTTACAAAAGTGTTGCATCTATGACGTCATTTCCAAATTGCGGGAGCGGGTGTGGACAAAAATTAAATAAACTTGATGGAGGAGGAATATATTCCAACGTAAGGGACGTTTCCATTGAAAACAAAAAAGTTTTTCTTACAAGAACTAGTTTTTCGACCTATGGGAGCTATATGTTATAGACATCCTATTTTGACAAAACTTTGCAGAATTGTGTAAAAGCATAGCAAATAAATAAATGCTAGCTCTAAGGACATTTCCATTGAAAACAAAAGGTTTTTCTTACTAAGGCTACTTTTCAGACTATACATTTGTATGACAGCTATACTATACAGATGTCCGATTTCAACCGAACTTAGTGGAATCATGGGAAAGCATAGCGACCTAAGATATACGAAGTTTGAAGGCGCTTGCATTAAAGAAAAAAAGTTTTTCTCACTAAGACAAGTTTTTCTACCGATCGTTTTTATGACAGCTATATGCTATAGACATCCGAACCGGGCTGATCCGACAAATGTGCAGCGAATTTGTACCAAAAGACTTCGTGCAAAGTTTAGTGAAGATAGCTTAAAACTGACGGAGGAGATTGCATAGAAACCGACGGACAGAAGACGGACAGGGCCAAATCAACCCAGTTCGTCATGCTGATCAAGAATATCTAAACTTTATGTGGTCGGAGATGCTTCCTTCAATGCGTTACAAACATACCGACAATTTTATAATACCCTCAAGGTACAACAGTAGAAATCGGCAGCCCGCTTAAATACTCGACCTATGCTCCATCACGTAGCGACCGGCTGCCCATAATTTTTGTTTTCCTATAACTCGACAATCGTCTTGAACTTCACCATTCCTTGCAAATCGAAAAAGAATCGTACTAACTTCGTCTAAAAGAACCTTTACATAACTGTGGAGATTTCAATTTCAGCGGGAGGGCTGCAAATTGAAAATAAACTGATCTGCCTGCTATAAGAGCATATGTCCCATACAGTCAAACCTCTATCCTTACCACTCTGATCTTCTAGCGCTCTATCGACTCGCTGTTGATGCTGATCAGAATATATAGATCGGAGATGTCCTTCCGCTTTACATACTTTTGACAAACTTAATATACTCTGTGTACCTCTGGTAGAGTATAAAAATATAAAGTTAACTTCCTCGCGTTTATGCGCCTCCATGAAAACCTGTTTTTAACCCTTCGGGTTAATGGTGTTTGTAACTTGAAGCTCTCTGACCACATATATTATATTGGTGTCTTTTTGTTGTTGTCTATGTATCTCCTGGTCAGTTTTAAAGCTATCCCACCAAATTTACGTTTTCTAATACTCACATAGATCGTGCTAAAATAGTATGGAGATCAGTCGAAAAATCTTAGTCAAAAAAATTTTTGTTTTTAATGGAAACGCCTCCAAAATAGGTTTTCCTTGTTTACTATCCCTATTTCGCTACGTTTGTAATCGACTTGCATATACCCATAACGATCGTCGAAAACTATCTTTGAGCAAAACTTTGTTTTTATGAATTCCATCTTGTACCTTTACATACTTTACACATCAACAAGTTTCTGACAAATATACTCCCACGACGTCGAAATATTCTGAAACTTTTTTATACTCTTACCAGTACTTATATAGTTTGACGACATCTCCGACCCCTATTAAACACATAAACCCATAACCCCTCTTCTAAACGCCAGCTCCCTTTATTGACTTTGATTGTTCTCCTTTTTCTACCCCCCCCCCCGCAAAACGAAAAACGTCATATCTCCCACAGTTTTATATAGAAGTTTCGTTCATTCTGGACATATTTAGTAATCAGGAATGATGGTAAATCGAAGGTTGTCAGTTATAAGGAAAACAAACAATTACTCCCTATTACACCACAGTTTTTCTACCGCTTCTCGTTTATGAAAACGTCCTTTTTTTGGATATTCTTATTATATCTTAACACATTTCTACGTTTATCAAAATCAAAATCACAAAAAGCAAAACAAAAATTTTTTCACAAGAACTAGTTTTCGCGTCGTTCCTTAGCTATAGCTTGTCATCCAATTTAGACCAAAGTCTTAAGAATTGTGTGGAAAAGCATAATAAAGTAAGAAATACAACGTTTGGAGCCTTTTCCATTGAAAACATAAAAGTTTTTCTCACTAAAACTAGTTTTCCGATCGTCTTAACATAGCTATAGTCACGACCGGCGGTTCCGAAAATGTGCAGCCTATATGTACCAAAGACTTCGTGCTAAGTTTGGTAAGATAGCTTTAAAACTCGGAGGAATAGAACAAACCAGGACTAAATCAACTCAGCTCGTCGTGCTGATTAAAAATATATATACTTTATGTGGTCGGCGATGCTTCCTTCAATGCGTTACAAGCATCCGCACAATTTTATAATACCCTCTGCAAAGGTATAAAAAATTTTGCACGAGCCCACAACTAAAATAGAATCAAAGACCTATATCTTGGTTACCTGGTCAAATTTATTTTTCCTATATCTGAAGGAATCCACGAGATATTCTTGTCCTTTGCGAGAATGTATAACCTTAATAAATACATTAATTTATGGGACGGAAGAATGTAATAAGAAATGAAATGGAGAATCACACCAAAAAGAGCGGCGCAGGCGCAGTGGTAATGTAATAGGTTCACAGATGAAGACTAAAAGAATCCTCTCAATTCTCCGCCGCAGGCAAAATATTAAAAAATAAAAAGAAAATCACGCGATTTTTTTATATTTTGCCTGCGGTTATAAAAAAACGTTGCATACTTTGCTGCGTCGCATGCGCTGTCAACAAAATGTTGAACTGTTCACATCAATGTTAGTGATCTGTAAATTAACTTAAGGGAATGCTATTAAACAATAATTCCCTTGAATTCGGCAGAAAATATTTTCCACTTTTGAGAACGAATGATTAATAAATTAGAAGGAAAATAAAAGGTGTAAAAATTTATAACATGTTAGTCATTGTGTTTTTGTCCAATTGGGCCGTGTGTCGTTAATGTGTACTTTTATGTAAGCACAACAAGTGCAGCTGTGTTTCGTTGAATATTAGTTTTGCATGGCACAACGTTGAAAGGAGTTGAATACGCAGAGTTATTAACAACAAGTCAGAAAGTCGGTCAACCCCGACTATAACATACTCTGTACTTGTGAAGTGCTGCCCATCACCGTTGCGACCGGTGCTGCCCATTATTGTTTGATTTCCTTATAACTCGACAACCGTTCATCCGATCTTTACCATTCCTTTCGCGGGTCGATAAATAATCTTGATTTCAAAATATGTCCAGAAGGTTTGAACCTTCTATCTATAAAATTGAAGGAGATATGACGTTTTTTCTAAATTGCGGGGGGCGAGAAATTGAAAAAAAACTTGATCTGCCTGCAAGTATAGGAAGTTTTTGTCCCATACACGTCGAACCTCTATCTCTTACCATCTCTGAGATCTGTTTGTTTATACGGTCAGACGGACAGACAGACAGACAGAGGGACGGACAGACGGACATGGCTAGATCGACAGATACAGAGTATAAAAATGTGTAGATCAATGAGTAACTAACACATCTTACTACAACTTACAACTTGTTGATGCTGAATTCCAGTTTAAGATACCGAATAGGAGAAAGTTAAAAATCCATTTTGGGTTTGGTAGCGACAAACACTAATAAGTCAATACGAGCTAAAAATAAGAGTATGAACTAAATTTCAGTTCAACAGCGAAAAAACAGCAAAATCGGAAAGATCGGTTATATGAAATAGTGTGTTAAATCGAACTACATTGAATAAGTAGCTTAAGATCGGTAAACGGAATTTCAGTTCAATAGCGTTAAAATCAACAATTTTGTTGCAATTCGGCCAAACCGTTAATATAGCAGCTTTAAAATAAAGTGGTCCAAGTCGAACCAGATTTTGTAAGCCCGTGGTAACAGGGTGCAGTTTGCATCAAGAAGATCTCTTCGGTTTCGTTTTGAACCATCTTCAAAACTGCGCTCTCATTTACACAACGTAGAGTGCTTCTTGACGTTTTTCGTTTTGTTCTTACATTCCGATAACTATCGCATTGCAACCATTTTATTTAAAGTTATCGAAAGAGAACAATCGCCACCGTGGTTGTTTTTCTGTTATTTAATAATAACAAAAATGAGTCTGAGTAAAGAAAATTATTAAAAGCTGCAATTGAAGAGACGAAACGGACTATTTAAGTCGCAGCTGACAATGGGTTTAAATTAAATGAGCTGCTGTGAGACAATTCAAAAATTGCCGCACTTCATCGGTCAACTTGTGTTATCGATCAACTAAAAACTCAGCCCTGTATTGAATCTATCGGAACGAGGCAAAGGTAAACTATCGAGAAACTTCATTGCCTAGCAGGCCATGAAGAAATTCATGAAATCAATACACATATATAAAAGTGAAAGTATGTTTGTATGTTTGTCCCTTATGGGCGTCCAAACCGCTGAACCGATCTTCACGAATTTTTCACAGTATGTTCATATCGATCAGGAAAGTGTCATAGGCTATGTCTCATGTCTGTGAATTGGTCCAAAAACCGCGAAATTTGCAAAATTATACCGTTCATCCGATTGCAATGAAACTTTGGGATTGTTTGATCGCTTGCACGGGAAGGATTCTAAGTTGAAGAAATTGGCGGAAAACGGTAAAAAAACCGCGAATTTTTCAAAATTTACGTTTTCGCTAAAACTTTGGGGAATGGATCGACGCTTGCCCGGGAAGGTTTCCAAGTAGAAGAAATGTGCGGAAAATGGTCCAAGAACCGCGAAATTTGCAAAATGTTCGATTGTTATAAAACTTTGGAGAATGTTTGGACGCCTGCCCGCGAAGGTTTCTGATTCGAAGAAATGTGCGGGAAATGGTCCAAAAGCCGCGAAAATTTAAAAACTATACCGTTCATCCGATTGCGATGAAATTTTGGTCAATGGTTAGACGCTTGCCCGCGAAGGTTTCTAAGGTCCAAAAATTGCGAAATTTGCAAAATAACCTCATGAGTATTTATGAAAGCGCTTAGTGCTTATAATACAATGCAGGCGTTGGTAAATTGAAGCTGTAGATTACACGGTCCAAAATATTGCGAAATTTGCAAGTTTTTGATTTGAGCCTGGACTATTGTGAAGATTTGATAGACGGCAATTGTTGATGGGTAAATAGGAGGTATAAACCAAACGGTCAAAAAAGTCACGAAATTTGCCAAATATTCATGAGTTTTAATTATCATCATGATAGATGGGTAAATAAAGGAAAAGATTGAACAGGCCAAAATGTTTAAGGCGATTCTGAAAAGAATGATAAGCACCCGGGCGACGCCGGGTATTCAGCTAGTATTGATATAAAATATTGAAATATTGATATAAACTGAGAGAATCTTTTCAATTGCACTGTTTAAGTACATCTGCTCCGCTCAGTACAATCCGATTGAGATTAGAAACTGGTAGCCAACCTTCTATCTAACGACTTACGGTATCAGCGAGATCTCATATTGCTGATACATAATTTCATAAGTAATTTTGTAGCAACAAAGGAAAAAATGAACTAGTACCAATGTGAAAAAAAAACCACTTTATCATTTCTTGATCAGCAGCAATAGCCGAGTTTTTCTAGCCCGTGTCCGTGTGTTTGAAGACTTAAAATTTTTATCCACACCTCCATTTTGAAAACATTTTCCAACCAACCATTTGATGACCCTGTGTGAAACACCGAGTTGGTACCATTTGGCACCAAGCAGAGTAAAGAATATAAAAATGTTAATTTGACGGAAACCGCAGGCGACATCCAGCACATGCAGTTTGTGGTTGTCGGTAATTAATAAAATGTTCACCAGACAAAAACGGTTTGACGAATGGCCACTTTGGGGACTGGCTAGCATTTGTTGGCTTAACATTAGCATGAACATGTTATGGATAATGTATGTTACTGTTTCTTTTGTAAAATTGCACATTGTTGCAGCCGTAAAACTGTCAACTGACCATCAATCTATTGACTGCCGGCGGGCATTAAGCTGTCCTGCAAGTCCCTCGGACGGCTGCTAGAACGAGACGCGGTTTTTATTCGGGGCTTAGCGACATATCTAATAAACGATGATGCAGACACAAAGGGGTTTGAAACGCTTTAAGCACTGCGTTTCTCTTTTATGTGGACGACCGGACAAAGAGGAAATCATTCCATGTGCTTCAAGGCACAGACAGGAGTTCACACAACATACACATTTTGTTTCACCCAAACCAATGTTTTCATTTAATCTACAAGCCTAGAGAATGGCACTTTAATGCTGAATGGAAAGTGAAATGGATAATTTTAATTTTAAAACTTTGTATCAGTTTTCAGGCAAAAGAATAGGAAATTAAATTGGCATTAAAGAACAAAAAAGTGTACTAATCTGTGCAAATTTTGCGAATAGACAAAATCAAATGAAATTAAGTCCCGAAATCTGATTCTCTGAGAGTTTATATGAAAATTTCTGAACCGAACCGAACTATACCGTAACCGAACCGCTAATTCCAGCTGACCGAACCGAGCCGAAAGCCAAAACTTCCTCCCCTCGAACATGCTGAACCGTACCAAAGACCACAAAACAACACGGTTTGGTTCGCTTCAGTTCACAAACAAGTTTTAAGACGTAAACATTTAGGGAACTTTAATCATGTCCCTAACACCAGTCTTTATCGAAACCAGGCTTTTGTAGCTGCCAACAAATTAAAAACATGTGATCCCATACATTTTCCACCGACCTCTTAATAAGCCTGTCTGTCATCAGTTAACATTTCTTTTTTAGAAGTTGCTAATCGATTTGAGTGTGTATCCCATTTCCTTTACGCAACGATACGCAACGATCAACTCAATCCAACATTAGCTAGAAGCACGGATTTTAAAGTAAAATTTGTTAAGGAATTCAATTGAAAACTCACGTCTATTTGACATTTATGCTATATTACTGCATTAACAGATTTTGGTGTCAGTTGTGTGTAATCATGGAATGCTATCGAAGCCGTGCAAGATCGAGAAATGATCACTAAACAGAAATCGTTCAACAAACAGAATGACGTGTCATCAAAACAAGCTTCCTATCTGATTCCGAGAGTTCAGATAGGTCACCATCCGGCTTATGTAATGGTTTGGTGGGGAGTCGCGTATGAAGGGGTCTCCAAGCTCAATTTTTGTAAAATAGGAACCGACGAAAATCAATCCGACGTTTTGGTGAAGGTTGTGAAGCCTCTTAACGCGACATTATTTGCAGAAAACCCGTGAAACTTTTAACAAGAATCCGCTTCAGCTCACAAGGTAAAAACGACTCAAACATGGCTAAAAAACCATGTATCGAACTTTATTTCTCCAGATGATAGGCCTACTGGTAGCCCAGACCTGAATCCATTGGACTACAAACTGTGGTCTGTTCTCAAGGCTATGGCTTGTTCTACTCGACACCAAAATATTAAGTCTTTGAAGTGCACCCTTGCCCGAGTAGTGGAAATTTTTCCACTGTGATCGATGAGTGGCCAGAGAGATTTCGGAGATGCTGGAAGGTACAAGGCGGTCATTTCGAATAAGTTGTTTCACAACTTTTAGACATTGAGTGACCGAAAAAAAGAAGAAAAAGGTTTTGAAAAATATTCCTTTGTTTTTATTTTTTGACCAAAAAACCGTCTACCAGAACCATTGCGAGCACTAGGGGTTAAAGTAAAAGTTAGGGGAAAATACACTTTTGGTAGGCTTTTACAGTTTATATGAGGAAATGTTCGATATTTAGCTGGGCTAGGGTGGGAAAACTATCGATAGCACTATCGTCACTATCGATGGTTTGACACTATCGAAACGCCATCGATGGTAGCCCAACTATCGATAGATTTTTTTTAAAGCTTTAAATATTAAGAAATATGTAATATTCAAGCTGTAGCCCAAAGAGGTGTGTTTAACTTTTTAAATATATTCAAATATTAAATACAATTAGGACATTTAGGACTCAAGCATTATTTTGAAGCTTGGAACATATACTTTCCATAAAATGGTCGATCGAAAAAGGACTATTTCTCAAATTTTTGTTAAACATAATTACACAAGCTTACATAATTTTCGATCCCGACCATTTGAAAGCCGTTCAATATGTTTTCGAGAAATCGCGAAGAAGCTAGTTTCTTTGTTCGAAGAAAAGTAATGTAAATGTAAAATGGCTTGACACAGCCCCAAAGGGCCGAAGCCGAGCTTCTCTCAATCTCTTGGCTTGTGCGCTTCAAATTTTCGCACAAGAGAAAGGGACCTACAATTTAACGCCGAATCCGAACGGCAGTTTGAGAAGCTTCTCATGGCTAATTACTACAAAGCTGGCACCAACAGCAGAGAGGGGTGACCGGGTGTAAAGTTTTATTCAAAGAAAAAACTTTTCATTAGATGTTCCGAGGCGGGGGATCGAACCCACGACCTCTTGCACAGCGGTGGCGCACATTAGCCACTGAGCCACCCGGGCATCAGAAAAGTAACTCTTGAAAATAGTGTAAGTTTTTCTGTTTTGGGTTATGGATTTAAAGATGGACACACTTTCTTAAAGGGTAGTTGAGTTCCGTATTCCTACACCACTTTTTAATCCGATGGTGGATTTCTAATCTATTGAGTGATATATTAGAAACTCTGCTTCTGATTTATCAGTTTTTGGAAAATAGCAAGACTTTGAGTGTAATTTTCACTAAGAAAAAAACTGTACAAAACTAATTTTGCCGTAAACTTGTAAACTGGGCAATCGAAGTAATTCAAACTTTTTAACATAAGAAAGAAAAATTAAATTTTCAAGCTTTCACATTACTAATAGTTTGTCCCTTTAAAAGTTTTCTCAACTTCTTTTAGACCGATCTCAACCAGCAGCAAGTCATCCGATTTCGACAAGCTTTGAGTTGTGTAAGAAAATAAGTGTAAGCCAGTAAGGACGTTTTCATAAAAAAAACAAAAAAGTTTTCTCATAGAACTAGTTTTGACGTCATTCCGGAGCAGCTAGAGTCATCCGACCTCCCAAACTTTGTAAATTGTGTATGTATATAATATGGCCGTACGCTTAACAAAGTCTCAAGACTCGCCGTCTCCTTCGCTTGCTAGTCTCCGTCACCAAACTTATGACAAAGGTGAAACTAGAAACGTTTGGAGCGTTTCCATTAAACAAATTTCACTAGAAGCGACCCGCCATGGCTATGACACCGCGCCGCCACACACCAACTCCAACAAGACAACACCAAACACTCCTCCCCCTCCTTCATGCGACAAACTCCCACACCCTCAATTATTTTTCATCCTAAATATTGGGTTAGTACAGTTTAATATTCAACTAAATTAGTTGTAAGCAAATGTATATGCGCATTTGTTTTGAGAAAATCGCAATCGAAGTTTAAAGTAAATGCCTCATAGACTTTAATTCCGATTGACTTGAAACTTTAGGAAAATATTCTTAGCCTATTGTTTAAAATAGCGTTTTTGTCATTACAAATTCCATGTATATCGTTTTTGACTGTTTTGACGACCTTTAAATTAAGTAAACCTACAGTTTTTAGCCGGATCGAGGAATATATCGATGGATTATAAATTTATTTTTTATTTTAACATTTTTGTATTTTTAGGTAAATTGTATA
Organism: Lordiphosa collinella; assembly: GCA_018904265.1. NCBI lineage: Eukaryota > Metazoa > Arthropoda > Insecta > Diptera > Drosophilidae > Lordiphosa > Lordiphosa collinella. The sequence continues at coordinate 353,348 of JAEIFV010000255.1, forward strand.
AAATAACATACTATCGAAAACTATCGATAGTTATCGATGGTTTGGAAAAACTATAGCTGGACCACATAGAGTTGATTCAAACAAAAATCTGAGGCTTAATACCTCTAAAAACACGAACTGACTCTTTATTATGTGTTTCAAACCATCTTCCAAAGTATAAAAAAAACAACTGGCTAAACAGACCTAAGAATAATTCCTAATGTTAGTTTTGAGAACGGGCTTAAAAGGTTAAGATTAGATGGAATTAGGGGAGTGTTCTGAATAGAAAGTCCAAAAATATATCTTTCCGGGTAGATTAAAGAAGTTAGGGTGAAATTAAAGGCGATTTAAGACTTTTTGCGGACTGCCTTACCTTCGAAAGTCTGCAAAAAAAAAGATTTCCGAGCAGACTTAAAGGCAAATCGGGACTTTATATTTTAGAAAGGTTTTACAGCTTTAGACTCGGTTAATTAGGGGAAATCCTTTAACAGCAATGCAATTTTTTCAATTTTTGACTGCCTACCTTCGAATGTTCGAAAAAAATAGCTTTCCAAATTTTGGCATAATAGCCTTTTAGGGTTGAGATTCTGCAAAAAAAAAGGCGATCCTAGAACAGAAATGATTTTTTTTTATCATTTTTTAAGCTTTCCGAAACTTTTAAAGTCCGAGATATAACTTTCCCCGCAGATTCTCGAAAACATGGGTCGTTATACTTAAGAAAGGACTTTAAGTGCTGAGATTAAACAGAATTTCGGTTGTCCCAAGAACAAAAATTGATTTTTTTTGCATTTTTCAGATTGCCATACCTACGAAAATATTATTTTCCGCGCAGATTTAAGGGAATATCGGGACTTTCTGCGAAAGGGAAAAAGAGTGAAGCACTGAACTGAACCGAAACCACGGTTTGGTCGGCTTCAAGAACCATGTAATCTGTGAACCACTGAACCGAATCAGTTCTTAGATCCGATGCCCCTTGCTTTTTTAAGCGATTGGCGGTGGCTGAGCGGATAGACAATTGTTCTGCCGCGCAAAAACCACTATTGGATCATTTTCGATTTGCAACATTCTCTCAATTTTTATAAATAGTTTCCACATGCTCAAATCTTAATTTTAAACGAAAGTCCTGATTTAACTTTTTCAACAGCAGCGGATACCATAAATTTCGCACACAAAAATCTCGATTAACTGCAGTGCGTAGGAAACGTTGCAAACTTTGCCGTTCTCAAACGTCTCCAGCGTCCGCTGTATTGTATATATTTCATAAAAATGTCAGCGATGGATGCGCTTTAAAGCGCTTGTCAAAAAGTTTTGGCAGACGTGGTGCTGCTGCACAAGGTAAGTATACGATGTGGCAGCTGCGGTCTAACGATAAGGCATATTGCTTACACATTCTGAGAATCTGACAGACATGTCGAAAATCACAAATCGATCGACAACTTCCATAAGATATAAACAAAGTAGCGAGGCTTTTGCAATTCAGGTGCAGCGACAGCAAATTGAAAAGTCATGTCAGACTAAGCTGCCGGGATGATAAAATAAAATACGGACAGCAAATTGTCAACGCTTCGCTGGCATTTAAATTGAACGATGGCAGACAACAAAAATTTTACAAGCCAATGCACTTGGCAGGGAAGAGCCCTATGAAACGCGAAAAAATAAAACAATTACGCGCTTAATACATTTTCATTTAGCGCGGCCCATCCAGGCCAAGGCAACAATCAACAGCAGCCCCAGCAGTAACAGCCAGCCAGTGACTACTGAATTATAGAGGAGGCAGGACAGAGCTCGTCCTGCGCTGCCATTTTTTACTTTTAATGAAGCGCAAGAATTTCTGCTGGATAATTTGTTAAGCGCACTTCGTCGACAAGAAGGGCAAAGAATGGCCAAAAGGCAAAAAGCCAAAAGAGCCGGCACAAACTTAGACAATGCCAAGCGAAATGCAACAAGGACACACATACACACACACCGGAGTATACTGCAAAAGTTGCGCTATAATTTGGCTTATTTCAGCTAGCAAATTTATAGAGTGGAGATGCAAAATGGTGCTCCGGAAGTGGCCACGACTGGCCAGCCAGCCAGGACACCAGAGACAGCGCAAGATAAATGACACGCAAAAGCCAAGTGGCAGATTTTCATTTTTAATTAAAACAACGGTCAGACAACGCTGGAGCAAAAATGCTGCGGGTATTCCTTCATAATGCATAGTAATAAACAATAATTAAAATGAAGCCAGCGGGTGGGCTGAGCCGGGTTCGCGTGCGTCCTGCACTCACCTGTTGTAATATTGTGCATAAAAATCTCACGCAACAGCAGCAGCTCATCTTCCGGCGCAGCGGAAATTGCACCAAACACATCGTTCTCCGGCCAGACCTCCCTGTGGGTAGAAAAAATCAATGGTACATAAGCGAAATGCAAGAAAGCACATACTCGTACATTAGATAAAGGTGAGTATTGCAAAATGAAATATCATTCAAGTTACCAAGTCAGTCATGGTTCATTGTCCTAATGACAACCAATTAAATAATAAAGGGTGATTTTTTAGCTATTATCTTTTTGGCAACACTGGTTAAAACAGCTCACGCACGTTTCGTGTTTTGTTTCACTGTCAAACATCTTCAGTTTGGTCTATAATTTAACCATGAATCGTCTTACAAACGAACAACGCTTGCAAATTATTGAATTTTATAATCAAAATGCGTGCTCTGTTAAGAAAGTTCATCGCGCGCTTCTTCCATTTTATGGTCAGTTTAATCGACCCACTGATGCGGCTGTTCGGGCTATTGTGACTAAATTTCGCACCAAATTTACATTGTTGGACATTAAACCACCAACACGCTTACGTACAGTGCGAACTGAAGAATATATCGCAGCCGTATCGGCCAGTGTTAATGATGACCATCAATTATCGATTCGTCGCCGTTCGCAGCAATTGGGCCTCTGTTACTCAACAACGTGGAAAATTTGCGGAAGGATTTAGATGTGAAGCCTTTCAAAATACAGTTGGTGCAAGAATTGAAGCCGAACGACCTACCGCAACGTAGAATTTTTGGTGAATGGGCTCTTGGAAAGATGGCCGAAGATCCACTTTTTTACCGAAAAATTGTGTTCAGCGACGAAGCTCATTTATGGCTCAAAGGGTACGTAAATAAGCAGAATTGTCGATTATCAGCCAAAAGCATTGCAAGAGCTACCAATGCATCCAGAAAAAGTCACAGTTTGGTGCGGTTTATGGGCTGGTGGCATCATTGGACCGTTCTTCTTCAAAGGTGATGCGAATCGTAACGTAAGTATGAATAGTGAGCGCTACCGTGAGATGATATCCAACAAGACGGTGCCACATGCCCCAGAGCACGCGCAACAACAGACTTATTGAGAGGCGAGTTCGGTGAACATTTTGTTTCACGTTCGGGACCGGTCAATTGGCCGCCTAGATCGTGCGATTTAACGCCTTTAGACTATTTTTTGTGGGGCCGCTTCAATTGACGCATTGGAAGACAACATTGAAGCATTTATTCGTGAGATACCGGCCGAAATGTTGGAAAGAGTATGCCAACATTGGACTAAGCGGATGCACCATTTGAGGCGCAGTCACGGTCAACATTTGCATGAAATAATCTTCAAACATTAAATTATATGAACCGTACTATCGATTCAAATAAAGATTTCATGCATTTTTCTGAATTTTATGTGTTTCTTTTTGAAAAATTTTCCTATAGCTCTTAAAAAATCACCCCTTTATGTTATCGATTTACACTCTATTTCATATCAATTGACTTAAGCGTGCGAGGAGAATGCCAATTCAACAGTTTTGGGCTCACTATGACCAAAGGCTGACCTTTCCTTAAGGAAATGGCGCGCTTAATACATTTGTTAATGCAAAAATTTGCTCTCGAAATTCTATAAATCTCCCGGCTGCTCAGCCATCACTAAGTCCCTCTTTAAGTGTGCAAACTGCAACCAGAACCACACCACCTCCTATAAAGGATGTCCTGTTTACAAAAGGAAGATGAACGAGCGCCGTCCAGGTATACAACCCCAAATTAATCCCGGCTTCAATCAGACCAGACCCCGACTGCAGTTTGTCCCAGCCGCTGTGGTACAGGAAGGCTGACGCGGCTCGATCGGGCCAACAGGGCACTAGAGGCAGAAGTGCAACTTGCCCACAACGTCAACAACCACAACAGCAGCAATCACAACAGTACACTCAACAACAACAACGTAGACCACAAAGAGAACAATCCCGCTCCCAAGCCCGAGCTCCAGGACACCAGCAGTTTGAAGGCGCCAACTGGAATGACTTTAAGGAGATGCAACAGAACATGGCCAAGCTCACTGAGTCAATACAGCAGCTAACTCAAATGGTGCTTCAACTGACGCAGGAAAATGCTCTCCTGCGTGCACGCATGTCCTCAAATAATTTACCATAATGGCTTCCCAACTGCGCCTCGGATTATGGAACGCTCGGAGCCTAGGTTTCCTCGACAAGCACAACATCGATGTTATGCTTGTCACGGAAACCTATCTACGAGAAGGCGTACTTTGTGTAATCCCAGGATACACAATGTACCGAGCTAACCACCCTAGTGGAAATTCAAGAGGAGGAGCGGCGGTTCTAGTGAAACAGGGGCTTGTTCACTACCAACACCGCACAATCTCTATCGCCCATGTTCAACTGGCTCCAGTGTCGGTGCTGACGACAACTGGAGAAGTAACGATCGCTGCAGCCTACCTCCCACCACGACTTCCATGGGCGCAAGCTGATTTTGACAGACTTCTGGACCAACTTGGACAGAAGTTTATTGTAGGAGGTGACTTTAACGCCAAACATCGATTATGGGGCAACTTTAGAGCAGAAAGCCGTGGTACAGCGATCTTTAATGCCATCACGGACTCCTTCGCCCAGGTTCTGGCTACTGGTCGTCCGACCTACTACCCCTCTAACCGACGAAGCACACCCTCTGCTATTGACTTTTTCATATACAAAGGGTTTCAAGCAGCCCAACTTTCTGTGAAGGAGGAGTACGAACTATCCTCAAATCATCTTCCTATTCTGGCTACTATCCACACGTCCCCACAAAGAATCCCCAAGAGGCAATTTTTACTCCCATCTGGATCCAACATCCAAACCTTCCGAACCGAGTTGGCGAATTCCATCAACCTTAATATGGAGGTACAAACCACGCAGGATGTCGAAGATCCTGTTGCTATCTTCCTAAATAAAGTACAACAAGCTGCCCTGAAGGCTACTCCCCCACTGGCCAAACTTATCAACCCGCAGGACTCTCTACTGGACTCAACCCTGCTGCTGAGGAGTTGCTTTATTTTAAAAAGCAGCTACGGAGGGAGTATATCCGCACAAATGACCCCCGGATTCACAGAATATATCGCAGAGTTGCCAACAGAGTAAGCAAGGTCCTTGCCACACTCAGGCGTGAGGCGACAGACCGAATGCTGGAAAAAGCTACTGCGGATGAGAGCTCGAAGTTTGCGCTTTGGAAGCTCACCAAACGGTTCAAGCGGCAAGTTGCGCCAAAGTTCCCAGTTCAACGTCCTGATGGTTCCTGGGCAAAATCACCACAGGACCGAGTGGAAGCTTTTGCCCTGAACTTAGAAGAGCGGTTCCAGCCGTATGAAACATCCTCGCCCCGCCGGAACCAATTAGTCTCAGATGCCCTCGATAGCCCCCTCCAAATGGCCCTCCCAGTTCCGCCAATCACCTTCCCTGAGGTGAAAGGGGAAATCAAGGATCTGATGGTACGTAAGACCCCAGGCATTGACAACATTGACAACAGGACAATGAAGCTCCTGCCAGACAAAGCCGTATTGTTCTTGGTGCTCATCCTAAACGCGGCTCTGAGACTAAGCCATTTTCCATCACCCTGGAAGAAAGCCAGAATTGATCTCTTTCACAAGAATGGAAAAGCACCCTCCTGCCTTGATTCCTACCGGCCGATTAGCCTACTATCCACCCTTGGAAAGATCTTCGAGCGCTGTATCCTTCGAAGAATGCTTGATATTCGATCTATTCGAAAAGCCATACCCGATTTCCAATTTGGCTTCCGACTGAGCCATGGAACTCCCGAACAATTACATCGAGTGGTCAACTACATCCTTGAAGGGTATGACGGGAAAGAGTACGTAGTGGCAGCTTACCTTGACATCCAGCAGGCCTTCGATAGAGTGTGGCACGCAGGTCTGCTCTCGAAGATCAAGAAACTTCTTCCGCCCCAACTGTACCTTCTAATCAAGAGCTTCCTGACGGACAGAGCTTTTGAGGTTGCACAGGACGGAGCGACATCCCAAACAAGAACAATTCGGGCTGGTGTACCGCAGGGTAGCGTATTGGGTCCTACGCTATACTCCCTATTCACTCACGATATGCCCAGAGCCTGTAGCGTTCCGCTTGAAAACCCCGAAGATCTTCTAATTGCAACATTTGCTGATGACACGGCCATACTTGCCCGCAACAAATGCATATACTCAGCCACAGATGCCCTTCAAGAGTACTTGAATAGGTTTAGCAATTGGGCCGCTAGATGGAATATTGCCATAAACACGGACAAGTGCGCTTCGGTGACTTATTCCACCCGTCGTGACACCTGCCCGGGAGTATTCTTGCACGGTCAGCTTATGGAGCATAAAGCAGCCCATAAATACCTTGGGGTGACACTGGACAGAAGACTGACCTTTGGACAACATGTCACGACAACAGCTCAGGCAGTGGCTGCCAAAGCACGGCGCATGGGGTGGCTCCTGAACTCCAACAACAATAATCTACAAGGCTATTCTGGCTCCGGTATGGAGATATGGCCTACAAATTTATGGAATCGCGGCGAAGTCTCACCTGAGTAAGATTAGAGTGGTCCAGGCGAAAATCCTTAGACGCATTACGGGAGCTGAATGGTACCTGAGAACCAGGGATATTGAAAAGGACCTTGGAGTTCCCATGGTTGGAGATGTTATCAACAAACAGGCCGCCACTTACCTTGACAAGCTATCTCACCACCCCAACAAACTGGCTAAAAACTTGTTAAGAAAACGGAGAATCCAAGGTGTACGTCAAAGAAGAAGGTTAAAGAGAGTCTTACCCAAGGACCTGAACTCACGGCGACTCTAGCAGGACACCATTTACACCAAATTCTCACACTTTCTCACTTAATACCTATATTAAAACACTTATACATTATCGGTAAGCCAAAATGGACACTGCCAAGTACTGTTAAAGCCCAATATCACACTAGTAAAAGCGGCCAAAAAGGGTAGCAGAAGGCTAGTTACCAATAAATGTAATCTATAAAAAAAAAATGGGGTCCATTGCTTAATCTATACATCTATATAAAAGTGAAAGTATGTTTGTATGTTTGTCCCTTATGGGCGTCTAAGCCGCTGACCGATCTTCACGAATTTTTCATAGTAGTTCATGTCGATCAGGAAATGTCATAGGCTATGTCTCATGTCTGTGAAATGGTCCAAAAACCGCGAAATTTGCAAATTCTACCGTTCATCCGATTGCACGAAAATGTGGAAGGTGAACCCCAGGTTTCAAGTTTAAAAATTTGCGGAAAACGGTCCAAAAACCGCGAAAATTGCAAAATTTAAGTTCTCGCTAAAACTTTGGGAAATTGATCGACGCTTGCCCAGGAAGATTTCCAAGTAGAAGAAACCAAGAAATTTGCAAAATGTTCGTTTGTTATAAAACTTTGGAGGATTCTGAATTCAAGAAATGGGCGGAAATAGTCAAAAAACCGCGATATTCAAAAACTATACCATTCATCCGATTGCGAGAAATTTGGTCAATGGTAACGTCGGCCGCGAAGGCTAAGGTCCAAAATCGCGAAATTCGCCAAAATACCGTTCATCCGATGAGCAAACTTTGGAATGAAGCTGCTCGAGGGTTTCAAGTGAAAGAAATTTGCAGAAAATTGTCAAAAAACAGCGAAAAAAATTGAGGTTTCGGTAAACTTTGATAGTGGTTCGAAGCTTGCGCGGAAAGTTTCCGAAGATATGGGCGGAAAAGGTCCAAGAACCGCGAAATTTGCAAAATGTTCGATTGATGAGCTTTGCGGAAGGTGTACGCGCCCGCGGATCAAATTGGAAATGGGCCGGAAAGGTCATAAAACCGCGAAATTCAAAAACTTTACCGTTCATCTGATTGCCAAAAATTTTGGGCAACGCTGCCCGCGAAGGTTCTAAGGTCCAAAAATCCGAAATGTGCAAAATAACTTCGAGTATTTATGAACTTATATAGCCGCGTTGGTTGACGGGCAATTTAATTTTTGATTTGAGGCTGGATTATGTGAAGATTTGATAGACAGCAATTGTAGACGGGTCACGAAGACGGGTAGAAAGTCACGAAATTTGCAAAATATTCCTGATTTTAGATTATCTTGAAGACGTTTATATAGAGAACGATCGAGGTCCGTAACGACCCCCCTAGATTGATATAATCCCCCTAAGACCCGGCGCCCGGGTATTCGGATTTGTTTTGGCAGATCAAAAGTGAAGCATAAATTCTGTTAAATGTATATAACTGGCAGTAGGAAGCATCTCGGATATCATAAAGAATATATTTTCCTGATCAGCATTAACAGCCGAGTCGAAATAGCCATGTCCGTCAGTCAGTATGAACGCGTCGATCTCAGAGACTATAAAAGATAGAGCCACAAATTTTTGATCTCAGAGACTATAAAAGATAGAGCCACAAATTTTTGCATTTAGATAGGTGTATACCAAACCCATATTAAGTTGTTTTCTGACTTGGAAAATTTGCCCCGCTCCTCCCTTTAACCGCGTGAAACCGCCAGTCTGTCTTTATGAACGCGTCCATCTCACAGACTTTAAGAGACAGAGTCAGAAATTTTTGTAAGTAGGCCGGAAAACAAGACCGAGCAGCAACACACACGAAGTTGACTGCAGCACAAAAACTTATTAAATTTTTTTCTGCAGCAAAAGCAACGACGCAGCTAAACAAGAGCCGAACAAGCAGTGCAGCGGCGCGCCGAAGCAACACGACGTGCTTATACTGCGTGGGTATCGACTGCGCTGCTTTTGAGAGTTTGCTTATGCCCAGCTACGCGCCAGCATCTGGCCAGATAAAGTTTTTAGCGGACCAATTACCCCCCCGACCCCCCCCTTTCTCCCCATCTCCTTTTCCCTCCCCCCCCCCCCCCCCCCCCCCCCCCCCCCCCCCCCTTCTTTTTCAAAAAAATTGGATTTGGTTCATAAGAGAAAAGTGCAGTGTAGTTATATAATAACATATCTAGATGTTTTCGGTTCTGCAATTGACTTTTCTAAATACTTAAAAGCAAAATCTAACTCTACACTTTTTAACTCTGAGTGCTATAACCAATATCTTGCCCGGTGCAAAATTCAATTCGCACAAGATCCTAAACAATTCTATAGTTTCATAAATTTTAAGCGTAAATCTTCTGCTTTGCCTTCCTTTTTTTTCTAGGTCACCGAAAGGGAGGCAATGATTTCACTGCTGTTGACTTATTCGCTGGTTTCTTCCAATCTACTTATTCCTCTGTCCACTACACTAAATTTTCTTATCCTTATAACTAGACATCGGATTTTTCAACTTTTTAAATGAAGACAGATTGAGGTGAAAATCGGGATTTATACTAATTAAATATCCCTCTTTCCATTCAAAGCTGCATATCCAAAATACGTATTTTTTGCATATATTGCATATGCAAAATATGCAAATATGTTAATTGTATATTATAGTCTTAAAATGAATTCGATTATTAAATTTTGGACTTAAATGTTTATTCTTATAATTTAGAAGTTGTATTAATGCATTTTCCACGAGAAATTAATTTTGTGCAAATAAGTTCAACCTTAAGAGCTCACAATAGTTGTGTTTTTAAACTTCCTAGGTTAGGTTAGGTTAGGTTGCGATGGCTGAGAGCGACAAGTCACTCTCCCACTTAGGCCACATGGGCCCGTTGCGATACCATATCTTCCTTATTAAACCCCATTAGACCCTAGGGTGATCTTCGATACTGAACTATTTTGTGGAAAGAATAAATTTAAGCAGAGCTGGGATCTATATGTCGGATGTCAACCTGTCGTGAGTAGGAGAGGCTGACCAAGAAACCTAAGTCTTCTCCTACTTAAAGCGGGGCAATGACACAGAAGGTGCTGTATCGTTTCCTCCTCTTCCTCAAATCTGCAACTTCTACAGAAATCGAAATAATGTACGCCTAGGCGTGCTGCGTGTCTGCCTATAAGACAGTGACCCGTCAAGGCCCCTACCAGAAGTGAACTGTGTTCCCTTCTGTAACGTAAAAGTGTGTTAGTACGTTTAGAGTCAAATGTTGGCCACGTTAGTCTCGATACCGCACAGGTGGAAAGGTCTTTCCACCGGTCCGTGGCGAGACGTAGTGTTTCGGCTTTTTTGTAAGGCTTGAAGGTAGCCATAGGCATTCCTATCGTTTATTAAACTTCCTAAGTAAGTAAACGTATATTCTTGTTCGACTGGCACATTTTAGCGGTCTTTCTCTGGATGTTCTAATTGACCAAATTCTTCTGTGCATTCCCTTATAAGAAAATGATGTTGCCATTTCCGCTTAAAATAGAGAATTTTAAAGTGTCACTAACAGGAACAAAATTCACGCAAAAAGTCCCACTTTTTTGTTTGGGAAACTGGCTGGAACGATTGTCGGAAATGAGTAAGAATACTTATAGCTGTTTTATGCCAAAATTTGGAACCTTTTCACAAATTAGTTTTGGAATGGCAGCTTTTCAAAGTTTATTTTTCTAAAAATTGCTCCGAGAAATGGAGTTTTAATAGTCGAAACTAGGAAAGAAACAGCTGGCGGTATTTGATTTTATATTCGAACTAGATTTCAATAAAAAAATTGTAAAAAAATATTCAATTCGTATTATTTTTCATAAAAAATGGCAAAAATCTTCAATTTTGCGGGGTTTTTTTTTAATTTGGCAACTTTGATTTTCGAGTGCCCTGGAGTGCCCCTTGCAGTTCACTCGCGACATGGCTTATTATTTTCTAACTTCAAGGGCTACAGCGTAATTTGAAATTCAAGATGTGGTGGAAAATTGGCTGTGGCTTGAAAAAAAAATATTTTTTCCCATGTTTTAAGAAACTTATTTTTTTATTATTTGTACAATAAATCGGGAGCAAGTCTTTTATACGAGGGCCGTCCCAGAAATGGCCGACCTAGCACAGTAGTGTTGCAAAATGTTCACAAAAAATATTAAAAAGGGGAAGTACCGACTATTAAAAGCTTAAGTTTGAAGTTTGGTGCCTTTACCTTGCACAGTTTTTTTGTCGATTTTAATAGAGAACGCTTGTTATTGATTTGCAAACATGGACAAAATTGGTCATCGTTATGTGATACAATACTTTCATATAAAAGGTCTTAGTCCAACCAATATTAAAAAGGAGCTGGATTCTACCTTACGTAATTCTGCTCCCTCGTTTACAACAATAAAATATTGGGTGGCTGAGTTTAAGCGAGTTTGTTTGAGCTGCGAGGATGAACATCGTAATGGGCGTCCAAATGAGGTGTCCACTTCAGAAATGGTGGCCAAAATTAAAAAATGTGACTTCAGAACAAAAACGCCGGTTCACACCTCTGCCGTTGCAATGGCTAAAATCAATGAATTAAAATTTGAATTGCTACCTCACGCCCCTTATTCGCCAGACTTAGCTCCCTCAGATTATTTCTTATTTTCAAACTTGAAAAAAATGGCTCGGAGGAAAAAGATTTGGCAACAATGAAGAGGTGGAGTTGAAAAAAAAAAAAAATGATAAATTTTTGTGTTTTAGTAGTTAGGTCGGCTATTTCTGGGACGGCCCTCGTATAAGCATTAAGCGCTTTCATAAATACTCATAAATTTCGCGATTTTTTGACCTTTGCGGGCAAGCGTCCAACCATTGCCCAAATTCGCAGATTTCGCGGTTTTTAGACTATTTTTGGGGCATTTTTTTTAACTTAGAAACCTTCCCTGGCAAGCACTCACCATTTCCCAAAGTTTCCTCGCAATCGGATGAACGGTTTAGGCAGGCATAAGGGACAGACAGACAGACAAACATTCACTTTTATATATATAGATTTAAAATTAGCTTCTATGACTGTTTTAATGACCTTTATACTGTTAACTTGCAGCTAGCTCTAGATCTTGTAATGCTATTGGCATAACTTTAAACAGAGGCACACAACACAACAAGGAGGCTTCAGGTTTGATCGAACGCGTTTCATGAGGGACCAAATCCTCACTCATCAGCGATCTTGAGCCTGAAATGTCTATCATAAAAGCAGTTTTTCCATGCCAGCGACGGCAAAACTGTTTAGGAATTCCAAAGCAGCATGCGCGCAAAACACCAAAAAGACAGCCTAAGACAGACATTCCCCTTTGTATGTGCGTGTCCTCCATTGGACTTTGCACTCAGTGAGCAGCCATCGGCCGCCACGTCTGAAGCAGAAGACCAAAAATTTTTTGCATGCACAATTGCTTACAAACAGGAGTTTTTGTTGTTTTAAATGAAACTTTTTTTTATTAAGTTTCGAACAACAATAAATAAAAGTCATTAAAACAGTCCTAAAAGTACTAAAGCGCCTCAATCATTGAAAAACATTTTTTTACTATTTTTTTGTTCACTGGACAGCAAAAAAAAATTACCAAAAATCGATTTATCATTTTTAACTGGCCACATCTTTTACAAAATAAATTCTTTATTTTCCCTTGATTCTGCTTCGGGCCATAGTGGCATTTATACTTAACAGTTTCCTGTTTTCCATTTTGCTTTCTGATAATGGGGACTTCCGGAAAGGTGTGAACCATTAGCACACCTTTTTCAGAAGACCCTTTTTTGAAGGCCGAAAACTTTTTGTTTTTAATGAATTGAGCAATCAAATACAAAAAACAGAATTACAAAATCTTTTTCCGATTTCTTTTCACAATTTTAAAAAAATCAGGTAAAATTCAGTCGTCTAGACCAGAAGATGGCCTTAATAATACATAAATAAATATCCAATTGTGTGGCTGGTGATAGGTCTGGAAGTGTACCCGATCCAATCAAAAGAAGAAGTAGAGCATGTCAGCTCTTGTTTATTTCATTCCCAATAAATCGAGTTGTGTCTACCCGACTATTGATGCTCGTAAATCCAGATAATTCTTGGTGACAAAAATGTTTCATTTTTTATTTTTAGTGAAGTCAAAACTAGGAAATATGAAAAAATCTCTTCTTACAATGGTGTTACTCACTTTAAGTTCAATGTTTTCATTATTTTTTCTAGGGTATGTACAAGTCAATTGGTTTTTAAAAACGCAAAGCTTCTGTTTGACCCAGTCACATTATAATCGGATTGGATTAGATAGTTTGACCAACTTAAATTGGATTATACGTTAGCTATGAAAGCCACACACAGCAAACCGCATTTCAATGTTTAATCCTTATAACTAAAAGGCTACAGGTGAAGGGAAAAACTTACCACAAATGATTTGCTAACCAATAAAATAGTTCGATTTAGTTCAATTTCCGACTTTCATTATGCGTCTCATTAACAATTTGAAACGAGCACAATGCGCTCTATCCACACCTGGCGTGATAGGCCACGTGCAACAATGGCTGCAATAACAAGCGTCCATGTCATGCTGCACACGCAACAAGCAAAGCTTTCTGCCACACACAAACTGAAATTGATGCGTTTAAAATTGCGTTAAAATTTCTCTTGTCCCTTGCATTCGTGTGGGCCACCATTCACGTTTTCACAGCTTGTGCTTGTTTTGCTTTTTCGGTTCCACCAATAATCCCTGCACGCCAGGGACGCTTGCGCGATTTTGCGTCACTGTTAATTTAATATTTGATAATCAGCTTAATATGCAATGTACATGCCCAGAAAAAGGCCAATTATGGACTGGGTCTTTAGCAAGCCCGCCGCTGTGAATTGAAACTGAAACTGAAGCTCCTCTGCTCGTATCAGTTGCGGCCAGGCAGCAGCCTCGTGAGAGAATTGGGTTGACTTTACGTCTGCCTTCTCTCTAAGCGAAATATTTATGCTTATTTGCGGCAGTGTTTGTAGGCGATAGTGCGACTTATGTTTTCCGGTGTCGAGCAACCAATAAATTGACTGACATACAGTTGGCCACGCCCCCCAATCTCCCACCACTAATGGTAAACTATATTTTTGCATGGCAAATGGTGTCCCTCAGTGTATCGTGGCGTTCGTTAGATGAACGTTCGGCGGTTGTAATCCTGCGGGCCCCATTTCGGGAGCATCTCGTTAGCTACTGCCAGCAGGACACAACAATAGTGGGGCAATAGGAGTGCAGCGTCAGCATTTTCGTGTGTTCATTTAAAAGTTGTGCGACATATTTTATGTGCAACTTTGGTGTTGTGACACTTTACCCAGGCAGAGAGTAGAAGGCAACAGCAACGCAGCAGGCGATAATTAGCGGTTTTTGTGGCATGGTCAGGGATGCACATGCATATATTGGTTAATTATAAACAAGGAATATCTATGTGTCCAAAGTTTGAATGGGTGCGTGGACAATTTTCGAGCTATCGAAAAACTAGCTTAGAGTTTTATTATACTCATTCGGGACACTATTACACTTATAATTGTTCCCAAAGCACTGGTTAATTTGTTAGATATTTGGTGTCGACTATCGCACCTATTTGTCTCAGGAGAATGTGAGTTTTAATTGGAAAAGTTAGCGGACTTTCATGGATCGAATAATGCTCGTCAGAGATTTCTACGTATGCTAGTGCATTGATCAGCGGACTTTCAGGTCAACCTATGGATGTTGCGATGCATACTGGGGTATAAATGTTGCGGCATAAGCGCAAGTTTTTTTTTTTTTTTTTTGTTTTCAAGCTATGAACTGTCAAGCATAATACCCAAGTAAACACTTTGCCCCGCGCTGTGGTGCTCTATTACTTTAAAGCTATAATTCATTTCTCGAATGCATTAAAACTAGACAAAATACTGTATTTTTTATTGTAGGTCTGCCAGTACCAGTTCATATTAAATTTGAATTAAGATATGTGGATTAAATCATAATAGTCAGCTTTACAATTATCCATTTAAAAAAAAATAGGGGAAAGTTAGCCAATTCCAAATTTTGCTTTCATTCAAATTTTGCTTTTACGCTTGCGTCAACTTTAAATTCTGATTGCATGGAATTGGCTCAACGAGCAGGAGTCATTTAGCGAAACGCCTTCTGATGATTGGATTGGATATCCATGAAACAGCTGTAAAGGTTTGTCCACGCTCTTTTTGGTTTGTCAATGCATAAGTTGTTTATAGTTGTGAACAAACGCAACTTCTTGACCTCGAGCCAGCGAACTCGTTACTAATTAAACATTAGAAAGGTCGGATGATAAATTGGAAAAAAGTATATAAAATAAATATATGCCAACGTAAGGGACGTTTCTATTGAAAACAAAAAAAATTTTCTCACAAGAACAAGATCGTTCCTATGGGAGCTATATGATATAGTCATCCAATTTTGACCAAAATTTGTAGAATTGTGTGGGAGCATATAAAACAAACACATGCTAGTTTTGAGGACATTTCCATTGAAAAAAGTTTTTCTCACTAAGACTACTTTTCAGACTATACTTTTCTATGACAGCTATACTATATAGATGGCCGATTTCGACCAAATTTGGTGAAAACATGGGAAAGGATAGTAAGCTAAGACGCGTTTCCATCGAAAACAAAAAAGTTTTTCTTACAAGAACTTCTTTTTCAACCTGCAGGTCTATGATATAGTCATCCGATTTTGACAAAAATTTGTAGAACTGTGAAAAGTATATAAAATAAGCGTATGCCGATGATATGGACGTTTACAATAAAAACAAAAAGTTTTCCTCAATAGAACTTGTTTTTCGACCTATGACAGCTATATGTTATAGTCATCCGATTTAAACCAAACTTTGTAGCAATGTGTGAAAGCATACCAAATATGTAAATGCCAATTTTAAGGACATTTTCGGACTCTACTTTTCTATGACAGCTATACCCTTGCAAAGGGTATTATAAAATTGTCCGGATGTTTGTAACGCATTGAAGGAAGCATCTCCGACCACATAAAGTATATATATTCTTGATTAGCACGACGAGCTGAGTTGATTTTGCCCTGTCCGTTTGTCCATCTATCTGTTTCAATGCAATCTCCTCCTTCAGTTTGAAAGCTATCTTCACCAAACTTTGCACAAAGCATTATAGCTTAGCTATCATAGAAACGATCGGTTGAAAAAAGTTTTTTGGGGGGGAAAACTTCTTTTTTTTGTTTTTTACAATGTTTTTCCATAATTCCACCAAGTTTGTTCGAAGTCGGAAATCTATATAGTATAGCTGTCATAGAAGAGTATAGTCTGAAAAGTAGTCTTAGTTAGAAAACCTTTTTTGTTTTGAATGAAAATGTCCTTAGAATCGGCATTTATTTATTTGTTGCCCAAAATCCAAATGTTTGTTATTGAAATAATAGAATTTATATTCAAGCTTCAAAATATATAAGCAATATGGTTTTACGGTGGTTTGTTTGTTCTTGGCAGAGGTTTAACTACACCTACCTCTTGCTTGCATTTATTCTTGTAAAAAAGGATATTTTCATTGGTCAAAAAAGTGGGCAAAACAGTCGTTTCAGTATTGTGCGCTTCGCAAAACTAAAAATTTGTTTTCTTTTATTTAAGATAAAAATCATATTTATAAGATATCTAATATATATTAACAATTTGAACTAAAAATGGGTACACAGTGTAACGCGCGCACGGAAAAACGGTTTTTTAAATTTAACAAAATGAGTTGTTATAATTTTGTTTTCCAAACTAGTTTTATAAACAGAGTTTTTTATGCACTTTAATCTGATAAAAAAAAATTCTTTAGTCTGACTTTTTTTGAAAAATATTAACGTAACGTCCGAAACGGCATAAAACAACTTAAAAATTTTATTATAATATTATAAGGTGGAAGTGGGTGTTTATAATGGATTTTCGCCTGCTGATCCGAATCTGGACTTTAAATTGCTCTAGATTGCCGAGAATTCGAAAAACTTAACCTCAAAGTAACAAAAAGTGTGATTATCAGTTTTGAGCTTTTATAAACCATTTCCGATAAAAGGTCTACCCGGAGTCAATTTGTCAAATTGGGCCAACGCAATCGAAAAATTATTGAATATACATAAAGACCACATATGTACGAGGTGTGTTCAAAAAGTATCACGAATTTTGAATTTTCGCGGGTTACGTATATTCGAATTTCGATTTTTTGTGGCGTTATGTTGGTACTCATGTCTCTCACTTATGCCGACAAGCTCGGCCATTTTGAATGTTCACTTAATTGTTGACAGCTGCTTTGCTTGCACGTGTTTTGAATCGTCTTCGATTTTTACCTATTCAAAAAAGAGGATCAAAGAACATGTATCAAATTTTGTGTGAAAAACGAAATTAAGTGCGCGGATGCATTCCGAATGTTAACTGTGGCATACGGAGAAGCTACCTTGGACCGAAGCAACGTTTATCGGTGGTACAAAATGTTCTCAGAAGGCCGAGAAGATGTGAACGACGAAGAGCGTGCCGGACGCCCGAGCACTTCAACAACAGACGAAAAAATTAATGAAGTGGAGAAAATGGTATTGGCCAATCGTCGAATCACCGTTAGAGAAGTTGCTGAGGATCTAAACATATCGATTGGCTCGTGCCATTCGATTTTTATCAATGATTTGGGCATGAGACGGGTCGCCGCAAAATTCGTACCAAAATTGCTCAATTGCGACCAAAAACAGCATCGCATGAACATTGCTAATGAGATGTTAAACTCTGTCCGCGACGACCCAAATTTGCTCCAGAGGGTCATAACTGGTGACGAATCGTGGGTTTATGGTTATGACGTGGAAACCAAAGCTCAATCATCTCAATGGAAGCTGCCGCAAGAACCAAGACCGAAAAAGCGCGCCAAGTTCGGTCGAATGTGAAAGTTTTGCTGACAGTTTTCTTCGATTGCAGGGGCGTGGTGCATCATGAGTTCTTGCCACAGGGAAGAACGGTCAATAAGGAATTACCTGCAAGTTATGCGCAATTTGCGCGAAGCAATCCGCCAGAAACGCCCGGACTTGTGGAAGAACAAAAATTGGCTTTTGCACCACGATAACGCCCCTGCTCACACATCGTTGCTTGTGGTTTGCCAAAAACAACACACTAATGATGCCGCAGCCACCGTATTCCCAGTTCTGGCCCCCTGTGACTTTTTCTTGTTCCCTTAACTGAACAGGCCCATGAAAGGACGACGTTACGCTACGCTTAACGAGATAAAGACGGCATCGAAGGAGGAGCTGAACAAGATAAAAAAAATAATTTTTTGAAGTGCTTCGAAGATTGGAAAACCGTTGGCACAAAGTATATAATATCTCATGGGGATTACTTTGAAGGGGACAAAATAGATATTCATGAATAAATAAATAATTTTTGAAAAAACACAAAATTCGAGATACTTTTTGAACACACATCGTACTTTATAAGAATATGCTAGGAACATTCTCCTATGACCGCCCATAGTACCAATATCAGCACAAATGATCACCTATTTTGAACAAATATTTTGTTCCTCACAAAAAATGGATTTTCAAATGGCCATAAAATAGCTTTACTCTAAGAGGAGGGGCTCCCTACCTTTACCAAGTTTTTACTGGACCAATTTTGTAGACTCTATAGGTAAAACACACTTTACAATGGAGGGAAGCTAGCTTCGGCCCGACCGAAGTGTATATACCCTTGAAGATCGTATTAATTTTCATTACGCCTAATAAAGGGTGATTTTTTAGCTATTATCTTTTTGGCAACACTGATTTAAACAGCTCACGCACGTTTCGTGTTTTGTTTCACTGTCAAACATCTTCAGTTTGGTCTATATTTTAACCATAAATCGTCTTAAAACGAACAACGCTTGCAAATTATTGAATTTTATTATCAAAATGCATGCTCTGTTAAGAAAGTTCATCACGCGCTTCTTCCATTTTATGGTCAGCTTATTTGACCCACCTCGAAGCGGCTATTCGGGTTATTGTGACTAAATTTCGCACCAAATTTACATTGTTGGACATTAAACTACCAACACGCTAACGTAGAGTGCGAACTGAAGAAAATATCGCAGCTGTGTCGGCCAGTGTTAATGATGACCATCAATTATCGATTCGTCGCCGTTCGCAGCAATTGGACCTCTGTTACTCAACAACGTGGACAACTATTATTGCCCAAAATGCAAGAGCTTGACTTGCATGACGTGGTTTCAACAAGACGGTGCCACATGCCACACAGCACGCGCAACAATAGACTTATTGAGAGGCAAGTTTGGTGAACATTTTGTTTCACGTTCGCGACCGGTCAATTGGCCGCCTAGATCGTTCGATTTAACGCCTTTAGACTATTTTTTTGTGGGGCCGCTTCAATTGACGCATTGGATGACAACATTGAAGCATTTATTCGTGAGATACCGGACGAAATGTTGGAAAGAGTATGCCAAAATTGGATAAGTGGATGGACCATTTGAGGGCTGTCACGGTCAACATTTGCATGAAATAATCTTCAAACATTAAGTTATATGGACCGTACTATCGATTCAAATAAAAATTTCATGCATTTTTCTGAATTTTATGTGTTTTTTTTTTTTTAACTTTCCTATAGCTCTTAAAAAATCACCCTTTACTTAGACTATTTTTCAAACCTGACTTTTCAATGCAGCAGTACTATATAGTCTTCCGGCTTCGACCAAACTAAGTGAAATTATGAAAAATCGTTGAAAACTTTTAAACACGAAGTCTGATGCCGATTCCATTCAAAACAAAAAAGTTTTTTTCACTAAAGCTAATTTTTCGACCGATCGTTCCAACTTTCTATTTGTGTAACGTACGAACGGCACCTACATAAATCAATCATTTTTTTTTTGTTAAAGCAAAGTGGTCATCATTTTTATACCCTGTTCCCATTGAAAATGGGAAAAGGGGGATCATGAAGTTGTGCAAAAGTATGTAACAAGGAGAAGGAAACATTTGCGACCCTATAAAGTATATATATTCTTGATCAGCATCAACAGCCGAGTCGATTTAGCCCTCTCCGTCTGTCCGTCCGTCTGTCCGTCCGTCTGTCCGTATGAACGCGTGTTTCTCAGAGACTATAAGAGCTAGAGCCACAAATTTTTGAATGTAGGTAGGTTTATACCCGATTCAATACGAGTTTGTTTCAGATTTGGAAAATTCCTCCCCCTCCCCCCTTTAAGCGCAAAAACTGTCACAGCCACAATTTTAAGATCCCAATTAAGACCTTCCAAACTTTACATATATCAAGTAAGGCCCAATATCTATCTATTCTGAAAAGATCAATAAGATCGGACGAAAAACACCGAAGTTATATACGAATCAATTTCGCTTGTGGGAGAGAGGGGGGCCTTGCATTGTCAGTTACCGCGTTTTGTGCGTGTGTTAGTTAGAGTGTGTGTGTATGTGTGAGTGTGTGTATATGTGTATGAAAACACAAGAAGTCAAGGGAACAGGGTATTTTGTAGTCGGGACACTCGACTACAGCTCCCTTACTTGTTCTTCATGATTTGAAAGTACTTTCCGAGCCGTATATACCACTTTGTGTATGCAGTTAACGTCCGTAACGCAGGAAATGCCCATTTTCCAAGCGAACAAGGCCGTACCCCAAGAGGGGTCAGACGAGAGCAACTTAATTTGAGATGAACTTCAGATTCTTCTCAAACCTAAAATAATTCCTGAAAAGGTTAAAAAGATTGCTAAGTACATGAATATTTTTTGATTTTTAGTATTTGGACTTTTTTAGTTTATTATGCAAAATTCGCTAAAAAATGTGCAAGTGCACATAAGCCTTAGAGTCGACTTCCATTATTTGTAACGTCCGCAACGGAACTTTAAGCAAGCATAACATTTTTTCTAAAACAGTTATCCGATTATTTTGAAATAGGTTTAAAAGTATTCCCGAAGATCTGCATTATGCAAAAAAAAAAATTCATTAAAATATGCCATTGTGAACGCCTGCTGTGGCAATTTAAACAAGCAACGTAGTATTAACCCATATACATATTTTAAATACTTTTACACAATTCTACAAAGTTTTGTCTAAATTGAATGACTATAGCATATAGCTGCAGTACTAAATGATCGGTCGAAAAATAAGTTCTAGTGAGAAAAAACTTTTTTATACCCTGTTCCCATTGAAAATGGGAAAAGGGGGATCATGAAGTAGCGCAAAAAGTAGGTAAAAGGTAGAAGGAAACATTTGCGACCCTATAAAGTATATAAATTCTTGATCAGCATCAACAGCCGAGTCGATTTAGCCCTGTCCGTCTGTCTGTCCGTCTGTCTGTCTGTCTGTCTGTCTGTCCGTCTGTCCGTATGAACGCGTGTTTCTCAGAGACTATAAGAGCTAGAGCCACAAATTTTTGCATGTAGATAGGTGAATACCCGATTCAAAACGAGTTTGTTTCAGATTTGGAAAATTCCTCCCCCTCCCCCCTTTTAGCGCAAAAAACTGTCAGAGCCACAATTTTTAAGATAGACCTTCCAAATCTTACATATATCAAGTAAGGCCCAATATCTATCTATTCTGAAAAGATCACTAAGATCGGACAATAAACACCGAAGTTATATACGAATCAATTTTGCTTGTGGGTGAGAGGGAGGGTCTTATTGTCAGGCTTATGCTATGCGCGCGGCCGCATGCCATGCGTTTGTGTGTATGTGAGTGTGTGTTTATGTAAAGGAAAACACACGAAATCAAGGGAACAGGGTATTTTGTAGTCGGGGCTCTCGACTGCAACTCCCCCTTGTTTGTTTTAAAGGGAATCGCATTTAAATTTTGTAATTGTTAGTTTGTTATGCTTTTCCATGATTCCACTAAGTTTGGTTGAAATCGGACATCTACCTAGTATAGTGCCCTTAGAAAAGTAAGGTCACAAAAGTTGTCTTAGTAAGAAATACTTTTTGAGTCTGCAAGGGTATACAAAACCTCTGCCGAGCCGAAGTTAACTTTCCCCTATTTTTAAATCACAATATCTTGCTCAAATTAAGAGCCAATTTTACACTCACCGGATCGAAAGAAGAAAGTTCTTTTGGCCATTTTGGTTTTAAGACAATATAATCGTTTACAAACCATTACCAAAACATCGTATTATCTGTTACCTATCGGTTAAATACCGCCTAAGCCCATATCGATTATCGTTTTGGTTTTAGAACGCGATTTTTTTTACAAGCAGGCTTTCAAACGCTTATTTGTTATTCAAGTATTCCCTCTATCAAGTCAAATGCATATGCTCGCCCTTGGCGCATTTCGTAAATTTATCTAGTTTAAAAAAATATATTAGTAAAATTCGTTAAACAAGCGTTACACGCCAGCTTAAAAGCTTTAAATGCAAAAATATTCACTGCGAACAGAATCAACAAGAGGGACAACAACAACTTGCATTTGCCGTACTAAATAAGCGAAGCAGCAGTAGACGCTTAAATAAGCTTTAGTTAAGAGGCAAGCTGGCAGGGTGCTGAGTGCGGGATGGGAAAATGGACTGAAAGTTGTAGCTAAAGTGAAGTTTGAATAAACATTTTGCGCATTTACTTTACTTAAAAGTTTATTTTTTTTGCCAAGCTGACATTTCGGTGTGCTCTGTGCCGCCATTAAGCCAGAGTTGAGAAAGGAGCAGAAAAACCAAACCATTTTGTTTTATGTAACGAAAAACTCATAATAGTGTGACTTGGCAAGTATTTAAAAATTCTGGGCAGACACGGAACGAACTTACACACACATCCACGAAGCATATGAGTGTAAGCTATTCCAGTTTATTTTCAATATATTGTTTAACCAAATATACTCCCAGTAGCAACAAAAATGGTAAACTAAAAGTAACTTTCCGAACAAAAAACTTTTAGACAAAGACCAGACAAAGTGTGAGCTGGTTGTGGGCCGTGGGTACACTTTCGGGCTCTATGCATATCGCATTTTAATTTATTAGCACAAAAAGCGTCTAGACCGTTTTAAGCTGTTGCTACTACGGCAGCAGCAGCAACCACCAGTTTCATACACTTTGATGCAATAATTTTCGTTAGCATTTTCGTTCGTTAACAATTAAAATTTACATAAATTTCAGGCAGATTGACAATTGATATTGCATAGTAGACTCCAAGAACCTTTCAACATCATTATAGACCAAGCACCAAATAAAAAATAGGGGAAATATACCCTTGCAGCGTCCATTGAAAAAAAAAATTTTCTATGGTAGACTACTTTTTGAACATTACTTTTTTAAAGCCGGGTGGCTCAGCAGTTAGTGTGCGAGACCGCTGTGCAATAGGTCGTCGGTTCGATCCCGCCTCGGAACATCTAATGAAAAGTCTTTCCTCAAGTATACGGTAATATGACCCTTCCTTGAGTGCAATGGGACTAAAACAGTGCTGAGTCGGATTTTGTCGATACGGCTCTGTCACCATGTGAACATTCCTCAGTATACCTCATTACCCTCCGCTTTAAACATCATACATTTACTTTACATAAGCTCTGACCGCTCCCCTGCCGGCGACACCGGCGGCGCAGCGAGCCATATGAAATATTGTAATAGAATTAAGAGAGATTGACAAAACGGACTTGAGACAACACAGAAGTGTTGTCCAAGCCTAAATAAAAATACAAAAACGTTTTTATCTAATACATGGCGACTCATATTATAATAATACCATTCCGTACTAATACATGGCGACCGTGACTGAGGTATATTAAGACCTGGACCTGGACAACAACAATGCAGCAACAACAATGCAAACAATTGCATAGCAACAATTTCAACTACAATTGATGACATCATCAGAAACAACAACAGCAGCAGCAACATGATCTGCAATAGACAACAACAACAACAGCGGCAGCAACAAACATAAACGAGTACGTACAAAAGTGAAACCAAAATTAACGATTTGTCTATGTCTAGACAACAACAACCAGAGCACATTGCTCTTCAAGATTCTGCTTCTATCGAGCAAAGGAACAGCAGCAGCCTGTGCGAAGACCAGCACCGGCCCCGCCTGAGCTCATAGGCTCAGGACAACAGCAGCAGCCTGTGCGAAGACCAGCACCGGCCCCGCCTGAGCTCATAGGCTCAGGACAACAGCAGCAGCTGAAGGACGACACAACAACAGATGGACAACAAAACATCATAGCCTGTGCAGCCTGCACCGATCTCGCCAGGTGCGCCAAGCCGGACAACCAAAAGTAAACCGACAGTGCTACAAAGAGCACACAGCATTACCTTTTTTCTTTCTTATATATATCTTTGCACTGCGATGCAAATTAAAATTAACACAAATTGTACAGACCAGGCAGTTTCTAGCAGTGGGTTTTCATTTTTTTTTACCTAGGTAGGGAATCTGTAAAAAAATATTTTTGATGAATAGTAATTCAATAAGTAAATCAGTTGAAAATCTCGAGACCTCAGAATATGAACCTAAGGATATAGTTAGTATATCATTCCCAAAAATGGGCTTAATCGATACTAAAACAGTGGACTCCACTGCGAATGTTATTAACAAAATCATATCAACAAATACTGATTCACGTTTGACAAATATATTGTTATTGATAATTGTTATAATTTTGTGTGCGTATATCCTTTACAAAGCTTATCTCTTACACAATAAGTGTGTAAAAAAAAGGGCCTTAAGCCAAGCTAACGATCTAGATAAGATCTAATTTAATAAACGCACAAACAATTGTCATAAAAATATATTCAAAATAAATAAAACAAATATAAATGTACACGAATGACGTGATTATCTAAGAGAAATAAAGTGATTTCGATAATCCGAAACAGAACAGAGCCACTTTCGATTTTGAATATGAATACATAAATAGGTACGGCCTACAATTTTCTCCACTAGCTTTTTCTCCACATAAATACACAAAATGCCTAAAACAGGAGAGAATAAGAAAAAAAAAAAGTAGAGGAGGACAAAGAAATTTTTTGAATAGAAAGATATAAAAATTAAACTGGCAGTAGTATTCTCCAGCCACAGCCCCAGTACCCTGGGAAGAAAAAGTACAAATTAGACAGGAACTAGAAAACACATACAGGAATTAGAAGCTAATAAAAATAAAGAAGATTTAGACGAAGCCAGGAAATCAAAGTGCCCAGCAGATTGCAAGGGATCTTTTGACAACCCAGGCTGTGAATATACTTGTTGAAAAAAAAAAAAAAATAATAACATTCTTTTCCTGTAGAGTATTACATGGCGTCCCCACTTATTCATTACACTCAAAAAGCAATAGTACTGTCTACTGTGAGAAATTGCCCAATGGTAGGACAAAATATCGTACTAGAAATAATGCAAAAATAAAACCAAAAACAAAGCAATAACACCTTAGTATGGAATGGGAGCAACTAACTCTCCATATCCGCGAAATAAAAGAAACTTTCGATAGGTCTTACAAATGTGTAAGCCAGAATAGGGTAATACAGAAAGATACAATAAATAAACATGCGAAGATTCTTGTCGATTCTTTTAATGAGGCAAGAATAATAGTGCATGAAAATAGGAAAATAATAAATAAAACGAACTGGTCAAAAATATCAAAATTATTGATCAAGTTACGTTCCAATTTAATAACCGTCAAAGAAAGGTATAATTTAGATATATCGATACCAACAATCTTAAATACCCCGTTGACAATAGATCTTAGTGAAGAGCATGAATCAGCAGAACAGGCAGAAATAGATTTAGCGGAAGATTAAGATTCCGAATCAAGCGAAGAAAGTGCTGATATAAAAGAAAAAGATCTACACGATCTGACAATACCTGCGGTAATAACATTACCGGAACAGGAAGAAGAAGAATTAGATTCAGATACAAGTCTAATAGACACAAAAGAAAACATAATGACAGACTTAGCTGCCCAAAAGGGCATACATAAAAGACATTTCGAATGCCATTCCAGAATTTAATGGACAAAAGTTACATCTTCAAAGATTCGTAACGGCTTTGAAGTTAATAAACTTAACAAAAGGCACATTCGAAGATCTAGCTGTTGAAGTCATAAAATCAAAAATAATAGGATCTACACTGTACAAGGTACAAAATGAAAAAACAATTGATGCAATTATAAAAAAATTGCAAGATACTATAGTTGGTGAAACATCCGACGTAGTAAAAGCAAAAATTGGCGAAAACCACACAGAAGGGAAAAACTGCCGAAAAATTCACAACAGAAATTTACAATTTACGTAGGCTCTTGGAAGCTTCGTATATTGACGAAGGCCTAACGGCTGAACATGCTGATAAATTTAGCACCAAAGAAGCCATCAGCACAATGGTCAAAAATTGTAAACATGGAAAACTTAAAACAATTCTTGAGGCAGGAAATTTCACAACTATGAATGAAGCCATCACAAAGTACTTACACTGTAGTACTGAAATGACAGGCAACGCTAATTCAATACTATACGCACAAAGAGGCCAAGGCCAGCGTGGTAATTACAACAACAGAGGAAATTATCGCGGAAGAGGCAATGGCCGCGGTTATTATAATAATAACAATTATAATAATAATAATTATAACAATAATTATAACCACAACAACAATTACAGAGGAAACAATAGAGGAAACAAAAGAGGAATTATAGAGGAAGTTATAGAGGAATAACCACCAAAATGGAGGTTATACCCATAATTACAACAACAATAATAACAGCAATAATGTTACAGTAGCACAAAACGCCCCGGGAAACTCCCAACAACCTTTAGATACTCAGCAGTAGGAAACTCTAAAATTCACACCATTAATCTCGGCCTAAACACATTCGTTACTTTCATAAATGTAGCAACAGGAAAACAATTAGTCTTTTTAATAGATTCAGACAGCTATATGCCATAGTCATCCGATCCAACCAGTTCCGACATATGTGCAGCGTATATTTACTAAAATACTTCGAGCAGAATTTGGTGAGGATAGCTTTCAAACTGACGAAGGAGATAACACAGAAACAGACAGACGGACATGGCTAAATCAACTCAGCTCGTTGTGTTGATCAAGAACATATATACTTTATGTGGTTGGAGATGCATCATTCAATGCGTTACGAACATCCGGACAATTTTATAATACCCTCTGCAAGGGTATAAAAATCAAAATGTATAGTGCTTCAAGAAATGTTTGTTGTACCGCGCAGAACTCCGCTATCCAACAAAAAACTAGAAAGAAAGTCGGTCAAGCCCGACTATAGTATACTCTCTATCTATGAATTGCTGCCCATCACCGTAGCGACCGGTGCTGCCCATAATTGTTTGTTTTCATTATAACTCGACTATCGTTCATCCGATCCATACCATTCCTTTGGCGGATAAATAATCCTGATTACTAGATATGTCTAGAAAGAACGAACCTTCTATCTATAAAACTGTCGGAGATATGACCTTTTTTCCAATATGCGGGGGCGTGGCAAAAATTAAAAATAAACTTGATCTGCCTGCAAGAAAAAGAAGACAAATCACATACAAGTCAAACCTCTAACTCTTTCCATCTCTGAGATCTGTTTGTTCTTACGGACAGAGGGACGGACGGATATGGCTAAATCGACTCGGCTGTTGATACTGATCAAGATAAAAATATACTTTATGGTTTCGGAAATGCTTCCTTCTGACTGTCTCCCACAGTTTAATAGATAGAAGGTTCGTTTCTTCAAGACATATTTAGTAATCTGGATGATTTACAAATCCACAATAGGAATGGTAAAGATCGGATGAACGATAGTCGAGTAATAATGAAAACAAACAATTATGAGCAGCACCGGTCGCTACGGTGATGGGCAGCACTTCACAGGTACAGGTAACCCATATTAGGTTAATTGAATTTAATTAAGATTTTTTAGACCCGGAAAATTTACTACCGGCTAGCACACCGAGGTGCATTGGAGCGAGTTTTAAGGCGCCTGGTCGCTTAAAAACTATTAAAAATTACATTGTTTCGAGGTCCCCCGGGACCAACTTGTGTCCTGAAAGGTCCTAGCAGAGCACTCTTTCTCGGACCATCGGCATATAGAATACAAATTTAGCAATAAATGCCCTCCCCCATAAGATTCTAGTATCCTAGAAGAACTAACAAAAATATTGAACCCGTTCCGCCGTTCACACCAAGCACCGGGAAAAAAATAGATGAACTAGTCGACGCCCTTACCAGTGCGTGCTCTTAATCGTTCAATAGGGCCGGTTTCGCCAAGTCTCTTACAAAAGGAAGCCGGGACCTGGACTGACTCCAGTGAGGAATCCTTGGAGCTCCTGCTGACCACATACTTTCTAGCATGTTCCAGCACTCCACAACCGATAATTAGAAAACCAGACCTAGTAAGACCACCGACCTAGATATGGAAGTATCATTCCGACTCCCTGATCATAGCAGCGTGTACCAAGCAGAACTGGTGGCCATCCAGGAGGGCGCTTGACTCTTACACCAATAATGCCAAAACGCTCACGGAATGCCGCAGATCCTTAAATGAGATTGCTCGGCATCTCTGTATCCAACTTATCTGGGTGCCTGGTCACCGCAACATTGAGGGTAACGAGTCAGCCGACAGGCTGGCTAGACAGGGCACTACCATCCAGCTCCTCCCGGAGAAGAGCACGATAGGGTTGCTCTTGGCCTCATATAAACTAATCACAAGAAATGAAACCTGGCTACTGAACGATCGAACAACCTTCCTGTTTGCGCTGTAGCTAGGGTCACGTGGCACACCATCGACCTTAAACGTACCAATAGCCTTTTACGCCTCATGGGCTTCTTTGGAAGGCAGGAACTCTCCTGTGGCTATGTATGTAGTAAGGTCACGTTGCTGACCGGTTTAACATGGAAAACCCAGCGCGATCCTGGCTTACTGCGTCTCAAGTCGACTCACACCTCCCCGTGGTAACCCCTGGTAACAGAGCGATGCATCCGCAAAGCTGCTGGCTAACGTCAGCGGCGATCCTTTCCCTGGGACAAATATGGGGCGTTACGTCGGTCTTGGCACCCGATTAGCGTCTAATTCATCTGCCAATGAAAACTGCAAAAAAAATGCCTCGGATACGTACCATCGATGACGACCCACGCAAACGTTTAAAGGACCACGATTTGAGGATATGCACCTGAAATGTTCGCACCCTCAACAGGGTGGTTGCTGATAAACACTTTGTAAAAGTCCTCGAAGAATATTCATCAGACGTTACCGCACTCCAGGAAATGCGATGGACTGGACAAGGGAAAACGTCGGGAAAATCATCAACAAATACCCTCTGGGAGATCTACTATAGCGGACATGCTACAAAGCACGAGTTTGGGTGCGGTTTTGCAGTCTGCGGAAGACTGCGTCACTCTGTCATCAGCTTCACACCTGTTAACAAGCGACTATCCGTACTCAGACTTAAGGCAAAATATTTTAAAATAAGCCTTATCTGTGCGCACGCCCCAACAGAAGACAAGGACGGCGCGATGAAAGACGAATTCTATGAGTGCCTGGAACGTACATACCAGAGAGAAGCCGGTTTTAGTCCGACAATCGGCCGTTTTAGCCTGCACGATGAAACCTCCAAAAATTGAGGAAGGCTAAGAGATTTTGCTACGGGCAGGAATATGGTCGTTAGTAGCACATGATTTAAACACCGCGACAACCACATGGCGACCTGGAGATCCCCTGATAATAAAACGGAAAACCAGATTGATCACGTTGTGATAGACGGAAGGCATTTATCGAGTGTGCTTAACGTACATTCTTTCCGAGGAGCCAATATAGACTCGGATCACTACCTTGCTGCAAAGTACGCACGCGCACTCAGTGTGGCACATGCCGCACGCTCTAGTACACGTCGAAAGCTGAACGTCGAGAAGCTGCAATCACAACGGACCTCCGAAGCCTTCACAGCAAAACTCACCCATTTTCTCAAGGAAATTTCACCTTTCTCTTCAGGTATAAGTGGACAGTGGAAACATATTTCACACTCCATGAGTCCACGGCTGCCAGGGAGACTCTCGGATATGCCGAGCACTCCCGAAAACAGTCATGGTACGATGATGAGAGCCGCCGCGCTACTGCAGAAAAAGACGGTGCCTAGAGGAGAACTCTGCAGTCGGGAGCAACGCGGGCTATCAAGGAGCGATATCGGAAGAAAAGGAGAGAGGAGAAGCGCCTTTTCAGAAGGAAGAAAAATGAGCAGGAAAAGCGCATGAGGGAGGAAGTCGAAGTGCTGTTCGGAAGGAGTGAGACTCGAAAATTCTACCAAAAGATTAGGCAACTAACCGAAGGTTTTAAGCCCAGAGTCACACTATTGAAGGACGAGCACGGAAATCTGGTCAGAAGTCCGGAAGTGGCACTAGACAAATGGAGAAACTATTTCTCTAACCTGCTGGGAGGTGATGACGACAACAATGCCGCCTCTGGGGAAGTAGCGACACCACCAATCGATAACATAGAGATAGATCCGCCGGAATGAGCAGGAAAGGCGTATGCCTAAGGAAGTCGAAAGCCTGTTCGGCATGAGTGAGACTCGAAAATTCTACCAAAAAGTTCGGCGACTAGCCGAAGGATTTAAGCCCGGAGCCTCACAATGTAAGGACGAAGCCGGAAATCTTGTCACAGATCCAAAGGAGGTACTAGACAAATGGAGAAACTATTTCTCCAACTTGCTGGGAGGCGATGATGAACAGAATGACGCCTCTGGAGAAGTAGTGGAACCACCAATCAATGATATAGAAATAAACCCACCGGACCATAAAGAAGTTTGGTTAACCATAAAAAGGCTAAAAGCAAATCAGCTGGAGCCGATGAGCTGCCCGCTGAATTGTTCAAGGCTGGCGGCGAGGAGCTGGCAAGGTGCATGCACCAACTCCTATGCAGAAATTGGTCCGAAGAGAGTATGCCCGAAGATTGGAGTCTCAGTGTTCTCTGCCCAATACTTAAAAAAGGAGACCCTGCAATATGCGCCAATTACCACGGGATCAGTCTCCAACCCATTGCATATAAGGTTCTGTCATGTATCTTATGTGAACGTCTAAAGCCGAGAATGACCGAACTTATCGAACCTTATCAGTGTGGCTTTAGACCTGGTAAATCCACCATAGACCAAATAATCACATTGAGACAAATACTGCAGAAAACTATGCGACGAAAATCAACTCTTACCATCTTTTTGTTGATTATAAAGACGCTTTTGACACACCGATAAGGTCAAAGTTCTTCGAAGCCCTGTCTACTTTTGGTATACCAGCAAAGTACGTTCGACTTTGCATGATGACGTTGAGAAGCACACAAAGCTCCGTCAAAATAGGAAAGAACCTCTCCGAGCCTTGCGATACCAGAAGAGGTTTTAGGCAGGGTGACACCTTATCGTGTATATAATGCGCCAGTGCCCAAATGCTAAAAGAGCGGGCACCATCTTTTATAAAGATGTAATGCTACTTGCATATGCCGATGACATTGACTTTATTGGCAAATCCGAACGGGCGGTAAGCAAGGCGTTTTCAGAGATTGAGAAGCAGTCAAAACGCATGGGCTTAGCGGTAAATGAGGAAAAGACGAAGTTCCTAGTCTCAGCGCGCAGTGAGCCTACGCTTCTTGGACAATCTGTTGCAATGGGAAAGTACAACTTTAACGTTGTAAAGGACTTTGTCTACCTAGGAACGATAATCATCAGCGATAGTCTGGAGATACGAAGGAGAACAACTCTTGCAAACCGATGTTACTACGGGCTTAGTAAGGAGTTCAAGAGCAGAGCCGTCTTTCGGAAAACGAAAATTGCGCTATACAAGTCGCTTATTATCCCAGTCCTGCTATACGGCGCCGAAGCATGGACAATGTCATCAACGGATGAGGTAGCAATTGGCGTGTTCGAGAGAAAAGTCCTTCGGAGGATTTATGGATCTCTAAACGTTGGCGGCGAATTTCGCATCCGAATGAATCACGAACTGTATGAGCTCTATGGGGACACTGACCTAGTCAAGCGCATAAAACAACAGCGGCTGCGCTGGCTTGGACATGTTGCTCGTATGGATGAAGAAGCTCCAGTAAAAAAGTTTAAAAGCGGAAGGAAACGAATTAGGGAAAGCAGGAGCTGTAGGGACGAACAAAACTTAGTTGGGAAAACAAGTGCTTGAAAGACATAAAAGCGCTTGAACTGAACAACTGGTGCCAGCTTCGCACAAGTGCCGAGTGGCGGGCATTATTAGCAGCGGCCGAGACCGTCAAACGGTTGTTATAGAAATATCTGGCTAAATAAGAAGAAGAAGAGGAAACATCTCAAATCTGGTCGGAGCACTAACGGATCAAAGCCATACCGGAAAAAAAAAAACACCTTAGAAATCGCCCACAATGACTTCTGTAGAAGCTGCAAGTGTGAGGATGAGGAGGAAACATAACTGCATCAGAAGAAGGAGACTCAAAACACTTGGTCACCCCTTTCTACTCAACCTCTCGGAACTATCTGAGATAGAGATTCCGTCTCTACTAAAATTTTTACTAATTTCACAGTGGTTCAATCGGGAGGAACCCCCCTGGTTTAAATAGGGAATATATTCAAGCAGAGCTAGCACACAGATCGATCTGGAGAAATAATTATTAAATAATTTCATTTAAAGTGTTTTAAGAAAGACCAGAACAATCAAACAAAAGTCAAATATAACCTGCACATTTCTTTTGATTCTCACAGGTCACCGCATGGTCCTCGTTACCCAACTGCTGCTTCAGCTCAACAAGCAGCAGGTGGAAACATTTAATGAAGTTGTAATTAAATGACATGGAAATATTTAAGTAACGTTTCGATTGCGTTGCCAGACCTTTGACTCTGGTGGCAGCGACATCTGTTGCGAATGTCGAGTGGCGATTGTCAGTGTCGGCCTTCTTTAAATGTTGACGCGCAAAAGATAAATTATTTTCACGCAATTTTCCAGCACAAACAATAAACATTTCTCGAACGCGTCTTCAATGGGCTTTGCATAATTGAGCGGGCAATTAAATTGAAAGGCAGGCGCCCATCCATTCAACTGGGCACTGGCCTAGGTCTGCGGAGAATCTTCATCCGGGCCACTGAGGTTTGTTGACTGAAAAATTGTACAAAAACGACAGAAATCAAGAGGCGGAATGGTCTGCACTGTGCCTTGACCCCATCTCCTGATCATTATGAAAGCTCTGAAATTCCGTTCGGTCTTATTATCTATAGTTACCGCTCCACCTCCATCGGGAGCGTGCGCTGCCTTAACAATAAATAAAAACTATTTAATTTCATGGCAGCAGCACAGAAAGCTCCCAGACAGGCCTGGGAGAGTCACGAAAAAAAATTATAAAAAATAAACTTGAAAAGAGTAAAGCGCGATAAAAACCAGAAAAAAAGAAATGGGAGGAGTGGGTGTGGTGGCTGAAGCTGCCTTTTGCCAAGAGTTAATTTATTATGCGAATTGCTTTTGTACCTTTTCTGCGATGGCGACAAGGACGACCGAGAAAGACCTGGCAACAGCAGCAGTCAATGTCAAGTTATTAAAAGAGGGATTTTCAAAAGGATTACGGCTGCAAGTCGTTGCTCAATTTAAGGGCAGCGACAACAACAAAGCCAGCGACCACATGGCAACGGCTAAGGGAACTTTTTATGCCATCCTCGTTGGACACTCACCTGGCGGCACGCAGCAAGGCAACGGCCTGTTCCAATTTCTCCACGCGCAGAAATTTATTTATGCGGATCATGCAGTCCTCGCTGTAAGTAAAAGAAAGTTGAAATTAAAAATTTGTAGTAAGACGCCATATATGAGGGTAGACTCAGAAGTAACCGAACGAAATTAAGGTACCAATTTCATGTAACTCCAGATTAATGAGAAAAGTAATGCTGAAAATGGGTGCAGCGAATTCTCACAATTTTGCAGGTGGCACTCGCGTGTTTGGGATAATTTGTTTTTCAATTTAATGTCTTGAAGACAGCTTCTCCTTTAGAGAACTTGAGATGAGATGATTGAAAGAACGAGGACGAGGATTCTTAAAACTCACCGCTGATCATCAATGGATTTTTCGGCAGTAGCATCAAATGGAATGGGCTGCTCATCCTCCGGCAATTGCAATTCCGTAGACAGCAGAGTGCATACTTCTGAGGCCATTTCAGCCCATTTGCTGGATAATTCTTCCTGCAATTGTAAATAAATAAAATATATTAATCGCAATTCGAAATGAACAAAACTAAACGTTCTCCGAACGACCACAGTACTTCATATAAGTATAAACACGTTGGATTGGCTTTGATGCTCATGAACTGTTCGGAAGTGGTTCTAGTTATATGAAGTGGTGCGATTAGGCTTTACACTAGTAAGGGAAACAGTAATTATAACTAAAAAGTATTTGTTGGTCAATCGGTAATAAACATAGAACTGAAATAATAATCAAATTGATTAAAATGCACATTTAACTTTTGTTTAATATTTATGCAAACAATTATTATGCCTCGCCCCTTTTTTCCTGCCCCAAACACTGACCTTATCAGCCGTGTTAACAATGCATTTTAAATATAACAACGATCTAAATTGAAGCCCATGTGAAAAATCTCTTTGGGCGGCAGGGAATTTTAATTTTATGAAATTATAAATGGCGGAGCCGCATTTATTTGTTTTTCACTTTACAAAAATTTTCCTGCTTTTTTTCAGTCGTTTTTATTGTCATTGAAAAAGTTAAACATGCAAATATTTGCGCAAGGATGTGCGTTTGTCATGTTTTTCGCTTCTACGACAATAACAAATATTTATAATGTAATTGTTAAAAAATAGAGGAAACATATCGTTTTAAGGCCTTTGAAAAACATGTGACAATAAAAGCAAAGTTTGATTGATGGAAACCGCGATTAAGAGATAAGCGAGTGCAAACATGGACTGACTTTCCCCATTAGAGAGGAGAGCGGAGGAAGCCCAAAAACGTGGTCACAAAGGAAATCTCGCTATGAAAATATAAAACGACAAGTCAACGGGGCGATCGTTGCTGCGATAGATAACAAGAGGTCCATGCGGGCCGGGGAATGAAATTGATATCGTTCGATGGAGGCTATCAAGCTAAACACAAGTCAGTTTTCAGAAATTCTATAGCACGTCAAGTTTTTGAGAAATCAATGGTCAAAGTTGTTAAAAATGTATAAAATGGCACTTTTCAAAAATATATTAAAAAGCCATCTTGAACCGAATGATGCGCTTGAAAATTTAGAGAGAACTATAATATTTAGACGGCAATAATCCAAATTCCTGGTTGTTGATTCAGGATCCATAAACAAATTAAAAAAGAAGCACAACTTATATTTTTCGAACAAACATCCTAAAATAGCTGTGTGTTAGTAGGATCTTTTTAAATCAGTGTCTCATTGTTTTAAAGTAATTAAATATGCCTGTACAAATAACATGTGGTACCCACGATTTGTCCAAATTGACCGTACTTCTCCCAAAGAACCTTTCGTAAACAGTTTGATAAGTTTGCTTAATGGTCTTTCTCTAAGACTTTGGTGTGTATCTTGCGGTGAATTTATGGCAACTTTAAGTTTTAAGACAATTAGACACTGGTTTTAAAAAGACTCAACAAACACACATATAATTTACGTTCATTGTTAGGAAAATATAAATTGTACTTCTTTTTCAATTTATTTATGGATTTATGGTTGATTGCGGTCCAAAGATTTTAGTACCTCTAGATCTATGCATTTTCAAGCGTTTCATTCGTTTGGAGATGGCTTTTTAATAAATTTTTGAAAAAGTGCCATTTTAGTTTTTTAACAAATCTTGACCATTTTACGCCTTGTCAAACGGTAATAATTTCATTCGAGTGCCAGCGATGACACAATATTTGTTGAACTGTGTTATTAGAGAAATGTTGATGTTGATGACCGATTCGCAATCACTGCCATCTCTAGTATTTAATGGTATTTTGTTCGATAAGATTCATATCTAGATACACATATGGGCATTTCTACAGAAAAGTCCATCCTGAACGAAAGGTCAAAAGAGAAATATTCAAAATTTTGTGAACAAAAGAGTCCAAAGCTTTCCTTAGTTATCAATATATCGGCCCACAGAGTTCAAGGCACGTTATTTGTCAGTTTTGTTTATTTTTAAGAGATTCTTTCTTTACAAATTTTCATTTCTAAGAGTAACTGCACGATTGCACTCTTAATGCAAAACTTGAACTTAAACAACAAATAATCACAAAATCACATGCAGAAGAGCAAACCTATATCAATTTACGGTAAAATTATAATCTGCTTTTAATGATGTTTAAAGACGTAACATTACGCCAGAAAAACATCATTTATTCCCATCGTCTCTAAGCTGACCATCGGAAGTGCGTAAAATTTTGCAAATAAAAAAGTTTTAAACCTAACTATTATAACAATAAAACCAAACGGTTTGTGTTTTTTATTTAAAATATTGTCTCCTTTGATTTCGTGTGTTTTCCCTTACATACACACACCACTCCCCACACACCCAACACATACACACAAACGCATGGCATGCGGCCGCGCGCGATTACTGACAATGCAAGACCCCCCCTCTCTCCCTGAACGCGTCGATCTCAGAGACTATAAGAGCTGGAGCCACAAATTTTTGCATGTAGGTAGGTGTATACCCGATTCAAATCGTGTTTGAGATTTGGAAAATTCCTCCCCTCCCACTT